>OX453277.1:23997472-24389972 GCA_949710005.1 Ricordea florida | reverse complement strand
GACATGCAAAATGGCATCAAGAATTTATATGTAGAATCTCACAGATAACTAGTCTTATAATAATATTAAACTAGCCTGGTGATTTGCCTTACTGTATAAGTTTCTTCATGTATATTAAGCATCTTTTCTACTCTTTGTCTTAGAGGGAAAAATTAAAGCTCTTGGGTTGTCCAACTATTCTGCCTGGCAAGTGGTAGGTTAATAACTTGTCAATAAGCAACTGTAAAGATTTTTTTTTTTGAGCAAGCTACAAAATGACGTGTTCAAACTTAACAGTCGTGAAGATCACCTTGTGGGACAGTTAACCTGTTCTGCATCTCTTTCTGTATCGTTTGGGAACAGGAAATTATAATAGTTCTTCCTCAGAAACGTGTTACAAAGACCTCTTTCAGTGTTGAACTACTTAATCTGTGTTTGACGTCTGGTGTTCAACACTGTCCAGGGGTGAAGGAGTGGGAGGCATCAGAGGTACTGATGTTTCAATGGAAATCTTGGTAATTGTCCCAAATGTTTTTTTTTCCAAGATTGTCGGTAGCTTATTTGGTTTTTTAAAACATTTATTGCACAAGACCTTGACTTAAATTATTGAACATAACTAATGAATTTAGTTGCAACAAATTAAACAGAATAAGCAAAACTATGGCAAGCCGAATGTAGCAATATTCAATTCGTTTAATTTTATATCTTGTTTTGTATTTTGTATTCAACTATGCGTTTAATATTCAACTTATATTAAACATTCAACGCGTTATTCAATATTCAACTTCCCATTCAACATTCAACTATTCATTTTATATTCAATTCTTCATTCACCCATTCAATTATCTATTCAACAGTTTCAACTATTTATTCAACATTCAACTATTCATTCAACATTCAACTTTCCATTCAACATTCAACTTTTCATTTAACATTCAACTTTTCATTTAACATTCAACTATTCATTCAACATTCAACTATTCATTCAACATTCAACTTTTCATTTTTAAAACATTCAACTCTTTTGAGCCCTCACTACTTCTGGTCAGTGAAGCAGATCATTGCTTTTTAAAAACATGGCGGCGATGCCGGCTACGGAAATAGGAGCTTATGAAGATGACACAAAGCTCCACTTCGATGCGGAGTCTGACCTTCCAAGGTTTTTTGACTCGGTGCTTCAAAGAACTGACCAGATTTCCCAGGCGATAGTGGATGAGGAAATTGTGGAGCAGCATATTGTTGTTGTCGATGAAACGGTGCGTTTGCTTCGTATCCTCCGAAACAGCAGTTCGAATATTAATGCCTCTGACAAAGAAACCTTAGATAATCTCTCATCAGCGTTCAATGATGTCTTATCAGCCCTGCAACAATGTTCAGCCAGAGCAGCCGTGTCTCCCACCACAGTGGCGAAGAATGTTTGTCCCAGGCTTAAAAGTGGTGAACCCGGTAAGCCGGCTTTCGACATATCTGCAGAACTACTGTACTTGAAGACCCTCTGGGTTTAGGATTTACTTACACTAGAATTGCGCAGATGTTGGGAGTATCTCGTTGGACTATATCAAGAAGGATCAAAGATTATGGTTTAGAAGATTTTAGGTCGTTTAGTAAACTGTCTGATGACGAGTTGGAAGACGTAGTGCGAGGTTATATTCGTGAACATGGAGCAACAAGTGGACAAGTATATATGACGGGATATTTAAGATCCCTGGGATTGAGAGTGTAAAGCAGAAGAGTGAGGGAATGTTTAGCTCGACGGGACCCACAAAACGGGGCTTTGAGGTGGGGAATTCTTGTTTCACGAAGGGTATATCAGGTCCCATGGCCCAATTCATTATGGCACTTAGATGGGCATCATTCTTTAAGGTTTCTTTGTCAGAGGCATTAATATTCGAACTGCTACTTCGGAGTATACGAAGCAAACGCACCGTTTCATCGACAACAACAATATGCTGCTCCACAATTTCCTCATCCACTATCGACTGGGAAATCTGGTCAGTTCTTTGAAGCACCGAGTCAAAAAACCTTGGAAGGTCAGACTACGCATCGAAGTGGAGCTTTGTGTCATCTTCATAAGCTCCTATTTCCGTAGCCGGCATCGCCGCCATGTTTTTAAAAAGCAATGATCTGCGTCACTGACCAGAAGTAGTGAGGGCTCAAAAGAGTTGAATGTTAATGAAAAGTTGAATGTTGAATGAATAGTTGAATGTTGAATGAATAGTTGAATGTTAAATGAAAAGTTGAATGTTGAATGAAAAGTTGAATGTTGAATGAATAGTTGAATGTTAAATGAAAAGTTGAATGTTGAATGGAAAGTTGAATGTTGAATGAATAGTTGAATGTTGAATAAATAGTTGAAACTGTTGAATAGATAATTGAATGGGTGAATGAAGAATTGAATATAAAATGAATAGTTGAATGATGAATGGGAAGTTGAATATTGAATAACGCGTTGAATGTTGAATATAAGTTGAATGTTAAATGCATAGTTGAATACAAAATACAAAACTAGATATAAAATTAAACGAATTGAATATTGCTACATTTGGCTTGCCATACAAAACACAGTAGGTGCCAGGCTGCTTGCTCGCCTATGAATTAAACAGTAAATAGGAGAATATGTTCATGTTTTTTACATATCTGGCATTTCTTTTTGCTAACAAGTTGCTCTCTGTTTGGTTGCACATAATTATTTTTACAGTAAAACCCCAGTATCTCAAACTTGGATGATTCTAACTCACCCTCTAACTAAGCCTTGCATCCCTTGGATTTCACCTTACGTTTCAGCCATTTTTTCTTCAAGTTGGTTAACTCGCGCGACTCAGCTAGCCTATTTGCATTCCCTGCTAACTCAAACTAAATTTTGTTTTCTGTGGTCAAAATTTACCCTGTTTTTATTTATTTATTCATTGCTTTAGGCAGAAATCTACTACTTGTGTAAAATGAAGAACTATGTACTGCCTACAGTTTATCAAGGGATGTACAATGCTGTTACAAGGTACCAAGATATTTTTGTATTTTATTACATCCATTTTGAAATATGCAATCTAATTGGACCTGAGTAGTGCAATCCAATACGAATTGAACTGGTATGTTGGCTCCAAATCAAATATTTTTTCAAGCTACTTTTAATGGAACACTCAAACAAAAATACCAATCAGATTCCAAGGCTTGTTTTAAGTGTCTATATCGTTTTCCATGTTTTTGTGGTTCTTATATGTACATACAGGGGTAGGAGAAGCTAATCAAGAATTTGTTTTGGAATTCCACCGTGTTTTTGCCTTGAAATTGTTGTTCAAATTTCCTGCTTGAGCCACACCCATCAAACTTTGCCGAGCTAGTAAGGGGCATGGGTCTATTTCTGACTTGATGTCACAAACTGCTAAGTTGCACACATGTTTATAAAGACTTAATGGCTGGAAATCTGTTTGTGTTGTCACGTCAGGAATAGACACATGCCCCTTACCAGCTTGGTCAAGTTTGATGCGTGTGGCTCAAGCAGGAACTTTGAAGGATGATTTCAGGGCAAAAACACGTTTGAATTTGAAAAAATCTTCTTGAACAGCTATCTACTCTATATCTACACCCCAGAATCACAAATACACGGAAGATGATATAGACACTTTAAGTTTACTAAGTTACAGGGAAGAAAAAGATAGAAAAGTCATTAAGTGTTAAAGTTTGCATCTTTTGTTGCCAAAATTTTTCATTTCTAAAAAAAAATTAATAAACCTTTTACTTGTTTATTAAAACATTGACATCAACCAAATCCTGTATTCAGTTAATTTCAATATGTAATCTCAAAGTAGATGTAGTAAAGTTAACTGGTAACTGAAATAAATGCCATGCAGTTTTGGTCTGGCATTACAGACACAATATTTCAGACCAAGCAGCGCTCCACTCTGACCAATCATATTATTGCCATTATTTATTGGCTTTAGAGACTTTAAACAAAACTTAAGTCAAAAATCAAAGTACGTGCATTGAAACCCTGCTTTGACAGACAGAGCGAGAAAGGACTGCTCTTTAGTACAGTAATGCAAGAGGTTGTCATATCCCATACTTACTGTTAATTCTATGCCATCAAAAAGACAATTTTCAGATACTGTAAGTGTATTGGTGAACAAGGTGAAGTGATCAGTGTTTCCAAATGTTACCATTTTAGGGATGTGGACAAAGAGTTGTTTCCCTGTCTACGGAGATTTGGAATCGCGTTCTATGCTTACAACCCTGTAAGTGTATTAAACAACAAGTAAATTTCGAAATCTCTAGAACTGTCATTTGTAGAGCTCAGAGTTACAATTAAGGGATGCATGGATGTGAGTGGGGCAAAGAAATGGACGAGTATGTTTTTCATTCAATGTGCTCTTTTCTCTCACGGTGCGTCCCTTTGGTATGTTCCGGATATGTGATCCGAGATCGCTCTGATTGTGGCCAAGCAATAAGGGTGATAAATTCCTGTCCAGAGGGGATTCGTTGATTCCTTTGATACGCCATGATTTGAGTGATCTCTGATCAAAAACCCAAATCCGGATCATACCAAAGGAACACAGCACCAGTTCCTGCCTTTTGAAGTTGTACTTGAAGTACTAAGCAATGTCAACCATATTTTATTTATTAGTTTAATTTTCAGCTTATGTTCTCCCTCCTTGCCCACATGCCTCTCCCTGTGGGGTTGAGGTAAACACAGTGCCGAGGTCTGCAGTGGCAATTGCTGTATAGTTGGGGGCATTGTTGCTTCGTTTTGTTTCCATTTTTACAGCTTTTAAATTTTTCAATCACTACCGTGCCAAATTTCACATGGCAATCTTTGCCGCCAATCACTCATGTCTTACAGAGAACGTTACAAATGGCTATTTCAAGTGGTTGGTTGCCCTGTAGTGGATGTCACCAAAAAATAAAGGACTGTACTTAAAATTGTGTAAAACGTTAGAGGATCAAATATTCAACCACGTTTTTAATAGCGGTGTAAATATATAATAGTTTTTATGTAAGCCAATTGTTGATATCGCTTCGAACATGTAAACCCATTTTGATCTCCCCACCCCACCCTCCTGCCAACTTAAATGGTCTCTTAGCCTTCCTGTAACTTAGGGACGGACCATTAGAAAAGTGATGGGGGGTGGGGTGGGGAAAAACAAAAAAAATTATGCAAGGGAAAATGCCAAGAAAAAAAATTCGTGCAAAGAAGAAGGTAAAAAAAAATTCATGCAGAAGGAAGGTCCAATTGTGACTTTTTCACACGTAGTAAAAAAAATTGGTGCAGAGGGGTTCACCTGAAAAAAAAATTCCTGCACAAGCAGTGAGCGAAAAAAAATTTCGTGCAAGCTGAAAATTCTCACCCCCCCCCCCCCCCCCCTTCATCACTGTTCTAATGGTCCGTCCCTTACTTAACAACACTGTACAGTAGCACCAATAAGCACCAGTATTTTTCCTCTCTGTAGCTTGCTGGAGGATTGTTAACAGGTAGACATCGTTTTGAGGATAGAGAAGAAGGAAATGTTCAGCGTGGTCGGTTCTCCCCTGAAGTCAGCGGCAGTATGTGGGCTAGCGAGTACGTCACTTTTGTCATGTGTCACTCGTTTAATAATACTAATACTAATACTAATACTAATACTAATACTAATACTAATACTAATACTAATAATAATAATAATTAATGATTATAATAATAAAGACTTTACTTATACAGGGTAGCACGTAATAGCCATAGGCTAATAAACTTGTGGCCCTGATTAAATCAGCAAATTCAAAGGTTGGCCACAACACCGGGGTCTACGTCCCTTACTCTTTTCGAACAGAGGTGTTGGATCTTTATGCACCTATCAATGTTAAGCCGGCGGGGGGTGGAAGGGGGCAGGGCATGGGGTGGGGATTTGACATTTTTTGAAAAATTTGCCGTCAAATTCCCTGCTCACGGGCAAATCATTCCAGTCAAATGCAACCAAATTTCCCCACCCCGGGCTGCACATCGCTGTCAAATGCTGTGGAATTGCCTTTGACCTTAGTTTTACCTATGTTCAGGTTTCTGGTATATTTTATTCAAGTGAGACAATTTTAGCCCCATACAGCATTGTACTAGTCTTTATAACCTAATGCTGAGCTCAATCTCAATCAGACCGTACGGCGCATGCGTGAAGCGTGGAAGCGGGAAACATATGCTCGGTCTCAGTCTCTTTCTTCCGAGTCGGTAGTCAAATATCCCCACGTCGGGCGAAGAAAGATTCAAATATTCCCTCCCCCGGGAGAACAAGGTCAGTCAAATGCCCTACCCCAGGGCCAACAAAGACAATCAAATCCCCACCCCATGCCCGGCCCCCCCCGCCCTGCCCCCAGGGAATACATTTAGAGGGCTGTAAACAGAGCGTTACAACATGTTGATGGAAACTTGTCATTGATTACTGATTCACGATTCTAACTATCTTGTTCTAGATATATGGCGCGCTTTTGGAAAAAGCCGTTATTCGATTCTCTAGGCAAAATCAGAGAGGCGTTGGATCGTGTTTATGGCGACGGCAAAGTGACCTTGGTGGACGCCTCACTCCGCTGGATGTATTTTCACTCCAAAATGGACGGCAAGTATGGAGGTGATGACAACTAATCCGTGTAAAACATGTATTCTACACTCTTTACTAAAAACGTTGGACCGACAGGCACTTTTTCACGTTCAGAACAGTCACTACATCTAAGTTCTACCCCTCTCCGCTCTCAATGTTGGGTAACCTATTAAACAGCATGTTATTTTTGTCACCAAACTATTACGTTTGTTAATACAATACCAACATAAAATTACTTATAATCCCCAACATCTAAGCAAAAAAAAGAAAAAAAAACAAGATATTTAGACAATCGGTGCGAGGCATGTTGGCAAAGATTGTATTTTCATTGAATGCTTCAGACATGCTGTCTCGTAAGCGCGACAAACGTCTGAAATTCAGTTTGCTCCGACCGTTGTCGTTGACTCTGAGTATGGTCAATTCAGGTTCATATACAATAATAATAATAATAATAATAATAATAATAAAGTAGATGGAAAAGGCGGGTTCTGGGCCAAGGGCGTGGTCAATTTTGATCGAAGATTTCAGTGGTGTGGGTTTGCAAAATGATACCATATTGTCTTAAAGGAACGATAATGTACATCCAAACAATCATCATGCCAAATCAACGTCAAACCCTCAAAGAGCTCCGTGCCATTGCCAAGGATCGCAAGATAGCCAAATATTATACGATGCGTCGGGGAGAGCTACTGGAGGCGCTGGGGATGGGTGAAGAGGTACCTAGTGCTAGTGGTGGTGGTGGTGGTGGTGGTTGTACAACGCATATTCTCGATGAGCCTGTCCCAGAAATAAACGTTCCGATTCTTAGGCCTACCAAATACATACCTCCAAGGTGGGGATCAACTGTCACTCCTCGGTATAGAACACTTCTTTCGGGATATAACAAAGAAGTACAAAAGAAAATAAATAAGTTTGCGAATTGGATTTTGAATTATGTACCAAAGAGAATCAAAAAGCCTGTGAGCGAAAAACTCAGGAAGTTGAAGGAGGAAATAAGGAGCATCTGGGCTGCAAAGGAGCCGTTCAGTGTAAAAGAAAAGGAAACTGCAATGAAAGGGTTCTTCAAGACCTATCGGATCGATGGTAAGAGGGGGTACGGTCCTCGAGAGTTCATCAAGAAAATAAAATCAAAGGTTTTGGAGTTGCTTTATACCAGAAGGAAACCCATCAAGGTGAAGTTTATGCTAACATGTAGATTCGTAAAAGAAGATCTTGTTACGGGTAATGTTGAATACACCGAGGGTTACTTTCATACCACACTTGAGATAGTAACGGAATCAACTGACACAAACAACTTATTCGATGCAATGACGGGATTACAACTTGAAAATGTCGCCAAGTTTGAAGGTGAACAGTCTGGGTGGCAATTTGATAGAGTTGAGTACTTTGATATACACATTAATCCGTTTGAGCCCATTTCTGGGACTAGTTACATACCTTTACCAAAGGTTCTGGCTGACAAGAAGGCCATAATCAATGTGAAGAATGAGAATGATAATGAGTGTTTCAAGTGGGCGGTGACATCTGCTTTGTTTCCCAAAGAGAATCATGGTGAAAGACTGAATGCTGCGATGAAAAAGAATTCCGAAAGGTTTGACTGGACGGGAATTGAGTTCCCTGTCACACTAAAGGATATTACCAAGTTTGAAAAGCAAAATCCTTACGCCATTAACGTATATGGATACGACTCTGTGGTTAACCTTTTGAGAATCAGTAAACGGCGAGAGGTGAGAGTGATAAACTTGCTTTTGTTACACAAAGATGAAACGAGCCATTACTGTTGGATTAAGAACTTGAGTAGGCTTTTGTCATCACAAGTCAACAAACATAAGTCTGTAGTACATTTCTGTCATAGATGTCTTAATCCATTCAATACACAATCCTCACTGGACAAGCATCTAGAGTTTTGCAGCAATCATCAAGCAGTCAAGACGACAGTCCCCATGAACGAAGATGGGAGCCCGCAGTTCTTCCGTTTCAAGAATCACAACAGGAAGATGGAGGTACCGTTTGTTGTGTATGCAGATTTTGAGTGCTACACTGAAAAGATGTATACTTGTTACCAAGATGAGGGTAGGAGCTTCACCAATAGATATCAAAAGCATAAACCATCAGGTTTCTGTTACCTGATCAAGTGCTTTGATAACGCTATATTCGAACCCAAACTTGTAAGGCACACAGCTGAGTCACCAGACGAAGATGTACCCAAGATGTTTATGGAGAGCTTGGAGTCGGATGTCAAACAAGTCTATGATAGGTTCAAGCTACCCAAAAATCCTCATGTCAGTCAGGATGAGAAAATAGCCTATGAAAATGCCACACACTGTCACATCTGCGGATCGATGCTTGGCCATGACAAGGTATTGGACCATTGTCATCTTAGTGGAAAGTACAGAGGCGCCGCGCATCAAGAGTGCAACTTGAATTACAAGGTGCCTAATTTCATACCAGTTATATTCCATAACCTATCTGGATACGATGGTCATTTATTTGTGAGGAACATAGGGGAATCGAAAGGTAAGCTGGATTGCATACCAATCAACGATGAAAAGTACATTTCGTTCACGAAAGAGATTGTTGTCGACTCTTACAAGAACAAGAAAGGGAAAACGGTTGAAATTAAACGGGGAATCAGGTTCATTGATAGCTTTCGGTTTATGGCAGCGGGCCTCAGAAGGTTGGCTGACAACCTACCACAATCTTCTCTGGTGAATGTAAAGAGTTGGTTTGAAAGGGTGATGGAAGATGGCACAGACCTGCAGTTACTCACTAGGAAGGGGGTATTTCCGTACGATTGGTTTGATGGGTTTGATAAGCTCAGTGAAACTCATCTCCCACCAAAGGATGAGTTCTACTCGAAGCTCTACAATGCCGAAATATCGGATGAGGATTACCAGCATGCTCAAAACGTGTGGAAAGTCTTTGGAATTGAGAACTTCAGGGAATACCACGACCTTTACCTTGAACTGGATGTCTTGTTGTTAGCTGATGTTTTCGAGAACTTCAGGGAAGTTTGTAGAAAGAACTACGACTTGGATCCAGCTTGGTACTACACTGCACCTGGATTGGCGTGGGACGCGGCCCTGAAAATGACCAATGTGAGATTGGAACTTTTGAATGATCCTGACATGCTTCTCATGGTTGAGGAGGGCATTCGAGGGGGTATCTCCATGATCTCAACTAGATATGGTAAAGCCAACAATCCATACATGAAAGATTATGACCCATCATTACCAACAAAGTACATCACATACATGGATGCAAACGGTTTGTACGGATGTGCAATGAGTAAACCTTTACCAACACATGACTTTCGATGGTTGACTGAAGAAGAGCTTGTATTGAAGTGGGAAGATCTACCATGCATACTAGAGGTTAATCTAATGTACCCAAAGCACCTTCACAAACTGCATAATGACTATCCATTAGCATCAGAGAGAGTTACGGTAAATGGTGTGGATAAGCTAATTCCAAACCTAAGGGACAAACGAAAATACATTATTCACCACGAGACACTGAAACAGTATTTGAGTCTCGGGTTGAAAGTCTACAATATATACAGAGGCATCACATTCAAAGAGTCCGCGTGGCTGAAGCCCTATATCGACCTGAACACCGAACTAAGGACCAAAGCAACAAACGACTTCGAGAAGGACTTTTTCAAGTTGATGAACAACTCAGTCTTTGGGAAAACGATGGAGAACGTAAGGAACAGGGTGGACGTTCGTTTGGTCACTGAAGAGTCAAAAGCCAAGAAGTTGGTATCGAAGCCGAATTACCACCACAGCACGATCTTTTGCGAGAATCTGGTTGCAGTACAAATGAAAAAGACAAAGTTGGTGTTGGACAAACCCATTTACCTAGGCTTTTCAGTCCTGGAAATAAGCAAGACCATAATGTACGACTTCCACTACAACTACATCAAGCCCAAGTATGGTAGCAAGGCCAAGTTGATATTTACAGACACTGACTCACTGGCATACGAGGTGGAGACGGATGACTTCTACAAGGACATTAGTCCAGATGTGAGAGACAGGTTTGACACAAGCAACTACCCTGAAGATCATCCATCCGGCATTGAGGTGGGCGTCAACAAGAAAGTCGGGGGTATGTTCAAGGATGAAGCGGGTGGCCAACAGATCATAGAGTTCGTAGGTCTCAGGGCCAAACTATATTCATACATGATGGATGAGGGAAAGGAGGAAAAGAAGTGCAAGGGTGTGAAGAAGGCTGTGGTGAAAAAGAGCATAAGCTTCAAAGATTACAAGGATTGCCTCTTCAATCAAAAATCACAGAGGAGGACAATGAATATCATCAGGAGTCACCTACACGACGTGTACACAGAGACTGTGAACAAGGTGGCGCTATCATGCGAAGACGACAAAAGGGTGGTAAGGGAGGATGGGATACACACATATGCATATGGTCACTTTAGGACTCTAATTTCGGTAAAAACTTAATCATTTAACTATACATATACCCAACTGGACAAAGTCGGTATGGATTACGATTCAGAGGAAAATTATCACAGCCTTGCCGAACATTTTCAGTCTATGTTCAAGAAAGCTGATGAAGAGGACGAACAGGTTTGTAAGCATGAAAGTGTGTATAGGGATAACACAGGGATTGTTCTTTGTAGCTTCTGTAAGACTGAACTAGAATCGATGGACTACTCTAAACGAGAATGGGTGTATGACGCTCAACGAGAATGGGGGTATAACGTTTCAGCTGGTAGGTGTGATATGCGAAGAAGATCAAGACCAAAGGGAGTTCGTAATGTATTCGAGAGACATGACTTGAATGTGTCTTCTATGATGATCGATATCGTAGAAGCCAAGTATCAAGAGATTCTAAAGTTCAAGTGTAAAAATCGCGGTCAGATTCGTACGTCTTTGGTGGCTTCATGCTTGTTTTATACATACCAAGAATTTGGTGAGTATCGTACGTTAGATTACATTAGGAATTTGTTTGGACTCAAGAAAAGAGCCATGACACGTGGTTTAGAAATGTACTTGGAAGCATTCCCAGAGGTGAGAACCAACTACATTACACCAGAGAAACTTATTCCCTGGGTAATGAGAGTTACTGGGGTTGATGAATCTCATCAAAGACGTATTTTATCCATTGCCAAGTACTTTGGAGAAACATCACAGATTCTTGAGCGCTGTACTAGCGGTGTAGTTGCAGCGGGTATTGTCTTCTTTTACTTATGTATGAACCAGGAGTATAAAAATCAAATAGGTATGACAAAGAAGATCTTTGCCGACAAAGTTAAAATTTCGGACATTTCATTGATCAAGATAGTTCGTGAAATGGCTGACATCTCAACAATGTCACTTAAGCACTCTAGAGGGTGGTAATTCAGTATCATCGGGAACAACTTGGAGTTCCTCGCGTACAAATCCTCGCTTCGATACTCCATCTAAATAGTAAACCACTGGTTGATCTGGTGAAATTACCGTTCTCGCTATGTCATAAACCTCAAGGCTCCATACAGGATCAGTGGCTCTTCGTTTGTCACCACCTTCATCTTCACCGGGCGAATACAAATACCTAACCTCGACTCCCGGGGGCAACCTCTTCTCATTCAAACCCACAGCTCTCTTGTATTCCATAGGTTTGACATCAATCTCTTTCAATTCCAAAGCTTCATCGGGCTCTTTACCTGTGATGCGTGTTGGTTCAGAATTCAAAGTCTTCATAATGGCGGGCAGCCTTTTCACCCAAACCCTAGACCTAACATCACTCACCATCTCCTGTGCATATTGATGGCTAAATAATTTCTCACCAAGCGTTCTGTTAGCCCTCTCTACAAAAGCCTGCGCTCGATGATTACCAGCTTTACTTCGCTGTATGTCTACTTGATGCTTATTCATCAAGTGAGTGACACTACCCATGAATTCTCTACCGGGATCCACCATTAAAGTCTTTGGCCACTTTAGCCTCCGAGCATAAATCCTCTCAAACGCCCTAGCCACTTCACCACTATCTTTCGAGGTCAGGGCCTCAGCATCCTTGTACCTAGACGCGATATCAACCACAACCAGCGCATAGCGGTATGTTTTTCTTCTCACTGTATCGTGAGGAAGAAACAGCAAGTCCGCTTGATGAATTTGATTTGGTTTGCCAACGACCCAATGTGGTCTGGGTATATACCTTGGTGGAGGAACATAAATCTGCCACAATGCTTGCTTCTCCAACCAATCTCTAGCAACACTTTCGGTCACTTTGGCCGCACTTGCCAACTTTGCTATGGCCGAGTACCCTTTCCAGTATCCATCTGTAGAGTAGTATAATCGACTTAAAATATTGTCACTAGACATTTACAACAAGATTCAGTGCATTTAAATGGCTGGAATATCATACATTCTTGATACTGATCGTGTTCCTAGGATGCGTAAAGGTTTGAGGGCCGAGGCCTCATTAAATCGGATCACGCTAAACCCCTCATCAGCCAATCCTGGCGAGACATTATACATTGAAATACCGAAACTGTCCGACAACCTGGTGATTGTGCCTGGCAGCGTGTACATCACCTTCGATATGAGTGTGACAGGTCACAAGAACAACACACTTGTCAACAACTTGGGAAGGAACCTAGTTTCACGATACAGGGTTCTATTCGGGGGTGAAATCATAGAGGACATTGACAGGTTTGATTTGTTCAAGACTTATCACGATTTGTTTTTGTCAGAGACCGATCGAAATAACAGATTAAGACAGGGCATATCATCCGAGAATGTAAGGAAAATCAGAACCAATGCCGGTGACAAAGTTACCTCAAATGCAGCAGAAAATACTCTAGGTGCAGTCCATAACACCAGGTACGAAATACCATTGGACCACACGATACTGAAAGATCATGGAATCTTCTATCCAAAAGCCTTACCACATCCACTCAAATTCGAAATAACTCTAGCTCCGGTCTCTGATGTCGTCGTTTACTCAAACGCTGAAACACCACCTGATTACAAATTAACAAATATGGAGCTGGAGTATCAATGCATATCAAGTGACCGATTAGCCAGTCAAGCCATTGCCTGGTACCAGAATGGAAGGGTTTTCACGTATGAGAAGATACTTCTTCACAAAACCTTCCCAATCTCTGAGAACACTGATGGTGTGATCAATGAGCATATTGACGTGCCCAGGAAGTCCATGACTGGGATACTATGTATTTTCACAGCCCCATATGCAGCAGGTGCTAGGGACTCTGAGAGTTTTGTGAACCCAAAGATCACATCGGTCAAGATTGACAAAGATGGAGTACCAAACAAACTTTATTCGAAAGGCATGATACCAACTGATTTATGGCAGGCCATAATTAAACGAGTTGGTATCGATGATTCCATCAAGGAGTCTGAGTTCTATACGAACAAGTTTGCTTTGTGGATCGATCTGAGGAGTTACCCCGACAACGATGTTCATGGGAACGGTTTGGAGCTAACCAGTACTCGAGATGGCATAAGACTCGAGATTAACAGGGAGAAGAGAGGAGGCAGGGTCCTTACCTGCTACATGTTCGTGGTTGCTGACGCTGCTATGGAGATTATGAACTCAAGTTTAAAAAAGATAGTGTACTAGAACACAATTGAAAGATGAATGAGTTAGTGGACAAAATCCCATTCAACTGTATCATTACGGGACCTACGAATTGTGGAAAGACTCAATACATAGTGGACCAGCTTCGAGGACACTTTAGGGGCGTCTTCGACTATATTGTCTTGATCTGCCCCACATATATCCATAACAAGACTTACAGAGGCTTTGCAAAGGGGGACAAGAGATTTTGGGTACTCTCACCAGACTCTAGTAATGAGGACGAGATTGACTATTTGCTAGCGCTTTGTTTAACGTTATTCTCGGGTGATAACACACTCATAATACTCGACGATTGCGCTGTTTCGAAAGACTTGAAGAACCGGACAAACAAATTCATCAATCTGGCCTTCTCCGGGAGGCACATTGGCATATCCGTGTGGGTTCTCACCCAACAGCTCACATCGATCTCGAAACCATTCCGAGAGAATGTCGCATGCGTGGTGTCGTTTTACAACCCGTCTGAAACTGCGATAAAAATGTTATTTGAGGAATATGGTGGTGCTTTGGATGTTAATAAACGCAAGAGGTACAAGAAGCTACTCGAGACTGAAAAGTACGCCAGACTTTGCTTTTCACTGCGTCACCCGTTTGAAAAATACTTAGAGATACCCGCGTCTGAGGCCAAACATGGCTAACCCTGAAGAGATACTGAACGGTGATGCATCAGTTGATACAACACCATCACCAATCAATGATTTGGAGTCAAAGAGGGAATCTCTTTCAATCCTGGCTTGTCTGGGTTCGACAAAAGAATACACGGGCGTGGTTATGGACCTCTCCGACGTAACCAAACTATCGGACAAGGATGTGGAAAAGTATTACAAAAGGTACCAAGTTGTGTCGGGCAAGAAGATTGCCGATGGCTTGGCGGACTCCTCTTTTCAATTGATGGCTAAGGCTGTGGATCATGGTTTGAGAAATTACGGAAATATAGATGACAAAGACGCTCTCGTGAGAGATTGTAAGAAAGATGAATTGATAATGAAGGAGATCTCAAATATGTCCGGGTCACTTGTACTCAAAGGTGGAAGAGTCACGGCATTACTTTCGGCATTTATTAAATTTGCAAATCACTTCAAGTTGAGAGAGGATGGATACCCAACACAACTTGAGCAAGACCTAAGCACCAATCCAACACAACTTGAGCAAGACCCAACAAAACTCGAGGACTAAAGTAGATTCTAGGAAAAGTGTCTTCAAGACTGGTTGTGCCATGGGAAAATCACAACATTATGCAAACCACAGAAACACGTTTCGACATATTCACCGTATATGCCAACGAGAATGACTCTGACTTTGATACACTCTTCAATAGAGTAGGACCAGAGATTCTTGATTGCTTCGAGAAAATCAACCCTAGATACACAAGACTTGAATTTAATTTTGAGCTACAAAACAAAAAGAAACTTCAACAGATGATAGTAGACCATTACGATGATGATGTTGGTTCTATGGATGATACAATCAATCGTATTGTGAGAGTTTTGAGATACAGGATTAGGAATGCTTTGATGGATGGACTCCAAGTGTGTCTTGATAGAAAAGTTGATGACTGTGACATATTTGGACCCTATAATGATGATGATGATGATGATGATGATGATGAGGATTGGGATTGGGATTGGGATTGGGATCTAGAGGATGTTTTAGAAAACCCTAGTCTGGCTAGACCTATGGTTAATCATGTTGCAAATGGAATGGAGTCTAATCTTTCATACATTAGAATCAAAATGTTGAACTATGACAAGGAATTCCATAGACTAGAATTCAAACGTGTTTTCGATAAACTAATCCCTGCAGCAATGTTGAGCTTTGACAAGCAATACCATAAAGTAGAATTCAAAAGTGTTCTTGTTGAATTGAAGGCTGCAGCATGGCATCCTGATCGAGTGCTAGACTGGTGTATTGAACACGATGAATTGAGAGACTTGAAAGAACGATGGAATATGTAAGAACCGATTTTGAGCCTCTTAGTAGATGGACCTACTAAGAGACCTAAGCAGCAAAGCCTCAACACAACTTTAGTACTAAATAACCACTTGTGAGCCACTTAGTAGATGGACCTACTAAGAGACCTAAGCAGCAAAGCCTCAACACAACTTTAGTACTAAATAACCACTTGTGAGCCACTTAGTAGATGGACCTACTAAGAGACCTAAGCAGCAAAGCCTCAACACAACTTTAGTACTAAATAACCACTTGTGAGCCACTTAGTAGGTGACATACTAAGAGACCCAAGCAGCAAAGCCCCAACACAACTTTTAGGACTAAATAACCACTTGTGAGCCACTTAGTAGGTGACATACTAAGAGACCCAAGCAGCAAAGCCCCAACACAACTTTAGTACTAAATAACCACTTGTGAGCCACTTAGTAGGTGACATACTAAGAGACCCAAGCAGCAAAGCCTCAACACAACTTTAGTACTAAATAACCACTTGTGAGCCACTTAGTAGGTGACATACTAAGAGACCCAAGCAGCAAAGCCTCAACACAACTTTAGTACTAAATAACCACTTGTGAGCCACTTAGTAGGTGACATACTAAGAGACCCAAGCAGCAAAGCCTCAACACAACTTTAGTACTAAATAACCACTTGTGAGCCACTTAGTAGATGGACCTACTAAGAGACCCAAGCAGCAAAGCCTCAACACAACTTTAGTACTAAATAACCACTTGTGAGCCACTTAGTAGATGGACCTACTAAGAGACCTAAGCAGCAAAGCCTCAACACAACTTTAGTACTAAATAACCACTTGTGAGCCACTTAGTAGGTGACATACTAAGAGACCTAAGCAGCAAAGCCTCAACACAACTTTAGTACTAAATAACCACTTGTGAGCCACTTAGTAGGTGACATACTAAGAGACCCAAGCAGCAAAGCCCCAACACAACTTTTAGGACTAAATAACCACTTGTGAGCCACTTAGTAGGTGACATACTAAGAGACCCAAGCAGCAAAGCCCCAACACAACTTTTAGGACTAAATAACCACTTGTGAGCCACTTAGTAGGTGACATACTAAGAGACCCAAGCAGCAAAGCCCCAACACAACTTTTAGGACTAAATAACCACTTGTGAGCCACTTAGTAGGTGACATACTAAGAGACCCAAGCAGCAAAGCCCCAACACAACTTTAGTACTAAATAACCACTTGTGAGCCACTTAGTAGGTGACATACTAAGAGACCCAAGCAGCAAAGCCCCAACACAACTTTAGTACTAAATAACCACTTGTGAGCCACTTAGTAGGTGACATACTAAGAGACCCAAGCAGCAAAGCCTCAACACAACTTTAGTACTAAATAACCACTTGTGAGCCACTTAGTAGATGACATACTAAGAGACCCAAGCAGCAAAGCCTCAACACAACTTTAGTACTAAATAACCACTTGTGAGCCACTTAGTAGGTGACATACTAAGAGACCCAAGCAGCAAAGCCCCAACACAACTTTAGTACTAAATAACCACTTGTGAGCCACTTAGTAGGTGACATACTAAGAGACCTAAGCAGCAAAGCCTCAACACAACTTTAGTACTAAATAACCACTTGTGAGCCACTTAGTAGATGGACCTACTAAGAGACCTAAGCAGCAAAGCCTCAACACAACTTTAGTACTAAATAACCACTTGTGAGCCACTTAGTAGGTGACATACTAAGAGACCTAAGCAGCAAAGCCTCAACACAACTTTAGTACTAAATAACCACTTGTGAGCCACTTAGTAGGTGACATACTAAGAGACCTAAGCAGCAAAGCCTCAACACAACTTTAGTACTAAATAACCACTTGTGAGCCACTTAGTAGGTGACATACTAAGAGACCTAAGCAGCAAAGCCTCAACACAACTTTAGTACTAAATAACCACTTGTGAGCCACTTAGTAGGTGGCATACAAAGTGGTTTAAAGAGAGCTATGTCCTATGTCATAACCGAAAGGTAAAGTGTTGAACATGGCTGAACCAATCTTCATTTCACTTGACTCTGATTTTGACTGGAACACCATTGTTGTTTCTGAACCCAAGAGTAAATCCTTCAACAAAGGCCAAAGTAAACTACAAAACCAATGGGTTAGTTCAGATGTTTACGTACAAGGTCCCAACGGTGTGAAGCGACCGATTTTCATTGAATTGACCAAGCAATTCTTTTCGGGTATATCGGGGGTGTGGCCATTTGGAACCGACAAAGACAGTCGCAGACTTGAGACTCTGGAAGGGTTCCAAATTTCATACCCAATGACATCGATTGGTACTATGGATTGCCCAACAACCGAAGAGATCAAGACTCGAAAAGCACTTGATAATGTAGTGAAGATCACATTGAACTCACTCAAAAAGTTTTGTAACAAACCAAAATCAGAGAGGTCAGTTCCACCCGCAACTTTCAATGCATACACGACTGCCAAGAGTGAAAATGATTGGTCTTTTGCTGTGAAGCCAATATACGATTACACAAACATCACAGACCAACAAACGGGTGAGAAGACAAAGGACACAAGCAGCCCACAACGTGCCTACCTCAAATTCATAACCTGGGGTAAGGGTTGTAACATCCTATCCAGAACTTGTGTATACGGCCCAGATGATGAAATGGTTAACCCACTTGAATACATGTGGCAACCCGACAAGTATGTAAGCGGTTTTGGTCATCCTGTTGTCCATTGGGATGGCATATTCTGGGGATCCCACTGGCAGACCGGTTACGGTGCCTTAGCCCGTCTTCGTGTCACTGAGATGAATTTCACTCCAAGTGATTTCAACAGCATGACTAGTTTTCGAATGTTACCCTCCAATAATGCCACAACACAAGAACCAGAATCTAGCCTGTTACCCTCCAATGATGCCACACCGCAAGAATCGGAATCTCGTATGTTGGCTCCCAATGATGCCGAGCCACAAGAGTCAGAAGATGAAGATGTGTATGTGATAGAACATTGTTAATTAAGACGTACTTCTCCTAATAGACAACCTATTAGGAGAGTTAAAGCTAAGTCACAGCAAGGATACAAACATGGCAAACACAGGAGTTATTGATAGAGCGACTGTGAAAGAATATTGTGAAGAGTACTGTAGAGAAAATATAGATGAACAGTGTCGGGAAATAATACAAGAACGTAGAGATGAGGAAAGAATAGAGTTTGAGAAGTTCGTTAATGAAGCATCTTCATATTTGAAAGGTGTGATGGTCGGAATTGGATTATGTTGGTTGTATAACAAACGTCGTTGGTTTTGGTAGATGTTGGTTCAAAAAAGATCTCCTAATAGACAACCTATTAGGAGAGTTAAAGCTTAGTGATAACAGAGATACAAACATGTCTGAGCAACCTGTTGAGCAAATCACAAGAGAACCCGATGTCAAGGAAAGAGTAAAGGATCCTAAGAAGGTGGAGGCCGGGAAGAAACTGGCCGACTACCAAAAGAAGGCTAAGGAGGCATTGAAGGAAAAAGAGCAACGGGATGCATTGATAGATGGTCAGAAAGAAAAGGAGCAACAGCAGCAGCAAGATGCATTGGTGAAAAAGGATGATGATGCCTGGATACCCAGCCTATCCTTCGATAATTTATTAATCGGTGGTTCCATATTAGGGGTTGGTTATTTATTATACACGAGATACAAAGACAGAATAGCTGACTTAGGTGTAACTTCTAAAACCTTCGAACCACCTCCTGTCAGGGACATGAATGAGGTCAAAAGACCCTCAAACAGAGAAAACAGCTTAAATGACGAGTTGATGTAATACACAAAATGTCAGAAAACAAGCTTGTAAAGACTGTTATAGATTCTGCAGTTCTCGTGGGACTCGCTGCTGTTATAGGCTATGTGGCTAGGAAGGTCATGAAAGAAAAAGGATCGTTCATTGGCGATCCATCGTCCGGTATCGATGATTATGCCAAATGGGTCGGTGTTTTGTCACTTAGTATGTACGCCAAAACTTATTTAGAAAATCAAAAGATCTTACCAAAAGAGCTCTGAGTAATGGCTACAGTGACACTTGATCCTAAAAGATTCAAACTTGCCTTGAATGAATATATGAAAGATGGGCCTGTTTTGAGTGACTTCATAACCAAAGATGGCGATGGGTCCGTAATATCCTTTGACGAGAAAGGGTTCAGTATGGCTGTACTCGATCATTTGAAGGACGTTCCCAAGTTGGAGGACTTTTTCAACATTGAATTAAGGAATCCCAAATAGATTGACAAATGGCGACTATAGCGATCGTTATCGGAGGTGCAATCGTCAATGTAGCTGCCCTCGGTTTTAGTACTTATATAACACATCTCCTCACTGGATCATCACCCGGAGAACTCGAAAAGGAAAGGAAAAGGCATGACAAAGCAATGGAGGAGTACCAAAAAGATTACGCTGCGCATGAACAGAGGCGCTTGGCATATATTGACTTTATGAATAAGAGGAAGAGTGATGCTGACCAGGCATCTGAGAACATATCGGAGACGGATGAAGCGATGAGATTGTACAATCAAATAGGCGATCCTCCTAAATTCTCTGACTATTACCGACCGAATGAAGACCAAAGAATGGCTCAGATTGTTTTTGTCGCGGTTGGGATGTTAATCCTGGTATTTATAGTTAGCAAGTGGGTGCGATAAACTAACTTAGAAGTTCCCATATTCGACATCAAATATGGCAACTGCTTATCCTGAAGGAGAAGAAGAAAACGATCCTTTCGGGTTGGGGGAAGAAGACAAACAAGAAGATCCCGATGATTTCGAAGATACCCCGCTACTTGGTAGGCAGCCTCCAACACCAGACAAAGTCTTGGAAACATCCACGACCAAGGGTGCTAGACGTAAATTAGGGTATCTTCAATTACCACGTGAAGATATAGAGATGGAGGTTATGGAAGAAAACAAAGATGAAGTCTGGACCAAGATTGTAGATAAATTCCCAAATGCCAAACCCAAGTTCCTTTTCAAATACAATGAATGGGGTAAAATCGTTGTCAAAATCACTGGCAGAGATCCAGACAGAAATGTATGGCATCCATTATTCGATGCGAATGGTGATGTGAACAAAGGATTACCCAAAACAATTACAAAAGAGTTAGGTCCAAGCGCGGAAGAAATTGTGGAAGCCAATGATGGTGAGATAACCAAGAGAAAAGGGTTCGTTAGTAAATTGAAGGAGAAGGTAAGATTCCATCGAGAAAAGGCATTGAAAACCCCGGAAGAAGTAAGTCAAATAGAGACCATCGAGGAACAAATTGTTGAACAAGAGCAAGAGATAGCTAACTTGGAAGGTGAGAATGAGCAAATACAGGAGCGAATGTCATTGCGAGATAGAGTGAAAGCGATCTTCAAGAAATATGGTTTCACGGTATTTGCCGTTGTGAGCGCCGTTGGTGTGGTCATTGGCGTTATCGTGTCTAATCTTTCCAAGGGCCTATCCAAGTTGGGCAAAGGTGTGGGGGACGGGCTGAAGACAATCGGTAAGAAACTTGGTGAGTTATTGCCCGGTATGGTGGGGGCGATCGTGAGTTTCCTGTTCAAGACCGCTGGGGAGGTCATTTCATTCCTAGGGAAGAACGCTTGGCTGTTGATCCTCGCTGTTGTAGTGTACTTTGTGGACGAATTAAAGAAGAGGCGTCGCTAATGTAAATGTTGAGCATAACAATGTACGAGTCTGAAACCAGGGTGTACTTGGACCCTCCCCTGGACAAGGTTCGAGAGATACAACTTCTGGGTTGTAATATACCCAAACGATTGGTGAATTTCAAGGATCGCCAAGGCATACTCAATGAGGAAAATCGACCCCTCATAATAATCCAACCCGGTACATACTCTCTGCGTGGTATACACGCCATATTTCTCAATGATACGGATAAGGCCAAGCTATCGATCATTGAGACCGATACTGTTGACTATTTGTACTCCAACAAGAACTCCGACATCAAACTTACGAGAGGATTGCAAGTTGCTCTAGGTTTACCTGAAGTCATAACTCCTGGTAAGTTATACCCCATAAATCTCCAAATCAAAGAGCCCCTGAGACTTGTGTGCAGTCTAGTGAATAACCAGTCATCCTATATGAACAATGCTCGATTTACAGGCCCTGTGAAGATCTCACCCTCACAACTCCTTGCCAACATACCATCACAGGATTATCCAGTCATTCCCGTTCACAAATCCAAAACCCCCGTAAATCACTTCGATCTGAGCATCCTCGACATTGAATGGAACAAATTGAATCTGAATGGGTCTCCAATCACCTTCAGTTTGAGATTCAAATAACATTTAAAAGTACGTGAGAACTGTAACCAAACATGGGTGAGTACAAAGGAATCTACCCCAACTTGCCTCCGACGGCGCCTCTCCCTGATGGCGCTACTTTCAGATTACAACAATGTTGTGACATTTTGAATAAGCTGAAGGCTGAATTGAATCACTACGAGATGGTACTCAAAAAGTACAACCGATCCAAGGGTGTACTAATGAATGCAAGCTCGACATGTGGTATATTATCCTGCGTCTTGGCAGCTGGTGGGTTGGGCACGTCCCTCAGTGGAGTCGGAATCATTGCAGCTGTGCCATTAGGTGTAATTAGCGGTGTATTTGTATGCATTTCCATAACGTTTCAACAAATATCCAAGAGACTGTCAAAGAAAGCTGTGAAACACCAAAACACCATCACACTGGCCAAGTCCAAAATAAACACCATTGAAGACCTGGTTTCCAAAGCCCTTCGTGACAATAAGATCTCTGATGAAGAATTCTCGCTTATCATAGAAGAGCTCAAGAAGTTTGAAAAGCTAAAGGCTGAGATACGGTCTAAAGCTCAAAAAAATATCGATGCAGAGGACCCATTGGTATTGAGGCAGAGAATACGGAAAGAAATACTCGAAGAACTAAAAGGAGGGCCATAACTATAGTTTATGAACAAAACATCTACTAGTCCAAATAGGCTTAAAGATTGATACGTTAGTAACATAACCATGACCACTCAATCCGTTGAAGAGAAACTCAAGTCCTTTGAACGTGCTAGTCTGAATATGGGGAAAACAAAGGAATACAAATCCGTTGAAAATGCTTTCAACGATTTGATTGATGAGGGATTTAAAATGCTCAGAAATAAGTTCGGTAGTAATAATGCAAATGCAAATGAAGCCGTTGTAAACAAACAAGTCAATGCTATTGATGTAGAAAAGATCATGGAATCGAACAAAAGATTGTATGTGGTTGTTGTATGTTCTGCAATACACTGGACCCTTGGTTTGGCTAGTGCTATATATTACTATGTCACATAATGACTTAAAATCATGAACTCTTCTATCCAAATTCTGGACAGAAGATGGGCTTACTAAACGACTTCAGAAATAGGTATCCTAAGGCTGATTTGAACCAATTCAAATTTGTGAATGATAATTATGGTGGTTATATGGTATGGACACGTAATGGATTAACAATCATGTCTTATGATGATCCTACTGGCAAGACATGGACTGATGACCTCCGACCAGGTCTCAAACTACTACTATGGATTGATTTGGGACTCGATGATACATCAAGCCCATTCCCAAAGAGCCTAACCATGACAAATCGCTCCTATCCAATTCCAGCCATTGATTTTGACGAACCCACAAGTAACACCACAAACATGCTGACGTCATTGGACATATACGTGTCCAATACGAAGAAATTCACCGCCAAGATGCGTAACATATTTACCTCCCAAGTTGTGACTTTCAAGTTTGGTAAACAAAGTCGAAAGTGGCTAAACTCCCCCGACATGAACTACTGGCCTCAACAACTAAACTTTGCAGTGTGGTGTGCGACCTCTGGCTGTGGTGTCAGCCCATTTGAAAGTTTGAACTACCCCAAAGTGGTGGCTGGCTTCATAAAGTTTCATGTGTATTTCACCATAAGGCGAATACTGTACGAATTGAATGTACCTCTGCCAGATGAACAACCATTTGCCATAGCTAACAACCCTTACAGTAAAGTTGCATACCAAAGATTATGCGCTGAATTCGGGATCGCTAATGGTTCTGATTTCAGATGGAAAGGCGGGCGAAACCATGGTCTTGGTGATATATTCCTTGACTATGGTGCTGGTTACCATGGACGAGGTGGAGGATTTCAAAATGTACATTTGATTCGAAACTATGATGAAGATGCAAACCAATGGCCTGGTGATGGTGGTGAATTCTCAGATGATGGTGGTAAGAAAGAAAAAGGTAACCTCATCTCATTCATTCGCAATGATGACTTTGCTGGGTACAAGTATGCTTGGTTCATCCCAACCGGTGGTTATGGGCTCACCAAGGCTGGGCTGGGCAGGCTGAATCGATCTGCTGAGGCCTTCGTTTACTGTGTGCTGGGATCGCAAGTCAATACACGAAACTCGATTGTGGGCACGGGTGGTGGGGTAATTGAGACACAGCAAGAGTTCTTGGCTCTATTTGAAAGCAGTGTGATTGAGAACGACATATCAAGTTCAGTACAAAGGTACCAACTCGCAACCCAGGAAGCGAAGTTGAGATTGGATCTGGCAATTGCACCTGGAGTTTGGCTAATGCCCAGTAATATGATCATAAACACGGAGAGTATAGTTGGGTACAACAACAACCTAATGAAGGCCACGGGTGACATGAAGTTTGGTGTCAACTCAAATGTAAACCTCGAGACCAAGACTGTAGGGATAAGCCATAACTTAGGCTCTTCGAAAGTTATGTTACCACATGCAGCTACCAGAACCGAAACTGTACAGGTGAAAACACCAATAACGGATTTTAAACCTGAAATCAAAGAGCCTGAAACCACACAACATGAAAATAATATGATTGCGCTGATAATCGTAGTTGGTGGATTGGCTTGGGCTTTGTTCCGTTGATGGACTCGATATGATTTTTGTAACGTGGTTCGCGTTACAAAAAAATGCACACTATATTACTGTGACTTCATAAGATCGAGGCAATCTTTACAACGATCTTTACGTTTGTAATGTTCACATATGCCCTTTCCCCCACAATCTTTACATCTGTACCTAGTTCTACCATGAGAACATACTTGGGAACCACCACAATCTTTGCAAGAGTACTTTACTCTATCATGAATACATATACCCTTACCACCACATTCTTTGCAATACGCTTTCTGTCTTAGATTAGGGCATATTTGTGATCCCATACAATCCTTACACTGAACCTTACGCCTGCCATGGTTACATTTTCCACCACCAGGTACCTCTTCAGGCATCCCCAACGCCTCCACTAACTCTCCCCGGCGCATCTTATAATATTTGGCTATCTTGCGATCCTTGGCAATGACGCGTAGCTCTTTGACAGTTTGACGTTCATTGGACATGTTGATTGTTTGGACGTACGTTTGTTTTACTTTAAGACAATATGGTATCATTTTGCAAACCCACACCACTGAAATCTTCGATCAAAATTGACCACGCCCTTGGCCCAGAACCCGCCTTTTCCATCTACTTAATAATAATAATAATAATAATAATAATAATAATAATAATAATAATAATAATAATAATAATCGATATTTAAATAGGGTGACCCCTTCAGTCGCAGGACTGGTATCAACGGGGGCCCTGTATAACGTAAAATAAAAAGAGCATGTTTAAATAATATATATCTATAAAAAAAAATTAATAACTAACTACTTTAAAAGATACACTAAAATGTTTAAAAAATTAAAAAAACTTTAAAAAGGTAATAGCGTTCTCATAAAAATTGACATTTTATGTTGGATATCGAATTGAAAATGTTCTAAAAATAACCTAAGAAAAAAAAATCGGAGATAGCCTTGAAACGCTCCTTAGGTGGCTTTGAGGAGTCCTTGTCGTGGTTCTAGTGGTGTGATTTGACCAGTCACTCAAACTAAGCGTCCTGGCGATACTTACTTTTATTTTTTTCTCCAGAATCTCAGCGGGCCGGAATCCCAAATCCTCGAATCTGATTGGCTAATCGCGCGCTCGTAACCGGTCCAGCTTTTTACGATACGGACCACGGTCCGGATTTTTATCCGCGCCATTCGTGGCAAATTGAAATTGTTGCGAAAAAAAAAGCAAGCAAACAGAAAAACTAAATAAGTTATTTACCGGTCTAGGTCGGTCCGTATGGGAAAAAACTGGGCCCTTGGTCACAGTTTTTTCCCATACGGACCTCCCGCCCGGTAAATAACATATATTACTTACTGTCTTCATGGTTTCGTGTTTTATCTATTGCACAAGGCTGTAGCTTATGGCTGTTGCTTTGTTCCGGTGTTTTTGTTTTTCAGATGCTGTTGAACCGTGTTATACATGCAAAAAGATTACTCGATTTTATTATATGTCTACAATAGTGCGCGCGCTCTGATTAGCTGCTGAGCGAGCAAGATTTTCTTGTAATGACCGGACATTATGAAAATTTTTCAAAACAATTTTTTTTTCCTCCAATGTCAAAACCTGTCTCATTTTCAAAGAAACTGTTTTTTTTTTCTATCATTTCTTGTCTCGATCGCACGGTCATATGTGTTTCGGTTTAGTGAACATGGTATCGAATGACCTCTTGCGCGCGCAAGCGGATATTGAAAAA
This sequence comes from Ricordea florida, assembly GCA_949710005.1. Classification (NCBI taxonomy): domain Eukaryota; kingdom Metazoa; phylum Cnidaria; class Anthozoa; order Corallimorpharia; family Ricordeidae; genus Ricordea; species Ricordea florida. Next base: position 24,363,291 of record OX453277.1, on the reverse strand, counting down.
CCCTTCCGTTTTTCTTTTTCCAATGCTAAAAAGGCCATATAATAAACAACTTATTAACCTCGTCCGTTCGGTCATTACAAGGAAATGCCAGACTTCGGCCTTGATTGTATTGACCTCGCTATCGCTCGGTCAATACGTCCAGGCCTCGGTCGGAGGTTTCCCTGTAATGACCTCACTCTCGGTTAATAAGTAGTATGTAATTAGCTAGGTGCAGTTCAGTTCAAGTGTAACCCCAGTGTAAAAAGTGTAACACCAGTGCAAAAAGTGTGACACCAGTGCAAAACGTGTGACAGCTGTGCAAAAAGTGTAACACCAGTGCAAAAAGTGTGGCAGCAGTGCACAAGGTGTAACACCAGTGCAAAAAGTGTGACAGCAGTGCAAAAAGTGTAACACCAGTGCAAAACGTGTAACACCAGTGCAAAAAGTGTGACACCAGTGCAAAAAGTGTAACGCCAGTGCAAAAAGTGTAACACCAGTGCAAATTACAAATCAAATTTTTTCCATAAATAATTATCAATAAGAGATCATACGGTTTTCTCGTTCAATTTGTGATTTATTTACGTTCGTGAGTTTTCCAAAAAGCTCAAATTGCACTTGTCGGAGCAGCTCGTGCAATTTGAGCTTTCTGGAAAACCTCACTTGTGCAAATAAATCACAAATTGAACTCGAAATCGTATGATTATCACCACTTACTATGTCGTTTATTGTTGTGACTTTCCACGGTCATGCTGTTCTTGCCTGTTGTGTTTTGTAGAAGGCTCGAGCTAATGTTTGCTGTCTCATTAATGTTTTTTTTTTTCAGATGCTGTAATCATTGGAGCTGCATCTCTTAAGCATTTGGAAGAAAATCTTAAGAGTGCAAAACAAGGTCCCTTGCATGAAGGTTAGTTGTTTTCAGTGTGTTATTTTATGTCCTTGACATAAAGGTGAAGTTAGTTAATCACTTCACCAGTCAAGGAACGCTCATATTTAGGTGGTTGGCACTTTTACTCACCCAGTTACATTTAACCCTCTCGGTTATCGTAATCTGTAACAGCGATAAAGGTGGACAGTAGTCATCACAAAGTCAGGAAGGAAATATATATCGAGTAAAAACCGAAAGAAGCTTTAGCATGCAAAGCATTTTTCAGTTGCTTTCTAAGGAATGGTCTCACTGCATGGTTTGATCCACAGATGAAAATATGAGCGACACTGTATATTAAGGCAAACAACACCACGGTACATTCAAAATACTATTCAGTAGCGTTCTAAAGGATGGTCGCACTGCATGGTTTGATTCACAGATGAAAAAGATTGAACGACACTATATCTTAGGACAAACAGCGCCACAGTACAGTACTGTTCAGTAGCTTTCCAAGGAATGGTCACACTGCATGGTTTGATTCACAAATGAAAAATATTGAACCACACTTTAAAGTAAAACAAACAGTACCACAGTACTGTACTGTTCAGTAGCTTTCCATAGAATGGCGACACTGCATGGTTTGATTCACAGCCTGATAAAATATTTAGAATTGCACTTTACTGGATGGATTCTTTTGCAAATGAAAAAATTAGAACCGCATTGGTTTAAAAAGTAACAATCAGTACCGCATCACGTTACTTTTTAATAGGTACCCCACAAGTGCGCCGCAAACTGCGTGGTTTTTTTTTATAAGTGAAGAATTCTGAACCAAGCTTATACTGAGTGTATGACTGTAGATTGGCTTAGAAATGGACTGTAACATTTCAATTACAAATGGACGGTAACATTTCATGGTTTCCGGCGTCTAAAACTTAAAATGACGAACCGCATTTCGCGACAATAAGTTGTGGCGTTCGTAGTTGACGGTAGTCCTGATCGATGCTCTGGATAATTTTTCGAATTGCGAGTCAAGGGGGGTTCGCTTATCCTCAAACAAAATTGTTAAACGCCGTACATTGTAAACACGCACAAAGAAACAGTCATTGCAATTTGCTTACACGCGTCGATGAGTACACTGGGGACGGGTACAATGTTTGCTAGGGCAATGTGGTTTGAGTGTTGTGATGACTGTTACTTGAAGTATACAGTGGTGGATGTCAGTGTACTTAAGGCATTCGTCCAAGAAGTACTATCACATGCTTCAAATAATCCCACTCGAGTGGTCTATGGAAAATGAACTGGATTTTGGCAGTGTGATCACTGAAACTCCAGCTCGGGGTCGGATTGTGGTATAAAGTATTGTGGGGATAGTTTCTAAAGAAACTGGTGGTGCGTCGGTGGGGAATTGGGATAATCTAACGAATTGATAAAACAAGTTATACCACCGTAAGGTAAAAAGGTGCTGACGTTTTGAGCGTTAGCCCTTCGTCGGAGCCCTTCGTCGGAGCCCTTCGTCATTCGCTTCGACGAAGGGCTCCGACGAAGGGCTCCGACGAAGGGCTAACGCTCGAAACGTCAGCACCTCCCTTTTACCTTATTTTATCAATTTCTTGTTGTATAAAGAATTGGTTTTCTCTAACACTGTTAAGTGTTAAAACTGAGTCATGAGCTATTTCTTCCTTTGGTCCTCTGTAGTCGGACCTACAGAGAGTGTCACATAGATTAGACGTTGATTAGTCCCTTTTCCTCTCTGTAGATGTTGTCAAAGTGTTTGATGTTGCCTGGGACCAAGTTAAAGGCGATTGTCCTGTGTATTTCCGCTGAAGTAATGCAGACCTTACCGATCGCTTGGTCAGAATTTTACTTTTAGAAACCCTGGGCACTTTTTGTGGGCACTGACTCAATGGAGGTTGGAAATCGCAAAGGTGCGGCCTAATAAAAGAGGCAATGCTGGACTCCATCTTCACATTTTTCAGAAGAATAACTGGAAGAGCAAATAAAGTATTGAAAGTGAGCCTTTAGACATTGCCTGTTTGTTCAAAGCGATCACTCGTCAGTAAATTGCGATGAAAGTTAGAAGTCACTGGATTTTGGTTCACTGAATGATCACTTAAACTGTTGGCAAAAGGCAAATGAACTTTGCAAACAACGTTTACTTTACTTTAGCGATTACTCTGGTCTTGTACTTACATGTAAAAGCCGTTTGAAGCCCGAGGTTCGGTTTTTAATAGGGCCGTATTTAGATAGTGTCCGTGAAATAGAAGAAATCGCAACGCGCAACGGCTTCTCGCTGCTTTTAAGGCCTCCTTGTCTTCTTTTTTGGTGGTAGGTTATTCTTTAGGAATATTTATTTCCATTGCTAGCTAAGAACCATGTCTTGAAAATTTAGGATCGATTCACGCGCCGGGCCATGTTATACTTTGTGCATTGCGAACATGTGTGGCTTCAGCTAGACCACGTGACAGGCGCTTGACTTTCGTGGACAAATAAATAAATCCGATCGTACCACAAGGTGGCTACACACTTCGTGTAAGCCACGGGCCTCGTCGACTATTGACTCAAAAGTCGAACTTGAAGTCTAATTTTTAAATAGAAATTATTCCGAGATGTATGGAACTTACAAGAAATATTTCCCCCTCGTTCTAGTTTCCAGAGTAATAGTCTATAAGGTTCGTAGCGCCGAGTCGACTTCTTAGCTCATAGAAAGGGAGAAAGAGTAGTTTGTCTTCCCAGGGTACAAAAAGTGGGTTATGCCAACACAGGGCGGCCCGCTCTCGACTTTGGCTTTAAAATGGTGAAAACACTTCCCGATGAGCCAATCAGATTACGACTTAATAGCTTGTAAGAAGGTCGATTAATATATATTAGAAGAATCAACTCGCAAATCCTGCAATCTGATTAGCTGACTTATCTATTCATGGATGCACTCGATAAGACAAAAATCAATAAACGTCATACAATTGAAATTGGTTTCTACTGAGACAAGTAGATTACTCGCAGTTGTTTTCTATGGGTTATAAATGGTCCCCTCGGCGCCACGCACCTTGTAACTTTCGGCTCAATAAAAAAAAGAAAGAGAAAAATAGAACAAATAATCGGTTACAGTGCGACAAATCGAACCAAAGTCGCCCAAACAAATTTTCATACAAATTATCCAATCACGTTCGAGTATCTAAACAATGGAATCTCCACAAATGTTTTAGATTTCGCCTGGAATGCATATGATTTGCTCTTTAACTTTCAATCAGAACATATCAAGATTGAAAGAGAATCATCTTGGTCGGTAGAAACTCGCCACAAATCGGTTGTTCAGAGTCAAGCCCGGACATTTAAATTTTGTATGAAAATTTATTTCGGTAGCCTGGGTTGGAGTGGTCGCACGGCAATCATAGGCACCCGGTAAGAGAGAGTAATAAGTGTGCTCCTGGGGAGCAGGGTTGGCGCAGTGGTGAGAGCGCTCGCCTTCCACCAATGTGTCCCGGGTTCGATTCCCGGCCTCGGCGTCATATGTGGGCTGAGTTTGTTGGTTCTCTACTCTGCTCCGAGAGGTTTTTCGCCGGGTAGTCCGGTTTTCCCCTCTTCACAAAAACCAACATTTGATTTGATTTAATTAAATATGATTTGACTTGATTTGATTTGTGCTTTACAGTGTCCCTAATTAGTACGTCAGTGCTAGATACGGTTGACACTCAAATAAAGTTCATTATTATTATTATTATTATTATTATTATTATTATTATTATTATTATCACAAAAATATTACCATTATTTGCTCCTAGTATCAACCCGCCGTCAAACTTACTGCGTATAACTTGCATCAAAAGCTCTTTTTAGTGCAGCACCGGTTTCTGCTCTTTTAATTCCTAAGGGGCATGGTAATGGGCTGCTTTAAGCGGCGAATCTTCTTCAAGGACGAACTCATGTAAACGGCATTAAACTTTGGTTATATTAGTTATCGTAAAATAAACTGATCACGTTAACCGTGACACCTTCTTGGGAAATATATTTATTCACTTAACAGCGAGTGAAAAGAGAAATCATTACATCACGCACGGATTAGAATTTACTTCAACACTTAAACATCTCTGTCACTTTTGTCCTCACTAACCGAGTTAGCACGGATAACCAATCGTATTCAACGAGGATAACGTTAATCGTCCTCACGTTACAATTTCTCCAACACACCGGCGAGATCCGGCATCGCGTACTCAACTGGTGGCCGTTCCACAGCTTCGATCTTCTCCTCGATAGGGAACCAGTCTGGCGTGTTCTCTTGCTGTATTGCTATTTGCGGCATGGCCAACAGATCCTCTACGGGTACACCTATCTTGGCTGGCTGAGGTTTGGGAATCTCCAGCTGTTTGTGGAAACGTGGGATCCTTCGCACTTCCATCACTACAATCTCCTCTTCGAATTCGTCATACTCCGAGTCTTCTTCGCTTTCTTCTTCTTCCTCCTCCTCCTCAGTCTCCTTGGCCGCAGGAGCCGGTGGTGTTGGCACAACCTTTTGATCTGATTTCTTCCCTTCTGCCTCTTTAGCAATCTCCTCCAAACTCAGCATGGAAATCTCGGGTTTGTCTCGTTTGGCAACATGGGCTTGAATCCAAGCCTCGTTAGCTTTGTCGTGATCCATTCTAACCTTGTTGGTGCGGTATCCACTCGGATATGTTAACTGAATGCCTACCTCTGAGTGGTGTTTGCTCGGTGACTTTTCGTGTGCTGACCGACCTTCTTCCAACCACTCGGGTATGTCAACTTGAGATCTTTCTTTCCTAACAACGGTAATGGGACCTTCGCCAGCATGGCCGGAGGATATCGTGGAGATCTCGACAGTTCTGCGGACCTCGTTGGCCCCCTCGCCTCCTCCCATCGTCTTTGTTACAACCGAACGCGAGTGAGTTGTACTTTGGCTGTCACCTGGACCACTGCCTCCAAATGGTTCAGTCGAGAAGGTGCTCTGGTTGCTTTTCTGAAACAACTGCACGCCATGTCTGGAAAACGGCTGGCCCCTAAGTTCCATGGTTACTTCCTGTTTCTCTTTCACGTTCTGTGGGTTCTTTTCAAATTGCAGTTGAACCTCCTTTTCGTGTACCGGTTGAGAGCGGCTCTCAAACTGGAGTGACACGTGCTTTTCCTGTTCCTCTTTTGGTCGCTGAATTCCAGCGACATTCACCATCACCCTTCCTGGTCCCCCTGTTTCGCTTGAGAATTCTCTGGTCTCGATGGATACATTTCCGGACGGTCCGCCATTTGACACTGTTCTTGAGGTAGTCGTCGTTACGGTTTTCTTCAGGACCCGTCGCACGCGGCGTCCATTCTCGTCAGTGTACTCCACAACCTCTGTGTCCTCACCATCACCCCCTCCCACCTGGTAGTTTGATGTTTCCAGGACATTGCTCGTCTCCACTCTTGGTCCTTCTCCAGAAGCCTTTTTGGTTGTGGTCGTCACAACGTTTTTCACGACCCGTCGAACGCGGCGCCCATTCTCGTCAGTGCACTCCACAACCTCTGTGTTGTCACCGTCTCCTCCACTCACTTGGTAGTTTGACGTTTCCAGGACCTCGCTGGCCATTTCTCTTGGTCCTTCTCCAGAGGTCTTTCTCGTTGTGGTCGTCACAACTTTTTTCACGACCCGTCGAACGCGGCGCCCATTCTCGTCAGTGCACTCCACAACCTCTGTGTTGTCACCGTCTCCTCCACTCACTTGGTAGTTTGACGTTTCCAGGACCTCGCTGGCCATTTCTCTTGGTCCTTCTCCAGAGGTCTTTCTCGTTGTGGTCGTCACAACTTTTTTCACGACCCGTCGAACGCGGCGCCCATTCTCGTCAGTGTACTCCACAACCTCTGTGTTGTCACTGTCTCCTCCACTCACTTGGTAGTTTGACGTTTCCAGGACATCGCTCGACGCTACTCTTGGCCCCAAATCACCAGAGGTCTTTCTCGTTGTGGTCGTTACAACTTTTTTTACGACTCGTCGGACACGGCGCCCGTTGCTGTCGATGTACTCCACAACCTCCGTTTCCCCGTCACCACCGCCTTGGCCGTTTGTCGCCTGCAAGACATCGCGCGTCGTTATTCTTGATCCTCCTCCTCCTTCAGAAGTCGTTTTCGTTGTGGTTGTGGTTATAGTTTTGTTAACCACGCGTCGGACGCTGGTGCCGTTTTCATCGACGTATTCCATAGTTTTGTCTTGATTGTCTTCTCCTGTCTGCTTGTTTTCTTCAGTGCTTTTGTCGTTTGAATGGGAAATGGCCTCTACGCTCCGTCTCACTTCTACCTTGAGTACGTTCCCGTTTTCTGGTTTTTGCAGTTGTTCGTCTTTTTGCAACAAAGTAGTGTTCTCCTCCACTTGTTTTGTTGTTTTAAGGTCGTATGTGATCTTCACACGTTTTTCTTCGCGCTCGCCTCGCAAACAACAAGGACAACAGAGTTTCAAGATGCCTGCAAAAGCGACGAAATTCAGAATAAATTAAATCAACAATTACAGTATTCGCCTTGCACAATGTGTGCAATCTTGTTTAATCGAATAATCATTTCTTTAACAGCCCATGACCACTTAAAGCAATATCCTCTGCTTATGAAATGCGAAGTTTGGAAACATGTGGTTTAGAGAAGGTAGACGAACACATATCTCTTTTTCCCACCGAGGACGGAGGAGATAAACTTAATCTAGTTAATCCTTGTCTGAAGTTGGAATAAACATGTAGTTCCAGTTGAGTAAAAAACAAAGGGTCAAACAATGGCCGTCTGATATAAGTTGCTAAGGTCAAGCTTCGATTTGATGATCTAGTTTGGCCGTGATTGATAACCTATGGATGCTCATGCCAATGCAATTCCAGCAATTGACTCCATTCTGCATAACGAAGCACGCAAATTCAGCCAATTTTTTTTTTAATATTCGTTGTCTTACATTCCTGCTAAACCAATCTGGGAGACACTTAAGACAAACAGAGTTAATGAACTATAATGATTTCGCAACGAAATTACTATACGTATAATATACATTTCCCTGTCGTGAGCTTTTAAGTTGTGTAGTTTTTGTAACGGTCGAGGAAGCTTTCAGAATCGAACCTTTAATCCCACTCGGATCCAAGCATTTGGTACAGTTCATGCGTTTAAATATCGGTACAATTCTTCATTGGCGTTCATTTCCTTATGTTAACACAACCTGTGTTCTCTAATTTTCGTCGATTTTGCTAAGAGAAATTGGATTCTGATTGCTTCAAAGTGTTTAAATGCGACGTGATTAAAACAATCAATGATGCATGCACGGCGAGCACACGCGAATCAAGTAAACGCGGCTTCTCAGCCCTGCCTTCATCAACGAAGAGTCAAAAACTGCAAAGTTAGATTCAGCAGACAAAGTAGACAAAACTAACAATCTGCTCGCCGTGGCAACACGTAAATTACTAAACAAAGTGATAACATGCTTACAAACTGACCCACCAGGTAACAACGTTTTGTAAACCGAAAGAAGTTTCAACATTCTTAAACAAATCTAAACGCTGTCATAAGATATTTATACAAACATTCGCCAAACAGCTCACTGCTAGTGAACTGTCTGCAAAACTATTTGTATCGTTTTAGATTAACATTATTAAGTCGAGGAAAACAGATGAATGAAAATCTTGCATACCTTTCATTTGGAATTCGGTTGGTAATTGCACTTCTAAGGATAACAGCTCTGCGTGCAATCAATTTAAGCACTTTTTTAAAACTTCAACGACACCGCCTTGCTTTCACACGCTAAAAGAACAGTTGCTTTGTCACTGTTTCGACATTCGTCTATGAACTGAGGAATCGTTGAAAGCGGCAATGTCTAAAAGAGGCGCGGTTATCATTACCGTGCAGGGGAGGCATATATTTGAATAATTTGGATTCCTGAATAAACATAAAATACTTTTCTTGTCAGAACTTGTATCGAATCAGTGTGCCCGCAGGTTCCGATGGGAATTTACACATTTTGTTGCAGTCGAGCGATATTCTCAGCTCATAAAATTATCAAGTCTAATTTTAGAAACTTCTCGTTCGATTGACTTGTGAATCGAATGGTCGAGAATCGAACGAACAGCGCCTTTCACGTGGGAGCAAAGAGGGAATGATTTCCGCACAGGTCCCTACTTCATGCATGCTGTAGTTGAATTGTCTTGGGAAGTGCGCGTGCAAACATTTCTTGTACGGCTACCGCATACATAATGAAGTAGGGACCTGTGCGGAAATCTTGCCGCAAAGAGTGCTTGAACCAAAAACTTGCTCAAGTATTCAAACGATTTTAGCTCTAAACAAGAGTGACAGAGACAAATAGCTCGAGAGCCTTGAAGCACAATTGCTCCTATTTTGGGAAATTAAATTTCTTCACAAGGAAAAAAGACTTAAATTGCATAATTCCGATGGGAATTTACAAATATTGTTGCAGTCGAGTGATATTCTCAGCTCATAAAAGGTCATAAAATTATCAAATCTAATTTTGGAAACTTCTCGTTCGATTGACTTGTGAATTGAATGGTCGAGAATCGAACGAACAGCGCCTTTCACGTGGGAGCAAAGAGTGCTTGAACCAAAAAGTTGCGAAATTATTCAAACGATTTTAGCTCTAAACAAGAGTCACAGAGACAAATAGCTCGACAACCTTAAAGCACAATTGCTCCTATTTCGGGAAATTAAATTTCTTCACAGGGTCAAAATACTTTAATTGTATAAAGACAGAAAACGTACCTTAATTGGAATAAATTCTTGACTATATTTTTCAGCGCAGCTATATTGATGTATAGCAAGTTCTTGTGTAGAGGTGAAAACTGGTCTTCCAAACATCAGCCGCACAAAACTGACTAAGGCTATGTAGCGAGATCTGACTTGGCCTATATAGCTTCAGAAATTAATCCGAAAATCTTTTCCGTTCTCAGGGTGTTATGCTTAAAAGTCGGTACGGCGCTATTATTTGCATCGGACACTATCGATTCTTTGAAGCATTACATCGGTGCGTATAATGAAACAATAAACTCCACTGGCTAAAATTGAACTCTCGAAGTGTGATCAATATTTAGAAAGTTCAAATATTGTAGCTAGTTGTGTAAACTGCTTAGTAAGTTATACAGTCACAACAAAGTCATTGATATTTACTTTAGGCAAACCTGTAGATGAATTGATTTAACGTAGATCTGCTTACCAAGGCTATGAGTTAAGCGCACTGCCCGTATTCGCTTAGTATAGAAGCTTCCTGCCATGGTCAATTGAGGAGATACCTGAACTGCACAATGATAAAGATTACCAATATTTGCGCGAAGGGATCAAGTCGTTGTGTCTTGGATCAGTGATCCCAAAGGAATACGGGCTTTGTACACTTTCAAATTCCAAACTTAATTTTTTAAAAAAAAATGCAAATTCACTGAGAAAGGTTAGGTTTAACTATTACAACAATTCCGCCTTGAATTCTTGGGCTTTCACGGCATTAAGCAAATCAGGCCCTAGGCGAACGTCGCCAAATCCGCTCTGAGCAATAACACTCAAATAAACAACGTGGTAAAGTTGCACGGTAGGATGCATGACGAACTTGCATGTTATCCGGCACAAGACTATACGAATTTTCCACTTTTGAAACAGATTGAAAATTGTTTGAACGTTGCTTGGCATGGAAACCATTGGAGAAATAAAAATGTTTACTATTCAGCTCAAATCATGGCGTCAGAGGTAAAAAGTGTGGATGGGATTGCATAATAAGCTAGCAAGGAAGTTTAAAACCGTCATTTACCTGAAAGTGTCATCGAATACATTTAAGTAGGGCCAGCGGAGGAACCCGGTATGGTAGAAGAATGCAGTAAGCCAGCCAGTCGTTCCACTTTCAAAGCTTGTCGTAAAGGAAGTTTTTGTTGTGTTTATAAGTGCCGAAGACTGTTTATCACGATAAAACACATGAATCTGTCATACAAGCAAAAGCGTGCCATATATGCAAGCCCGCAGGCTGCTGGTATTGTTTCCACTTATGCATGCAAGGAAGAAATATTGAAAACACGTATGCAGGCATGCTATGCAACGTACTGACCGTGGAACGTCTCGGAAAAACGTACAGTATCGGAATTTCAAAAGTTTGAAAGAAGATAATTTTGAAACTTTTCTCTCCAACGAAATTTGGTGAAAAACCAGCAAACGTTGATGTCAAGTTGACAGCAAGTTTTATTGGTCTTTCACCTGCGGTAAAGGTATGGAGTGGTCAATTGTCCACTTAATTTGCGAGAGCCTTGTGTAGTAATTCACCTAAAATCTACCAAAAACCAATTTCGTTGAAGAGAAAAGTTCCAAAATGTGCCTTTATCGATTTGCTCATTGGATTATTGAAACAGAGCATATATTACTTGCTCGTCCCGGCTCAGATATATTTGAATTTCATGGCTCGGTGGTCGATAAAGGAGGAACTAATATGTGTCTTTATGGCTCGGTTGGTTATGCAGTGAGCATGGACGAAGGACTGAGTAATACTGATCGAACCTGTTCCGTATTTTGTTAACTTGCCCTGTGCTAATCTAGAATGGAATGGTCTCGCCATGTTTATAACCAATAATTAATGCCTGCCGTCGATTTCATCAACAGATATTAAAATGATCTTATCCACTATTATAAATCTCATCAGGGAACTAAGTTGCCACCACCATATTTCACTTAGCCGAACCTCTGATACGGAGGGAAACGAACTCGGTCTTCGGACTTATACCTGCATGCTGCAACATATATATTGGGATATTGCTACCGAAGTGGGCGTTGTTTGCTCACTGATCGAAGTGGACATACGGCACAAAACCTCGTACAAAAAATGTTTACCTGTACGACTGGATGTTGTACAGCTCAGACCGGATTTAAGTGCTCAAAGGATTCCCTCCTTAACGTTTATCCTGTGCGCTGTTACAAAAATCAAAGAGATCACATCACGTCGATAGTAGAATAATCTCGACTTTATCGATTCACAAGCGTCCTTAAGACGTGTCCGCCCTTGATATTCAGAAGTCAATATTGACAGGCCTTCTTTATGTTTTGTACAATTGGCTGATTACGAAGTCAGTCACACTTGATTGAAGACATGATGTTTGTGACGAACCGCTTGACCAGTAATAAATGGATATGAGTGAAAGAAAAGAGTCAAAAGAGAAATCAAGCTCTGGTTTGAGGCAGGGGAATTGAAAACAGACAAACAGGTGAAAAAAAAAAAACAAGCTCACAGACAGATAGACCCACCGGCAGGTAGACAAAGAGGACATACGGAAGACAAAAGACGGAAAAAAGGAAACACACAAGAAAGAATAAGACGTGGAAAAAAACAAATTCCTCGAGACAAAAGTAGTCTCACCAAAACTTTAACGGCTGTTTTGAAAAAAATTGTCTTAAAAGCAGATTGATTTTTTTGACCAAGTTTTAAACACTCTTAATAAAGGTCGCGATGTATGTTTCGGAAATGCTGGTTTATCAAAGAACCAGTTGTTCACTTAAACAGTGATGCTAATGCTAAGGGCATGGCGCACACAAACGCCGGCCGCTGGGGAAGTGATACTTTGAACAGATGAACCAATTTTATTTCACTTCCACCTGTCGCCACCTGGTTAACAAGTCTCTGTTGAATAACCTCTACATCTGAAAAAGTTTTGAAACCCAGGAATCTCCGTGGTTGTTTGTCGAGTTTAATCGTCCGGGTGTAAGTTGCCTTAAAATAAACTATTTTTGATGTTGACTGACGTTTATTCGACGACCTGAGCAGAAGTAATCATCGGAGTCAAATTAGTTTATGTCTCTGTCTAACCTCGTGATTGGTCGATTAAGCCGTGGTGTAATTGGATGTTTTTGTGGTCACAGGCTTAGAGCCAGTAACGCATTATGTCATGGTCTTGTAAGTAAGTCCTGTTTTCGGAAATGCGAAGTACGACGACAGCGTTCCGAAATGGCTCGAGGTTTTGTCGAGTTCTTTTTGTCGCTGTTTACAAGTGAAAATACTATGTTTGAGAAAAAAGTGTTTCTTACAGTTATGAATTACGAACTGTTAGGATTTCGGCATATATAAGCATTCAAAATGAAAACTAGCAACTCTTACAATCAATATGGCTTGCACAAACCGTCGATGATTCAACACGCCCAGTATTTGGTGAAACCGTTGGCCGAATGTAAATTGAAAATTTAAGAGACAAGTTTACATTTCTAGCTAATATACTTGAATATGTTATTGTTCAAATTATCATGAAAGTTATAGAAAAGTTTATATTTCTAACTTTATAATTGTTTCAATGCACTTGTCATTATAAAAATCATAGAAACGTTTATCTAACTTTATAGCTTAAACTTATTATGAGAATTGAAGATGTAATATATTATTATTCAAATTGTTATGAAAATGAATGACAAGTGAAGAGTTTTGAGTTTTCGTATTATAAGATGCTGCTCTTCAAATAATTATGCAAATTGAGGACACCAATCTTTCGCTTGTAATCTATCAATTTAACATTGTTAGCGTCCATCATTTTCAAATGAAGAAATATACATCCTTTGACATGACTTCTTTTCTCAATGCCTTTATACCTATTTAATACCACTAACCACATGCCCTTCTAGAGGACTTTTATTTCGGTATGGTCATGATTCGATTGGTTGTAAAGGCCCATGGAACATTTGAGTCTTCGCTGTCAAATAACACCAAACAGTTTTATGTAGTCTTAGCAGTACACTTTTAAAAGAGCCTGGAAGGGAATTAATCTTAAAAACGAAAAATTTTGATGAGCCAACCTAGTGACGTTTTCCTCCACACTTGGTGAATTTGCTGAAGTTCCCTAATGTTGGATATTAGCCTGGCAGTGCTCACTTTTCACCTGCGATTTCAGCGAGGAAACGTTTTTTCTTTTTTTTCGATTTTGTTCAAGTTGTATGGTAGAGTTCTTAGCGAGATTTCATCGTTATAGTAAGAACCGACCAAATTTGAAACTGAGATGCTTTGTTTTGAAACATCTTAATATGTCCCTAATTATTTCGATTAATTGACTTGTCCAGTTAAACTTCAGTTTTCATTTAATTTACCTTTAATACTTATAGCAGTCATAGAAGAGGGTCTTAACTAACTCTCATTCTTAGATGTGTTCTTAAAATTTGGGCCCATTTCATCTTCAACCTTCTAATAACATAGAATAGCTCTAAAAGGAGTGCACATGTCGTGGTTCAATTTCATCTTTTGTTTAAATTTTATTTTCGTTTATTTTTAACTCATTAATAGACATAAACTTTCCCAAAAATTGAAGGAGTTTCTTTGTTTTGGGCCATTGTTGTCGTGGTGTGCATTGTTTGAATTTTCTTTGTAATTTTTTGTTACGTCACTGGTGCGTTTTACAGCGAACGCAAACCCAGTGGTTAGCTGGTGGATAAAAGGTTAACTTAAAAGTTAGCAATATTAAGGAATGTATAGTATTTTCTTAATAGCGCAAGTGTCTTGCAGGCGTTAATGCAACAGGGTTTGAATGATCTTTCTCGAGCATGAATGACTATATTTTGTTCCGGTACAAACACCAAGGAATCAAAGTGGCTTCTGCTTCTTGAAACCTTCAGTGCCACATGAACTCTCGCTCGATCACGTGATAAGTGCGATGACTGTGATTAGGGACGGACCATTAGAAACGTGATTGGGGAGGGGGGTGGGGAAAAAACCCAAAAAAAAATTTATGGAAGGGAAAATGGCAAAAAAAAAAGATTCATGCAAAGAAGAAGGTAAAAAAAATTGACTTTTTCACACGTAGTAAAAAAAATTCGTGCAGAGGGGTTCACCTGAAAAAAAATTCCTGCACAAGCAGTGAGCGAAAAAAAAAATTCGTGCAAGCTGAAAATTCCCCACTCCCCCCATCACTTTTCTAATGGTCCGTCCCTTAGATACCGGCAGAACGCGTCACAAAGGCGTAGCTAGGATCTTTCAAAGAGGGGGGGGGTCACACTGTGTCACACCCAGGGTACTTAATAGATTGTGATGTCGACATCCACGCAGTGTTTTACCAAATCTGAATTTTTTTCAGAGAGCGTGGGGGAGGGGGGGAGGGGGGGGAGGGACAAGCTTACAAAATACCTGCATAGATGAATTAAGTTCCACGTAACATTAATTACTCTAATTTAGTCTCACAAAGGTGGGGGGGGGGCTCACGGGCACCCCAGGACCCCCCCTAGCTACGCCCCTGCGTCAGTATATGTGTACAGCTACTTGTGTCAAACTGTACTACTCCACATTTCTTTAGGGATGGATCATTTTATTTTTGAGATGGGCAGGGGTTGGGCAGTTACCAAAAAAAATTCCTGCACACAAAGAAATCATGCACAGTGAGCCAATGGAAAAAAGGTGCTAAAAAACAATCTTGCACAGCCCAAAGGGAAAAAGATAATTCACAGGACAAAATTGTCCAACCCTTCCCCCCCCCCACTTCCCACCTCACAAATAAAATGGTCCATCCCTTGGTGCACTAACCGTAAATGATCTAATAAACGCCCGGGGCGTTTATTTCATTTTAATGGTCCAAGATGGGGCTTTTAATAGATAGGAGGCGTTTATTGGAGAGATTCGTTTATTTTGTAAGGTTGTTTAAGGAACTTAACAAAATTTCTACAGTATGCTTTCGGCCAAAAACGTTTTTCGTTAACAGAATCTCGACTGCGGGCTGACGGCTTTTGCACTCCAAGGTTTTTTAATTTATTTTTTTTCCTCTTTTGCTATGTACGATCAAGAGGGTGCTTAAACGAGTGTGGTTTCATATTATAATGAAACGCGTAAGTCCCTAAGCTCTCACTCTCCGCGTGTATAAAAAGGAGATTCACAGCCTTGCCCAATCACCCTTGAAGAATACATCAGATAGGAGTGTAGAAACGTCTAGTCTGTGGATAGTAACTATTAAAGTTACATCAGGAGCCCATTTTTCATTATTTTAAACCAGGGTAGCATCAAACTTTGTCTGATTGTCTACTGGATTGCAATGTGCACTTTTCCTTTAACTCTCAAAACGTTGTTAGATAATTTGGAGTAGGGATGAGGAGGGGTGGAATTTAACAGGAAAAACACATCTTTTAGCTCTTAACATCAATATCAGAATCCTCATCCAGTAATTTTATTTTCATCGTTATCTTCTTCGATGTTCGAGTCGGTTATGACTTGGAAAGGGATTGGGAGATTTGTTTCATCCGGCGCGGAGAGTTGTGCCTCTATATAACTGCTCTTGCTTCACATGACATAATACACAAACCGATGTCAATCAAGCAATGAAGTTAATAAATTGATTGATTTTGCCATTTCCTTGTATTTTTGAGCAATTTTCATGGGGGACGTTTATTAGACAGGGGGCATTTATTAGAGATACTAATACAAACTTAACAGCGTAGGGGGGCGTTTATAAGATAAGAGGCGTTTATTTGAGAGTGGGCGTTCATTAGGGACGGACCATTAGAAAAGTGATGGGGTGGGGGTGAGGAAAAAACAAAAAAAGAATCATGCAAGGGAAAATGCCAAGAAAAAAAATTCATGCAAAGAAGAAGGTAAAAAAAAAATTCATGCAGAAGGAAGGTCCAATTGTGACTTTTTCACACGTAGTAAAAAAATTCGTGCAGAGGGGCTCACCAGAAAAAAAAATTCCTGCACAAGCAGTGAGCGAAAAAAAAATTCGTGCAAGCTGAAAATTCCCCACCCCCTCATCACTTTTCTAATGGTCCGTCCCTTAGATCATTTACGGTATTCCTTAATAAGCCCACTCACGTGGGAATGTTTACAGTGTGCATGTACATGCTGGTATGCTTGAGCCGTGTGCTGATTGGTCTTAACGTCGTCATCGGTATTTTCAATTGGGTTTTTGTTGAAAAGTTAGTAAAGCGTTGTTCTGGTTGAGTCGAATCCATCTCAGTTTTGTAGTTATTCATTTCTAAACTTTGGCGACGAAACTTTACGACGATCGTTAATTTAATTACATGGGAAAGCAAGGTTACTATTGGCCCCGATGTTTCTGTTGTTACCCGTTATCCTAATACCTCGTGAATCCACAAGACCACGAGCAAACAAAGGAAAATATTGCAAGTGAATATATGAAAGACCATATATTTGACCTGCGCAGTAATATATAATGACATTGATTGATCATCGCAGTTATGTACACAACTTAAGCAGCTGTGAAATTAAGTTGGTTTGATAGCTCAGTTGGCTTGATAGCTCAGTTGGTTGAGCACTGCACCGGTATCGCAGAGGTCATGCGTTCGAATCCCGTTCAGGCCTGAATTTTTTTCAAGCTTTAATTTCACAGCTACTTAAGTTGTGTACATAACTGCCATGATCAATCAATGTCATGGAAAATATTATTTAAACCAAGACAATATTGAACCAAGGCACATACATACATTGTAGGGCTTAGTTATATACACGAAAAGGGAATGCATCCACGTTAGTATTTATTAGGTATTAAAGTAACCATATCACACGGCCCAGTTCCGTATCCTATGATTTTGTCCACGGTCTTTCAGTGGCTTGTTGTCTGTCATAAGCCGCCATTGCCCGCTTGGGAGGAACAAGAGAATCCGTGACACCAGTCTTTCGTTTCTTCTTTTTCATCTCCCAGCTTTGTTCTTCTTCGTCTGGTTCATATCTTGTCTCATCTCCACAAAAGGTCGGCAAAAAAGATGGATCAGTAGCTTCAGTAATAGGTTTAGAAATTCCTGTTTTCATAACAACGCCGTGTGAAAATTTACACCTATCTCCAAGTCTGCATATTCCTTTCTGAAACTTGAAGCAGATCTTTTTCTTGTCCAGTTTGTTTTTGTTGTCTTCGAGTTTGCTCTCTGAAAGCTGAACGTGCTGTTCCAGTACGGAGAGTTTCTTTTTCTCCTCTGCAAGATATGGGTTGAAAAAAACCGAAGAAGTTTGAAGGGTTCGCTGGTTGAGCTCGTTCGTTTTAGAAGTGCAAGGTTTACTAAGTTCCAGCTGGGGCAAAGGAAGTGGTGTTTCTTTCTCGGTTTGCGATTTTCTTGTAGCTGTACCAGTGGGTCTATTGTCCTTTGAATCTTCACTGCTTCCTTTTTGTTCGTTCAGCTCGTCATCGGAATCTGAAGAACAACTTGAATCGCTGCCGTAATCGGGTACAAGTCCAAGAAGCGACATGTTGTCCTACTACGTTCCGTCCGCCATCTTGGGTTAACGTGCACAGATTTTCTCTCTGTAGGGTAGAGACAGTCAAAATTTGGTTTAAGATAAATGACTTACCCAAAGGCACCTTTCAGACTATCAGAATGTTTGAAATTTCAAACTGTTCAATTGTCCTACTAACATGTGTTTATCTTAGAGCAAACAAAGAGTTTTTTGTTTATTTTTGTTTTCAATTCAATCAGTTTCCTCTTGCCAATCCCTAGTAGAAAAAGAGATACTCGTGTCCAGTTCTAATCATTCCCACGCGGACAGTGTTTACAACATGGTGGACGATGACGAGGTTCTCTCTAGATTCTTGCTGTGGTGTAAAAAGAATGATTTGAAACTGAGTGAAAGGGTACGTGACGAGTCTATAACGCAGACTAACTTCAAAGTACTTGGTTAATTGTTTTTGCATCTCATCGCATAACAGAGGTGCGTTTCGACACTTGTAAATAACGTGGTCAGATGTGGCTGTGAATTTTGCATTTACTCATTGAAAACAAAATAATAATAATAATAAAAGTAATAATCATAATTATTGTGATAATGATAATAATAATAATGAATTTTATTTGAGTGTCAACTGTATTTTGCTCTAACTTAGTAATTGGGGACACTGTAAAGCACAAATGAAATGAAATCAAATCATATTAAATTAAATCAAATCAAATCAAATCAAATTACATGTGCATCTACTGCGCGAATTTCGTATAGCCCTTAGTTCATTATAGTGAATGATAGTGAATTTGTGTAGCGCTCTTTTTCATATGGATATGTCCAAAGGCGCTTTACATCAATTCTCCTATTAATTATTTAATTTCAATCACACTCTATCAAAGGTCGACCACGACATCGGGGTCTACGTCCCCTACTCTTTTCGAACAGTGTTGTGGGATCTTTAACGTCCCACAAGAACAGTACTGTGAGACGGGGCCTACGGTTTTTCGTCCTTATCCGAGAAGACTAGAATATCTAACCATTTGCAGATGTCATAACAAAGGCAGCACATTCTCCTCAGTTATTTTAAGACCTTGATTGTTGGTCCGGCTGTCAGGTTTTGAACTCACGACCTCCCACTCGACAGGCCAGAGCTCTACCAACTGAGCTAACCGGGCGGTGGTCTAAATATGTATATTATACGTATGTATCTGTAGTGAGTACCTGAGGCCTCTTCATCTCCCTGTGGAGATCACCTGTATGTTTTAATTTCTGCAGGTAAGAATTGGTGTGGTAGGGTCTTGTCATCGTTATGGCATGATAGCACTGGAGAACATACAGAAAGGAGAATCCTTGTTTGAGATTCCTCGATCTCTTGTGCTTCAACCTAGCACTTCATTAATTTCTGAAGTGATTGAGAATGCTGCCATTGGAAATGAAGAACGTTTCAACACAGAAAGAGGGTAGGTTGTCACAGGTAGCTGGTGCATTCTCCTGTAGCTCAATTGCCAATCATTTGGAATAGAAATCAGAGGCTAATTTGTTCAACTCCTGCTGATTTATTTTTCCAATGTTGACTGTGATGACCTGAAAAATGTCAGTGAATGAAATTTCCTTGGCAAGGTGAACTGATGTACAGTTTAATCTTGCTGGGATGCATTTCAAAGTAGATAACAAAATTTTAATTATTTTGGTTCATGGACCAATCCAAATTAATTTTAGCAGTAGTTGCTGTATTGTCTAAGTTTGGACCTCTTGTTAGGTCAAATATCATCTGTAAACTGGGGACTCCCTCACTCAGAGAAAATTATAATATGACTAGAAGGTGAGATAGACATTTACAGTATTACAAGGTATGATGTTTAAATGTAGTACACTTTCAATTTGTTTTTTGCTTCAGATCTGGATGGGCTCCTCTTCTTCTTAGCTTGATGTATGAGTACACGAATGAAAACTCATTTTGGAAGCCCTACCTTGACCTTGTACCTGACGTCACTGTCTTAGATCAACCAATGTTTTGGGGATTGGAAGAGAGACAGAGAGAGCTCAGAGGGAGTGGTATTGAGGGGGACATAGAAAGTGATGTAAAACACATTGAAGAAGAATATAACACTGTTGCTTTACCATTTATCAGAGAGCATAAACAATATTTCAGGTAATTGGTTCCAAACGTTTAGGAAAACACAAAGCAAGGCATATGAAAGATAGCTTGAGAGAAAATACTAGAATACTCAGTAATAAGACAGGTTCAATCCAGTGGAGAGCACCTAAATCACTCCTTAATTTGGACAGGATGAAAATTCAAAAAAATGATCAAAGAAAATGTATGTGATTATGAGTATTTGATAAATGAATGAAGAGTAACATTGTTTAACTGACATTGGTGTCCTTCAACAGTGAATCTTGCCACACATTATCCCTGTACAAACATATGGCAGCTTTTGTTATGGCTTACAGCTTCACTGAATACAGCACTAACAGTGACAATGACCCTGCGGCACCTGTGATGGTCCCAATGGCTGATATTCTCAACCATATCAGTAACCACAATGCACATTTAGAGTTCGGTGCTGACATGTTGTCAATGGTGGCAATTCAAGACATTCCCAAGGTAGAAACCTAATCACTCTCTAATGACACAAAAATCTTGCAATTATTGGGAAAAGGGTTCACAGCACTGTTTGTTAATAAATTGTAAGTCTTAATATGGTCTGATATGGCATACATACATTGTGTCTTTCTACCCATGGAAAGGACACATTCACTGCTTTTAGGATTTCATGACAATCAATAAGTATTAATTTATGATATATGCATCTATTGTTTTCATAAACATGCTGTTTGTGTCTTAGCAAGTTTTACATAATAAGTAATTTAAATATAATTATTCATTTAACAGTGGTTAGACATGTTAACTTTACATTTGATTCTCAAAATTCCTTTGCTTATACTTTGACACTTTAAATTTTAGGGAAAAGAGGTTTTCAACACATATGGAAAACTTGCTAATTGTCACCTTCTCCAATCCTATGGTTTTGTTGAAGATGACTTACCAAATCCTTACGACATGGTAAGAGGAAAGGGTGAAGAGAAGATGTAAGGTCGGATGAAACGATTTTAGCTGTGTATTTCACAGAGGCCCTTAATACTCTACCTTTCCTTACAGTGTTAAGCAAATAATTGTTGTTATTAACTCTAGTAGAATACTGAATTTGTGTAACACCAAATTTGCCAAATCGTATCAAAGAGAAGAGATCACATTCATCACATAACAAACACTAAGAAAAGAGTTAAAATGTGACAAGGCTGTTCCAGCTTCTCAAGATGTTGTTTTTACTCCACTGGCCCTGAGGCATCCTCCTAGCCAAATGAGGGCATGGTGCAAGATATGACTTGTAGCAATGTGTTTATTGATGATATGCAATGAATGCTCAATACACCATTTAAAGCAAAATGATTGAAAATGAGAGATTAAAGACATCTAAAAAAGTTACAGTGTTTTGAGGTTCAAGTGATTTTGCTCACAACAAATGGATTTGTGGTTCAGTAGCTTTTGATTGTGTATCTGTTTTGAACCAATGCAATTATATGTATGTAATATTTCTTAGTAAGACGTTAACAAAAGAAAATTATTACTAAATGCTACCTGTTTCCCAGTTTGGAATCAAGAGTGACTACTCAATCTCAACTTCACAGTTTTTCGTTTCAGGTAGAGATGCCCCTTTCTTCATTTTATGAAGTGATGAAAACATGTGGGTCTCCTGAGAATGTCAAGATCTTAAATGCAAAGTTTGAATTCATGGATGAAGTGGTAAATGATTCAAAATTAATTTAAATTTCTTCTTGATTAAACCCTTTCACTCTGAGAAGTGATCAATGTCAAAATTTAAACAGTGCCTAAGTTGTAGAGGAAAATGTGATAGGAATTGAGAAGGTTCTCAATTAAATCATTTTCACGAAATGGTGTAGAAATTTGGAAAAGTTTACCTGGTGAAATTCGCCATCTGTCTAAGAACAATTTCAAAATTAAAATCCACAATATCGTACTCCAAAGACTTTCAGAAGAAAATGACTATATTGATTTATCTGTCTTAATAACAAAATATTTTAGTACTTTGGCTTTTCATATTTACATTTTGTATTGATTTGATTTTAGATGATATATTTTTTTTATTTTAGTTGACTGTATACTCTGTACACTAGCTATTTGTATACCTGTTCATTCTACAGTGCATTGTTTGCAAAACACAACTGAATACCTTAGCTTTCTCTACTTGTTCTCTCTTTTATACACATGTAACTAACCAGTGCTCGCCTCGACTGGCTATTGCTAATTGTGAGCAGTGCAGATTGAAAATGTATCACATAATGAAATGCTACAATAAACAGGTTCTATCAGGTTCAACTCAAACAAACCCGGCTGCTTATTAATACGCTCATCAGTTCAGAACTAAAAAACTGGGGGCCATTCCTTTCAAGTACCTGCCCCCAAGCTCCAGACTTTAATTGCCTGTCTTCTTTTTTCAATGCATCACATATACAAAGAGTGGCAAGACTTATGTATAACCCTCCCGTTTTGTGCGTCTTGAGTGTCAAGTCTCAGTGAGATAGTTTTAAGTCTGTGGTTAGAACTATGCAGTGTCAAATGTGTTGACTTTCCATGCGTGATGTTGGTTTCATAGCTTTCCAAATTTTACAGAAATCTGTAGAAATTTATTTGATTCGAATCAACATTTTATTCCTCTTCTGTTTCTCATCAGGGCGTGGCATCAAAAAGTGACCTGTTCCTGTTTGGACGGGAGGGTTGTTCTCAATTTGGACCTGATCTGTATGCAACTTTGAGGGTAAATATAGTTTGCGTCTAATGGCTTGCAGTTCTGTGATGGAAAAAAAGTCTCAAAAAAGAAATATCACTGATGCGATTATATTGAAACTTCTATAGTGGAAGCCCGCTATAACAAAGACCCCGTTATAACGAACAAAATCTGAAACCCCTGCAGAATTACAATAAAATAGATGGAAATGAAATCCCCGCTATATCGAACGGATTTTGACGGTCCCAGCGCACATTTTATCCAGCTGTAACGAATATTTTGTCCGGTCGCTCGCAGCAGTCGGTATAGACGACAAATTTGAGCAGAAATCACAGTTTTCTTTATTACGGTTTTGACAGAAATTAATGCGTGTACACTTACAGGTTACAGCATCAAAGAGTAAAAAGAGTGTTCTCCACCTACAGTATTGAATTTTTGGTAATTGATATTAATTAACTTACCCCGCTATAACGAATATTTTTGCTTTTAACCAGAAAATTCGTTATGACGGGGTCTTCGCTATAACGAAGACACCACTATAACGAACAATTTCCTCGGTACAATGCCACTTCGTTAATCAGGCCTTTCTGCCCAAGATATCGTTCAGGTGTTTTGCAGCCTTGTCAGGTCAATCTTAGAATACGCATCTCTGGTTTCGGCTGGTTTACGTAACTATCTTTCGGATCTTATGGAGTCAGTTCAAAAGGAAGCTCTCCGCATCATTCATCCTCGCCTTAATTATGACCAGGCACTTGTTCTAACGGGTTTGCCTACACTGCTTGAGCGCCGCACTACAGCTTGCAAACGCTTTCTGCAGTCTCTCTCTGGTTCGTTAGTCATCGTGTATGTCTAGCTTGCTTCCTGTTAATGCAGGTGTCATAACTATAACTTGCGCACTCTCAGGAACCAACTAGTAAATACAAATAGGCTTCTCTGCACAGACAACTTCGTCACATTTAAATACGCGTAACACCGTTTTTTTCTTTCTTCTTGTTTTGTACTGTCACTTAATCTGACCTCTTTTGTAATTTAGCTTCTGCTACAATATTAGAGAATAAACGTATTATTATTATTATTATTATTATTATTATAGCGGGGTTCCACTATACAATGTATGTACCTACGAGTTGCATAGAGCAAGAGAGAAACCCACCATTAACTATGCCTTTTTGTAACATCCCTGTTTTCTTCCCTACCCCATCCTGTTAACCAGTCGAATAGCAAACTAAATGGCTCGTTGAAGTTTAGTCTGAAACCGTGATTTGTGTCATACACAAGTGTTTTAGTTCTAGATCATTCTTCCATGCTATCTTCCTTCTCTTGTGATAATGTCTAAAAATAATTTGAAATCTTTTTTCTTTCATATTTCGGCCATTTCAAGATCCTTCACTTGACTGCGGAACAGTTCAGGCGGCTTTTAAAGGAAGAAGCCCAGAAACAACGGAGCGAAGAGTTTGATGACATCGCCCTTGTATTGGATCAGCACGACAAAAGACCAATACAACAACAGATTAGCTGGAGAATTCTTGAACTGATATCAAATGCAGAAAGTAGGAGAGATAAACAGAAAAGAAAACAGAGCATAAACAATTCAAGAAATGCAAACAAAAAGCTTAAGAAGGATTTCATTGATGGCCATGTGGAATCTAAAAAGAACGTGCGCAGTGAGTCCAGTGATTATACGCCAGATGTTGCCACAGAAACAGTTCATGTAATTGACAGCCGAAACAGTAGAAGAGAAAACAGTGCCGTTAATGACAAAGAGACTCTTTCTGGTGGAATGCCTTCTTTACCAACATCTCAAGCAAACCAAAACTCGTGTCAGGATCTCGAGTGGGATCGCTTTGGTAGCAGTGAAGGTGAGGAGAAAAGTGATAGAAATTGCCAAAGTATCGTTGATGAAGTTTTAGTAAGTGATGGATACGATAGAGAGAGGAATTCTGAGAAGCATATTGGTAGTGTTGATAGCGACTGTGGTAAAGAAAACGGCGCTAAAGCCGAAGACGACGACGACGACAACGGCGACGATGACGATGACGATGAAGGCGATGATGATGATAGTAATGGTGACGACGATGATGTTGATGATGATGATGATAATCATGACGACGACGATGGGGATAATGATGATGATGATGATGATGATGAGGAGGAGGAGGAGGAAGAGGATAGCGACGAAGACGATGATAATGAACAAGTACTCAGCTACGGTAAGTTACAGTGGCAGTACCTCCTGCAGGTATACTCTGTGACTACTGTTTCATTATTGATATTTCTTTAGGGGCCGTTCATTTTTTACGAGGGAGGGGGGAGGGGCTGGTATGATTCATAACGAATGCCTCTGGGCCAAAAAATTAGTAGATTAGCTATTCCTTAGGCTTTTTTCACACCACAGATTTAGGTCGGTGTTTGACCACAGTGGAGGACAACACTGCCAGAAATCGCAAATTCTTCAGTTAACTTTCCTTTACTGTTGATATTCAGAGATGTTGTCTCAGTGGCCAGTTGAATGGAGGAGAACATTGAGAAGGTAAAGTTCAAAAACAGTTAGCCAGGAAAAGTACACATTTCGACCAGGTGAACAATCAGAAAAGATTGATGCTACGCTGCTTTGAAATAATGAGTGTACATTCATTATTTCAAAACAGCGTAGATTCAACCTATGCCAGTTAGCTAGTATTTATTCAATGAACCCAGCTGCTTTATTTGTTTATTTCTTTATTTTTCAATAATGTTTCTCCAGAAACACTTCTACGAGGCTGCAATATGGTCAAAAGTAGTTATAGAGACTATTTATTACATGCTTGGCCTCGCGACCAGAAAAGATGAAGCGAATACGAATGTTACACAAACTTCGCCAGAGTGCCTTGTGTAACCTAGCCTGCAAGAGTCGTTGCGGAATTAGAAGACTACAACGAGTTTTCAAGCGTTGTGCAGTGTTAAATGATTCTCCGAAAGGTTCGCAGCGTTGTGTGACATCAGCCAATTAAAATACTATGATAATCTAATTCACAAATGAAATTACATGTATGTCTCCCTTCGAGAGAGGACAAGTTGCGAGAAACAGTGCGTATTGCAACACCCTGCTCTTGCAGCAGCGCAGTGATTTTTTTTTACTTACCTGTTAATTTTCATGCGACTAAAACTATTGATAAGGTAAGTGAAGTTGAGAGGAGAAGCGCTTAACTTTTCAGACGTCAGCCCTCTTTGTCAGAGCTTTTACTACAAACGTGCGCTTGCCCATAACGTATTACACGTACGTTTTTTTTCGGTTGGTCACTATTTTTGGTTGTCATTTAGTGTTGCAGAACTCTGTATGAAGCTGCGCTACGGAGATTGCATCATATCAATTGACACAGTGGAGGAAAGGAACTTAACCAGAAGGCAGCGTTCTGTACTTAGAATCAAACGATGTCAACGCGATCTCTTCCGACGGATCTCCGATCTTGCAGCCGAAGGCTCCCGGTAGGATACCGAGCCATGCGGATCCTAGTGTCTTCCAATGTATGAAAACAATGGATTTAGTTGTTTTAGTCTCCCACTTCGGGTTTAAACGGCAAGTTCTTTTGGAGGGAACCCTCAATGTTGAAACTGGTCAACGTTCTCATCACACCTGTCAACGGGGTTGCAGAACTGAGCGAAGAAAAAGCAGAATATGGAAGACACGACAAGCAGCACAAACAGAGTAAAAATAAATACAGAAACAAGGCAAACAGCAGAATGAAAAGAATCGAAGGAGTCAACAATCGTACAGAATTAAGTCGACCAATGGAATTCATGGCAAACTGAACGGGCGGAGTAAACGGAAAAACACAGATGAGACGGATAGAAGAATGGGGCGAAACAGAAGAGTCGGTAAAATAAAACGAGCTTAGACAGACAAAAGACGGAGGCAACAACAACATGAAAGGAGGCGCAGAACACAGCAAAAGGAAAGAAAAGACAAAACGTGACATGGTTACTTAAAGCTGATTGCGTTACACTTTTTAATATCGGATTCTTGCACATTACGTTACATTACGTTACACTTTTTTATCGGCTTCTTGCACATTACGTTACATTGCGTTACACTTTTTTATTTGTTTCTTGCACATAACACTCAGCTAGGGACGTTTTACAGCCTTGTAACTTAGTGAATTAGAATGTTCTTGAAAACAATTAGAAATATAACTTTTACGTTATTACCATTGATGATCAATGTGTAGCTTCTTCATACAATATCAAAACGTGAGGAGCAGGGTTGGCGCAGTGGTGAGGGCGCTCGCCCTCCACCAATGTGGCCCGGGTTCGATTCCCGGCCCCGGCGTTATACGTGGTCTGCGTTTGTTGGTTCTCTACTCTGCTCCGAGAGGTTTTTCTCCGGGTACTCCAGTATTCCCCTCTTAACAAAAACCAACATTTGATTTGATTGATTTGATTTAATATGATTTCATTTCATTTCATTTGAGTTTTACAGTGTCCCCAATTAGTACGTCAGTGCTAGATACAGTTGACACTCTAATAAAGTTCATTGTTATTATTATAACGTTGTGAAACTAGGAGATGGTGAGAATTTAAACTGAGTCAGTATGCCTCAAAATGTAATGAATAAGAATGTGTTGCACTTACCAAGAAGAAAAACTTGGACCATGCTGGTTGGTGTAAGTGTTTACATATACAATATTTGGTACATAGACGAGCTTTAAACCTTTCCTTCTAAACATGACCTCTATGCGACTTCTCGTTACACATATCAGTTTATTAACAAGCAAACAGATGATGAGAAGTAAAATTATAATCAACTCATTTAATCTATCTAGCACCGCTCCGCAGTATCCTACATGGAAGTATATGAGACTCACTTGGGAGAGTTACTACTCGGATCTTGTGGCCACAGTGAGCATAAACCGGATTTCTAAACTAGCTCCAGCATTTCGCGGTATTTGAAGCACAAACCCGGTAACCTTAAAAATAAATCATTTTAAAATATTAAGGAACGGGTTGTTGTTCATCGTGGAAAATGTGACGATAATATAAATTGTATAATAAAGACTAGCAATAAGCAGTCGAAACGTCGCGATCAACATCCAGTGACCACATCGTGTGACAAATGAACAATTTATATTATCAAATCATTAATATTTGTTTACAAAGCAAAATTGATATATTAGGTTACGATTTTAGCTGCATCCAATATAATACTCTAGATCACTCCGCTCTGCCCTCGGCTGCTTAGCGTAGTTTTACTTTGGCATTTGCTGTAATGAGCGAATTTAACACAGTTTGTCCTGACAACTCTTCATACATTCCTCGTACGTTTCATAGTTGTTTTCGTTGCCTTCACATCCACCGTAGACAAAGCCCTCACATGTGTTATTCTTTGGATCGTAGAAAAAGCGAGGGAAGTAAGCCCTACAGGGTCCAGTCTCACTCGGCATACAACACGCTTCCGCTTGCTCTGAAGCATACAAAAGGAGGAAAAGCAAATTACTGAAAAGCAAAGAATTCTCTGTGCTAAATCTGAAACGCACATATTTCGATATCGGAGCACTTGTTGTTAACTGACATACATGCGTATAATCGCCTTACGGTTTCGGTGCAATTCTTTTTTTGTTCATCTTTACCACAAAAAGGCAAGTTGCTCGAAAGCCCTGCACACAGTTCGCGAGATCGGGAATTAATGCACACCAAACTTGCCTGATGCCGAACGTGAATTATGTGCTCTTCGGTGAGCCTTTTCACAGACTAGAAATTCCTAGACTGGAAAGGTCAGGTGTTATGACTCTTTGAGACGAAGTGGAATTCAGAACAACAAATAGCGCTGGTGGGAATTTTCCCGAAGTTATATGAAAATGCCACAAAAGCATTCGCATGTAACATACTGTGCATTGGCGTTTGCTTCAAGGCCACCCAACGACTATTTTCGGTAAAAATCTGTTCGGAAGCAAGGTGAGCTAGAATTTTCCAATACCGAACACACAGGCCCTCGGATTTTCGAACCGTATATCTGAATAGATTTTCAGCCCCTAGAACATCACCTAAAAGATTCGCAACAAGGGAAAAGTAGTCCCTTTCGTTCTCGTAAAGGATATTTTTGCAATTTTTGGCACTTATAAAGGTCACCCAGCAATTTCGTATGAGCAAATGGTTCGTTGGGAAGTTTTTAGAAGGTGCCGTCCAGCCAGCAATTCCTAGTGAAATGAAGATATCATTCCCTAAAATTTTCGAACGCTTCAATTTTCAGCTAAGATATCCGAACAGATCAAATTCTTCTAGGTGATGAAAATATCTCTTTAGAAAAAACTTTTCAAGGAGTGTTTTGGCTCAATCTGCTCGTTGGGTGCCTCTGGTGCTTAAGTATGTAGGAACTCTTTCTCGCTAGTTCACCATTTTGAAAAGGGATCGTCCACTTACTGAAAACATCGTCCATCCTGCGTGATGTGTGTCTTGTTCATAACTGTTTTTAGCCAAGCGTAATGGAAACTCAAAGCGCGAGAGATGAGCGTGTCTGAATACCCCCTGTTATGCCGGCTGGAGACTCAGTTTCACTAGCGACGGGATTTGACATCGGAGTAGCAAGCGGAGTCGTTCCAAGTAACGGAATCGTAGTCGGAAAAAATGAAATGTTTCTATTTTCTTCGGACTCCACTTACGATACCAGTTAAAACTAAAATTGTCGGAGTGAGAAGCCGGAAGGATCACTCAATCACAATGCTAGTTCTCAGGTTGAAGCAGAATCGGAAATTCTGAGTGCTGCAGCGAAGGTTTGATTTTCAGTACATCGTATCCCGCTTTGCTCTTCCGCTTACGACTCCGTCTCTGTCGATAGTAAAAACCAGCCTTGAGCGAAAGCGGAAGAGCTAACGTTTAATCTACATTAAACTGACAATAATGTTCTCTGAATAGCTCCGGCATTGACGTTTTCGGCTGGCGAATCCCAGCGAGATGATTAAATTATTAAAAATATTACATAAAACTATAAATTTAAGATGATAATACTGTATGTTATTTTCCCTAATCATAAGCGGGATAAAATTTCGTTTGGGACACAAATTGTTTACCCACGCAGTGTGACGATGTTTGGAAGGCCATTCGCACAACTCTGTGATCAAAGGACCTTATTTCTACCGTAATACAGTTCCTACATAAACTTGAATTATGTCTTCATGAAGTGAACACTTTGTAAACCTGAAGGGAGTTGTTTTCGAGAGAATGAGCTCATAAATCGACTTCAAATTAAATGTATAAGGAAAATCAACTACGATTTGCTCTTTGTGGAATCATGAAGTTAAAAATATATTTCTGAGCGTTACTCGGCGGACACTAACACTTGCAATTTTTTCAGGCCTTACACGGCGCAACCGCCTAACTTGTCTATGTAACTGTGAGATTCCTACACGTGTAATCACTTACCATCATTAATTTGATCCGTGGTGCTAAGTGCAGCCACTACGCAGAGGATAAGAAGTTGGACCAACATTTCTCTGTAGCCTTCGTTTGGTGTGAAGAACGGTTCAGCAGTCTAAGCAGCTGTGTCTCTGTAACTCAGTAATCCGTCTACGACGTTTCCAACGACAAAGTACGGAGCTTTATTGGAGCGGATAAAAGCATAACGGGGGTAATGATATGGGTAAACAAGGAAGCTCATTCGCTGGACAGAAATTGACGTTTGACCTCGTGAAAGCAGGCTGGGATTTCGTTACCATGAGATTAAATGGGGGAGGGGTACTCTTTAAAATAACAGCGAGGAGCGATGAAATTTTTTCCGCCAAAAAATTAAGAATGTTTTACCAAAGAAAGAGCTGTTAAGCTGCGGATAGGTAGTGCCACCTCTGATTTATTTAGTTCAAGTTGTATTCAGGGGAATTTTGGAGGGTTGAACGGGCGACTTCATAAGTACCTCCATGACAGGGAGATATCCCTCCCCGCCTCCAATCCCCACCACGGGCTGATGAGTCCTCACGTCTTAGGAAAAAGTGGCGAGCGGAATCGTGCCGTTGATTTCCGGACTTGCGCAAGTACAGCCCTTTTGTACGTGCGTAAGTGATCGCTTAGCGGTCAAAAGTTGTGAACTTTTGTCAAATTTTACTTTCAGCTGATGGGGAAACACCTAATTTACGTGAAGAACAGCATCACAATTGATTCAAATCGTAATCTACTTCCGTTTCATAACATGTATGATTCGTTACAATGAGAATGTGTTTCTACCATAGATTTCGAGTCATTTCTTCATAGCGTCAACTGAGTAAAGCAATCACCGGACGAAGCAGTTACAGGCACTTTCAACTCAAAAATTTATGTCAGCTTATCAATTTATTTCTTCATGATAACTAGTAGCTTTTGTAGCTGGCAGATTGTGAGCGTTTTAACAAGCATAGCAGCGTGAACGAGCTTTCTCACTCGTTTTACGCGTGTGGTAAAGCGAACAGTCAGTCTGTCATGTTTTTGACGCTGGATAAATGATAAAGCCTGGTTTTCACTACGACGCAAGCAGAAGCATATAAAAAAAGAGAAACGTGTCCTGTGGGGCTTTACAAGACAAAAGGACGGTGTTTTCCTTTGTTTGTTCCTTTGTCTTTACTTTGCTTATGCTTGGTCTTATGTCGATGTCTTATGGTTGTGTCGATGTCTTATGTCATACGCTTGACTTCATTCCTTTGTTTTCTCCTTTGTTTTCTGCTAATCCTTCTGCTTGAGTCGTAGTGAAAACCAGGCTTAACAGTTCAAAGTCAATAATAAATAACTTTGAATTGTACTACGGGAACTACTAAGGCCGGGCTGTTTTCAATACCAGAATGATCGACTTTCATTCCAGAACGAGTCCACCGGCTTCATCTCCATATACTTGTATTTCTCTCTATAAGTTCACACGATACCGATCCCAAAGTTCACACTTGTACTTGACATTCCGGAAGTAGTTCATTCCGGTTTTCAATCTGAATGAAATCCTCATTCAATTCTGGTATGACATTTCATTTCTGGTATCATGGTAACTGAAAAAGGGCATCAGTTCGAAATGAAATTGTGAACCTTATAGTCTGGGGCTGATGGAAAAAGTTATTTTTCCATTCCTCAAGGAAGCAATGATCCTTGATCCTATTTCTCCATCACAAACCGTTTGTACCAGGCCTTATCAAAGGGGATTCTTCTATTTCTGTTTTAAATTTTATTTTGGCAAGTATATCATCCGTGTCAGAGAGAGGCGACAGTTGGAACACACAGCGAAAAAACGTGGTCAACTATTTTGTTTTTTCCAAAGAACCAGTCGTGAGTTCAAAGTTTTGGCTAAAATTGCTGACGACATGATATCATTTCGCGCGAAACTTCCGCCATCTTCGTTTTTAAGCGACGACGAAAACCGCCCTAGCATGACTCCATCTATTTAGTTACGTGAACGCAGTCCGAACTCCGTTCGCGAACGAAGGTAATTCCGGAATGAAAGTCATTCCAGTATCCGTGTAATGCTCCAGTCAATTGAAACCACGCCCCCCCCCCCCGACTCCCGGGACATAGCGGGGGAGTAACGGGAGTATGGCCGTGGAAAAACGCTATTGTGATAAAGAATTTTCCCGGGATGACAGGACCAGTAACGCTTTTGCTGATTTGCCGGGAATTTGGAGCGGGACTTGTAACGCCCGACCCGACAGAGAGGGAATGGGCACGAGTAACAAAAGTCACGCTTCCTTGCTACGTGACAAGAAGGAGGAAACGTCGACTGAGATCAGGTAAGCTAAATCCTTTTCTATCTTCCCTATTTCAAAGCCAATAAATTCAAAGAATTTCAAATTTCA
Organism: Ricordea florida; assembly: GCA_949710005.1. Classification (NCBI taxonomy): domain Eukaryota; kingdom Metazoa; phylum Cnidaria; class Anthozoa; order Corallimorpharia; family Ricordeidae; genus Ricordea; species Ricordea florida. The sequence continues at coordinate 24,330,768 of OX453277.1, read as the reverse complement.
AAGAATAAATGTTTTATTGCCTAATTCCGTGTGTATATAATCACGTCTCCAAAATATTGTACATACCGGGACCATGAGGGCGGGGATTGTACAACATACTTCCTCGATGGGCGGGGTAGTTTACAAATGTAACACTGTAAAATTGTTTCATTCCTCGCTATGTTCCGGGGGTCGGGAGGGGGGGGGGTTGTGGTTTCAATTTACTGGAGCATAAGAAGCCCCCAAGAGTTTTCAGTGCAGGTTTTTGCTCATCAACAACCAACAACAACAACACTTTATCTTACACTGTTCTTTAATTACAATAACAAAAAAATTATTACCAACTAATTATTAGGATATGTCACGTTACAAGGTATTAATGGTAAAAGTTACTGAATGAAGGATAAAAAAAGCGCGAGGTCATTCTGGTTAGCCTCCATCTCACTGAAGTTGAAATCAGTCTTGGCGAAGATGAGGGAGTCGGACAAAAGTAAAAAGAGAAATGGTCAGGGAAAATAATGCTTGACTTAATTTAATGTCGCTGAGAGTAATTTCTACTTTAATTGGTGGGAATTCCTGTCGCAAGAGGGAGCTCACTGATCTTTGAAGCCATTTGACAATTTAGCAACGATTGGCCGGGAAGACTCGAGATACAAAGAATTTCATCATCATCATCATCATTATCATCATTCCTCCGGGAGACCGGTGACTTGACGGGATATCTGCCCCTAGACCTGCCGATCAAGGAGCGCTGCTTTCAGATGCTCCTCGTGGAGCCCTGTGAATTTGAACAACTCACGCCCCTGTTTTCAACTACATCAGAACCAACCTCTCTCGCGCTTTCCCACTTACACACATCTTGACAATACATGGGTTCATCTTGAGTGATTTTGACTCCATTAAATGAGTCCAAATGCTTCAGGGTTATTATAGCAGTGGGGAATTCTATTAAGCTATGAATAATAAATGCACATGGTAAGCAGAAGAACTAATATTTGAATAAAAGCTTAATAAACCTGATTGTAAAGTTGTGTTGAATTTCATATTGGGCGTTACAATGAAATAAATACTACTACGCTCGAACGTTTTACCGATGAATATTTTGGCAATCTGGGATTGTACTTTAAATTCTCTGCGGCCAACGTTCTTCGATCTTCAGAGACTGTTTGCCTGAAAAAGAATGATAAAGATCGATAAGGTAGACATCCAAAAACGTCTTGTATTTGAAGGGTTGAGGTTATCCATAGAGAGCAGTTTTCAAGTCACTATAGATACACGGTTTTTCGCTGCATGTTTCAACTGTCGCCTCTCTAACACGGATGATATACTTGCCAAAACTAAAAGCAAAACAGAAATAGAAGAATCCCCTTTGATCATTGCTTCCTTGGAGAATGAAAAAATTGTCCGAGCGGTATGGATCCAACAGTGTTGGTAACTACATCTACTTCTCGAAAAGTGCCCTTTTTTTATATGGGGGATTGTTTTTCCTCTTTTGGTATACTGAAATCACAAGAAATTAAGGGTCTATTGTATTTTTCCTCACATAAGACTGTTATAACTTAAATGAATGACTCCCGCAGACCTGTTAGCAGAGTGCTTCGTGACACTCGGTAGAACATTCTTCCAGTGACTTGAAGTTGTTCGCATTTCCTAAACAGCCGCCATACACAAAAGGCTCGCATGCCTTGGTGTCTTTGTTGTAAAAGAAGCGCCAGAAATATCCGAGGCAAGTTCCTGAGTGCTTTGAGAGACAACACCTTTCACTGCGTCCTGAGCAGAAATGAAGAGAGAACAGCAAAGAAGGAAACAAAAACCTGACCAAAAGCAACAACAAATGCTGTTCAACTTTGAGGTTAGTAACCCGATTGAACAATAAAATGAAATCTATGTTGAAACATTCCAAACATTAAATTCTAGCTAACTGGGGTATTTCACAAGCAGCCTGAAAGGCATGGTAAAGAAAAAAGAAATCACTTTCTTCATAAACTTTATATTTACCGGCTGTGGTTCCAGTAGAAATTAAAAGGCAAAAGAGTACAACTTGGGCCAGCATCTTACTCGCATTGAAGAAGCGAAGTTCCGCGACCTGTAACCGTCTTTGTCAAATAATGTTTCTTAGATTGTACTAATGTCTTATATGCTTTTCTTGAACGGGGAAGTAATGAATTTGAGAATTTAAAGATGACCTTGTTGAAGCAGAAGGGGAAAGCATAAGGCGTAACTTTATTGTGTTACCGTGACCTTGTGACAGTATGACAGGAAGAGAATGCGGTTATGAGGAAGGAAGGGTAGTCCGTTTAGATATGCTTTGCACGAGGAAGTGAAACTCATAGTCATAGTATTTTAAGGCAAATCTGAAGCATAGCTACATGACGGTGCACCATAGCCAGTCGACTCTATCGCCTGAAGAAGACCAGGGGTAAGCGGTCGAAACGTCGCGACTGATCCACATCAAAGTAACACGTCAAGTGACAAACGAAAATGTTTTATTAATTGTCACTGCATCTGTCTCGTTGAGTAACAATCTATTTGCCGGAAATGAAGCGCTTTAAGTGTTTATCGGTGAGGGGAAAAATGAGGGAACATGGAAGGACAGTGAATGATAACCTCTATGAAAAATACAACAACTGATCATTCTTCGTCAGGAGCCCATCCAGGTTTCGTTCAGGGATCATCTCCAAGGAACGTTAGGTGATTTATTTGTTAGAAAAAGAGAGCGAGGGTGGAAAACGGGACACTCAGACTCAATCGTGTCTCAGGAATTTTACTTAAGTTGTTGCAAATGATGATGGGCGTTAACTGATCATTGGAGAATCTTTTCCCGCATTTCCACTTGGCAAAATTTTTATTGTGCATAGTAATGATTTAAGTCTTTTTATCAGTTTTCTTTGTCAAATGAAGCTTCACAGATCCTTTCTAGTTTCTTGTTGTGCCTGAAAGTAACAAAATTGTGTTAAAAATTTATTTTCGTCGCTTAAAACTCCGAAAGGCTGGAAAGAGTAAGAAAACAATGTGATTGCAGCTAAGATTGCGTGAGGAATAAGCTAAAAAGGTAAATTGAAATTGAACATTTCCGAAATTAAGTGCGCCTAGTGATTTGTGATCGATTTAGATGCATCAAACCGACAAGGAAATGAACGAGTTGCTCAAACCCTGCAATAAGGAAACTGTTTAGATTCGATAAACTGAGCTTAATCAATCAAAGAGTCTAGATGAAAGAACAGTTCACAGGACTTGTGCGAACCAGCATTGCACTCGCTGTCTTTAGAAACCATATAATTGGGAATTCATCATTGACCAATTAAAAGTCGAGTACAGGTCCATATATAACTTATTACTACTACTGTCGTTACATGCGCCAGCAAAAAAGCATAGTAAATTCTAATTGAGACTTACATGAAAGAGTAAATGGACTTGGTCAGCACATGGTACCATGGCATGTACTAACGCACTCTTCCATCGATTGAAAATTATTCATATTTCCCAAACATCCATGGTACTCAAACACATCGCATCGCCGAATGCTGTAGTCGTAGTAGTAGCGGTTGCATTGTTCGGCGCAATAACCAGGTTCTTTCGGCTGACAGCATCTCTGCATTCGGCCTTCAGAGAAAGAAAGGAAAAAGTGCTACATTACACTTGCATGTACTGCTCAGAACCCTACATCTCAGTCGTATTAATGGGCTGCAAAACCTGATATCTAAGTAATAATTCTCCTTAGTGAGTGCCATACACTTTCTATAGGTCAGTTTGGAGAATCTGGATGTTAGACAAGTTGAGGATGGGAGAACTGAGTTACATCTTGATTACCTTAATAGGCGAAAGACGAACTGAGAATTGTGGATTGCATGCAGTCTGATCCTCTTTCAGCTAAGTCCTCCAGTGGATAAATTGATTACCAGCGGAAAAGTTTAAACATTCGATTTTGCCTAATCCATTCATTAAAGGCATAACCTGAACAATGGCACCCTGTTCTTCTGTTGCTCTTACTAGAAAACGCGTGCTCTTGCATGGTTAGAGAATCGTGTATGAGCTCTTTCAATCTTATGACCCAATGCAAGTGGTGATTTTGGGCTTTTGCAGCACCATACACTTTTTTACGGTTGCATAATTTGAAACATCTCGTGTTGGAACGAGTCAACTTTATGGCTGACAACTTGGTCGTCCTTACTCAAAATTTTCAATTAGCTCGAACTAAAGGCGCTCAAAATAATTGTATTTCTTAAAAACATAAATTGGGTTCATTTTAAGTGCAAACTTACCGGTTGTTGTGGAAGCCAATAGAAGAAAACCCATAACAGTAAGATGGTTTAACATCGCGACGACCAAGGAATTTGTAGAATGCCCTGTTGCAGTTGCTCTCTTCGCGTGCGCCACGTAAACAACAGCAACTAAACGTTTTTCATGTAAGTAAATTTGTTATATAACAAGGTTGCGACAAGGAAGTGCCGCAGTATTTGGATCATATTACGGAAATTACCACGGTCGTATGGCCAGGGGCTTCCGCTTGTTGATGGGAAAACTCAAATGTGACCTCGTTTAAGCGGAACATGACTTGACGAGCCTTGAGAGCTTATCCTTTCATTCAAACTAGCAGACAGAGCCTTGGACTAACTCCCTTGGATTGGCAAGAATAGTGCATGACCCCATTACGTATACAAAGAGCTTGGCGCATAAGTCAAGCTTAATAAAATAGAACAATAGTTAATAATATACATGAAAAAATTACTCGATTCTGATTGGCTTAGAGCAGTGCAGTTCAAGTGTAATACCAGTGCAAAAAATGTAACACCAGTGCAAATTACACATCGATTTTCTGGATTATGATATTCTTTATTTTTAAACGAACCGCTTTGAGTTCGTAGCGTTATCAGTTGATCTTCATCAGCCAATCAGTAAATAAAGTGTCAAATCTGCTACAAATGCGTACTTCCTGTCCGTCCGCAATGAGATCTTCCGGTACTTCTTCCAGGCGAATTTTTTCATGTTTATATTATTAATAAATAATCATACGGCTTTTCTCGTTCAATTTGGAATTAATTTGTACTTGTGAGTTTTTCAAAAAGCTGAAATTGCACTCGCCGAAGCGGCTCGTGCAATTTCAGCTTTTTGAAAAACTCACTCGTGCAAATTAATTCCAAATTGAAGGAGAAAAACCGTATGATTACCTTTACTAATTGACACTCTTCTGTTGGGGCTTTTCAGTGAAAATGCCAGTTGAACCCATCCCACGCGAGAGTGTGAAAGAATTACATTCACAAGGACCAGACCACAACTCCGTGATCTACGTCTCCTACTCTTTGCGAGCAGTGTATGGGTTCCTCAACATCCCAAGAAATTATACGAAGAAGGGCTGTGAGACGGATCGAACCTTTGGCGTATCGTTCTTATCCGGAAAGAGTAGACAAGTCTAACCATTTACAGACGTCATTGCAAAGGCATCACTTTCTCCCCAGTAATTTAAAAACCCTGAGTGATGGTCCGGCCGAGGTTCGAACCCACGACGTCCCGCAATATAGTCCAATGTTCTACCAACTGAGCTAACCGGTAGGCGGTTGTGTTTGCGGTTATAATTTGCTCTGTTGGACGCGCCTAAGGTTTATTTCAAGGAGCCTTCATTTTCCATAAGGCGACAAAATATGCGGTTCTAAGTGAGGTGGAAGCACCGAATGATTTAATACCGCTTGTTTTATTTCACAGTAAACGCGGAAACATGTAACCCGGGAGATCAGATTAGAAGATTTGATCTGTGCATCATTTGCGCAATTTAGCCTGGAAAAGAACAGGCTGGAAGATGATGATTCTGAATTCCAAGCTCCACCATGTAAGATGGCAAGCCTTACACCTTGGGGGTGGGTCAATAAGATCGGACTCACCGGGTTATACAAGGGTTCCTACTGGGCTGTGCTGTCGCTTCGAAATGTGACACTTTGTGTAGTAAGAGAACTTCTTTTACCAGGAGCACCCAACGAGCAGATTGAGCCAAAAGCCTCTGAGAGACATCGGCCCTAGGCTCCTTGTAATGTTTAAAGACTGTCTAAAGAGATGTTTTATCAGCTGGAATAATTTGAGAGATATGTTCGGATATCTTTGCTGAAAATTGAAGTGTTTGAAAATTTTAGGGAATGATATCTTCATTTCACAAATTGCTAGCTGCACATCACCTTCCAAAAACTTCCCAATTAACCATTTACTCATCCGAAATTGCTAGATGACCTTTTTTAAATGCCGAAAAGGCTACTTCTCCCTTGTTGCGAATCTTTTAGGTGATGTTTTAGGGACTGAAAATCTATTCAGATATAAGATTCGAAAATCTGATGGCCTTTGTATTCGATATTCGAAATTCTAGCTCACCTTGCCTCCGAACAGATTTTTACCGAAAATAGACGCTGGGTGTTCTTGTCTTATGCTCTGAAAAGTCAAAGATAACACTTGAAGCAGCTACTAACTTCGGTATTAGTTGGACAGCCTTTTGGAGATTGAGGCCTAAACAGCGAATGACAGCCAATTGACCGTTAATTCGTTGTTTTTGTTTTAATTATCTACGCGCTTGCATTTAACGTTGAGGGGTACACAAACCTCTTTAGCGCAATAATAGACTCTAATAAGATGATCAAAGTGCGGGATTTTAGATTCATGAACTTCTGTCAGAGCACAAGTTTTTTTCACTGTGTAGGATTGGCGTTGTCAAGGGCCTATGAACTAGGACCAAATTCTCATGATAGGGTATTTTTAGAACGATTTTCCGTGGAAGTGTTTGAGATAACAAGGCCGCAGGTGGGAACGCTCTTCAAAACCTTCTAAACGTACAAATGTTTTTTTTTTTTGGAAATTCTTCCACGTACAATTTCATTTCTGGATTTACAACATCCCTTCTACCTTATGCCTAACTTGTGAAAATCGGTAGCACAGGACAAATATGTAAAATTCACGCACCAAAATCATGGGCGCCTAGTGTTGTTGAAGCATGTTGTCCTACTACTCGAAAGTCATTTACCAACTGACTTATGCTCACTAAGGCCACATATATGCTTGTGTTGTCGTTTTTTTTATTTTGGCGAAAACACTTTAATCTCCTGTAAAGTTATTAACGAACTTTTGTACAGCTCAATAAGCCTACATGTAAGAATCACTTAAGCCTGTCGTCGTAAAATCTGGATCTTCATATGCCGGTTTGTACTGATTCACTGATCAGGGATAGGAAAAGATCCACACAACAATATGTACGAGAGTGGCGTTTAAAGATCGTATTTAACTCCAGTACCGTAAAATGAAGCATTTGTACAATTACGATGAGAATATAGCACTGCAGGTGTACTCTAATCTGACCTGTGTGCACTATCTTTGAGACACTCGATACAAAAAGGAAAGGAATCAAAACTCCAACAAAGTATCTCAGTAACTAATGAAAGCCGTCTTCGGCCTTGAACTTAATAAAAACACTTTCACTGGCAAAACCACACTACAGGAATAACTTATGGCTTACGAAACTCTGGTATTGTTCGGAAAATCGTCGACAGCTGTCGGCCTTTATCGTCAACTACGATCGGTGACCAGTGATAATAAATAGAATTGTGTATTATGATCAATTAAAGGAGTAGGACGGGTTCTGCGGTGCACCGCACCAGTTCCCCAAGAAACGCAACACGTCCTGGCACTCTGGGCTGTGGGACACCTGTGAACAACAACAAGGTGATTTTAAAAACACTTGCTCTGACCTTACGAGGCTGGGTTTTACAAAGGTCAAGAGAGCATAAGAGACAGAGAGGGACACTCCCAGTCAAGGGAGCATAAGAGACAGAGAGGGACACTCCCAGTCAAGAGATCATAAGGGACAGAGAGGGACACTCCCAGTCAAGGGAGCATAAGGGACAGAGAGGGACACTCCCAGTCAAGAGATTATAAGGGACAGAGAGGGACACTCCCAGTCAAGAGATCATGAGGGACAGAGAGGGACACTCCCAGTCCAGCCCTTGTGATATGAAAACTTCAGAAAACGTATTTTTGGACATGGCAGTCTGTTTTCCGAGAGGTCCGCATACTTTGCGATGCTCATAGATGATCATAGTCTACAAAGTAGGACTCTTGTTTGTAAATTCCGTATGAATAATCATAATTAGAGAAACTAATACATATGCAAGAGCCGCGGATGGCCGTTAAATAGAGATGGCCAGGAGGACTGGGCTACAGTGGAGCCATGCGGACCTCTCAGAAAACGTACTTCTATAAGTTATTTTACTGAATAATGTAATTATGATATTTTATTATATAGACACGAGTGTTTTACTGGAAAATATACCACTCGTAAAATTCATAAAAAATACATCCGGGACCCGAGTGGTTTATTTTCCATAATCTCACACGTGAGTTTATCGATGACGTAATTTCGGTAATTTCCCTCCGAAATTCTTTTTGTCTATATAATACAAAGAACATTACACGGCGGCTTGAAGATATTAATTTTATTTTCTCGTGGCAAAAACAATATTTTACTCACTCGCTGCGCTCGTTCGTAAAATATTGTTTTGCCACTTGAAAATATAATTCATATCTTCGCGCCACCGCGTAATATCCTCTATGTAAACAGAGTATGGTATTGTGCAGCAGTAGTGTATGTGGTTGTATTGTAAGTAGCGTATTGTATGTTTTTTAGTAGTGTGAGCAGGATATTCTAAGATAAGTGTTTTTCGTAATTAAAAAAATAATACATGAAAAAAAAAAAAGTTTACTGAAGTTTTCATATCCCAGCTGACATAAACCTTAAGGATAAACCCACAATTAGCCCTAATCCAGAGTTAAAAAGTAACCAGCCTAAAAGGATAGACCCAGCACTTGGATTACACAACAGCAAACCCTCAGGGCCAGTTCTTTAAACGACGTTACAACCAAGCCTCAAAAAAAGGCAAGCATTGCATGCATGTGGCTACTGCATTTAATTAGTTTATTCGGGTCTTTTTGCCATACCTATCGCCTTTCCTCGAATTCTTAACTTTTACATATTCTCTTCCGAGTTTAACAATAAATCAATATAAAAGCGACTTGTACTGTGCATTGTGATTGGCTAAATACTAGGCACGCGCTGATTGGCTCCTTCATTCACTCACTCATTGGCTCCTGCATAATTTAATACGCAGTAGCTAAAAAAACCGCAGTCTAAACTGAAGCCAAGCTTCTCTTACTGAACCTTTCATTCTCGTTCACGCCACACCAGAATAATAAGTCAGTGCCTGCTCACTCATCATGAACAGGAGCCCATTACCCGGAACGTGCAACTGCTATTGGTTCATGAAACGGCGTTTTCACAAGTAAGGTTATTTTTAGAGCGGCTTCTCGCGCGAAAAAAAAGTTGTTTCCGCTGTCTCAGTTATCTCATCGGAGCTACCATTCTCTGTGCAAATACCTTGACTATCGTCAGAAATGCTGTCCGAACACTCCGATGAAGACTCGTGTATGTCGGCTATGTTCGTTGTCGCTAGAGGCGGTTATCATGCTACATATCAATCATGCACTAGCTTGTGATTGGCTCTCCCAAACCAATTCGCGGGAGAGACGATCTAAAAATAACCTTACTTGTGAAAACGCCGTTTCACAGACCTAGTATGGAACTTGCACGCTCCGGGTAATGGGCTCCTGTCATGAATTAGTTTCATTCAAACAATTGCTCAATGTTCAGTTACGAACTCGTTTAATTTCACTTAAACCATGGATTCGGTTACACACGGTTTTGAGGCAGCGTGGCCGAGTGGTTAGGGCGCCGGACTTGTAATCTGGTGACGGTCCCGGGTTCGATTGCCGTCCTGACCACTGCATGGATATGTAATACGGTAATCCCCAGTTTCATATCCTTCATATCATCGGCCACGCTAGTAAATAGCCAACAGGTCTGCCTTCCGCCAGTTGGGATTCTTAGCAAAAAGTTTATGTTGTGTTTACACTCGGAGATAATAAGGACCTTAAGCAAGGACGACGCCGACGTCAACGAGAACGACTACGAAATCATAAATTCGCATTACTGCAATGAAATTGCAAATATTCCAACATATTCTCCTTGTGAAACTCATGCCAACTGTCCAAGAATTTAACTTGCATAAACGGCGTTGATCTTATCCGAGTAAATTGAACATTTCTCTACTTGTGCTCGCGTACTCCACAGAACTTTAAATTTGGTCATTTCACGTCGTTGTTTTGGACAGAACGGCAACGAAATGTACCAAGATGCAAAACGCACGTGCGGGGCGTGCAGAGCCATTGTTTTTTGCTCATTATGCAAATTGTTTCTTTGGAGTTCTCGTTCTCGTCGACGTCGCCTTTGCTAAAAGTACCAATTAGCTCTTCCTAGCCACTCCTTAAATCCGTGTTAAGCCCCCAAAGTCTTGATTAGCGCAAATGCATGGTTAAACAGTAGCTCACTCTCAATGCCTAACCCTGCCTTAACAGCTCGCTCCGGCCGAGTAATTAAACATCATGTGCATTTTTATCCATATATAAGGCCCACTACGGTGGCACTGATTCATTGATCTTAGTAACAACGGTGAAGTCAACCTCGTTTCCAAGATCTCTTATCTTCCTACCCCCTTGGGAGAGGAGAGACCCTGGGAACGAGTTACGGTGAAGTTCTGGAATTTACCTTCGTGGCCATAATAAACTTGTTCCAGTCTTCTTTGTTTGCTGCTTTTCCCGGTCTTTTGAATTCGACTTTGTTACGGAGAACAGGATAACCTGTGAAGATACAGTGCGGAGTAGAAGTCCGAATCCAGGATAAAAAAAAATACCGACAACAAAAAAAAACAAAACAAAACAAAAGAACAAGACAAAAACAAAAATAGCGTGGAAATGCCAGAGAGTTTAAGGGTTTGTCTACCTATAGAGAGTGTACATAAGTAATTTGAGAAAAGCTTTAACCCTTTCGCTCCCAGAAGAAATAATTAAGCAACTTTGCCTTACAATATCAATACACTGTCAAGAAAACAGATAACAATAATAAGGAAAATTCCACTTAAAGAATTCTAATTGACGAAACAGCACATTCTCCCGAGTAAAAGATAAGAAAATGTATGAGTGAGGAAGAAGAACGGCCATTTAGATCTTGGGAGTGGAGTTGTTTATTATTCACATCCCATTGATTTCAGTGGTTTGTTCTTAACGGAGGTAGGAGGGGTGAGTGGTTGGCATCCAGTTAGAGGAAATTTTGGGAGATTGAAATCCACAAACAGGAATTCCTATCCTGACCTGGTTACATTTCTTGCGTTCTCAAGACTTCACGTAGCCTGTTCCAGGCGTTCAGTTGGTAAACGGGGCGCGATAGTACAGCGAAATAAAGCGACGAAAATGGAGAGGTTTTGGGACGGGCGAGACCCTCCATGTTTCGTGGCTTTATTTCCGCCTCGCTCGGCCGCACTATCGCGCGCTATTTACCAACTGAACGCCTGGAACAGGCTAGGCTTCACGTGACGTATGATAATTCGAACTTAAGGAATCAGTTCAAGAGTCAGAGGTCTAGGACGCAGGTGAAACAGAATCACTGCAAGAGGGCTGGTAAGTGCGGATGTTGATTGGTCAGTTGTTGCGAGGGACGGACTCACCTGTAATGACACAAGGTAAGGATCTGATACCAGTATTCACGGCCACCAGACATGCCTCGTACGTGTCTCGTTCGTCGGTTGGTAGAACCTGTTCAACCTTCTGGTCCATGGATACAGCCAGCACCCATTCCTTGACCTCCTCACGTTTGTCCTCCTACAATATCAACAGATCAGCACTTTTTTAGCCATCAGTTGTTTCCCGCCATAATAATATGGTTCAAGCGTGTACACAATTTTCCCGCCAAAATGACATTGCTGTGCGCACGCGCGCGCGCAGATTTACTATTGGCCACAGACAAGATCAATCATTTTTTAGGACTTCACTCCACTATAATCGAAAATTCTTTGTTGTGGTTCAAAAATGGTCAAATTTAAACTTACCGGTAAGAACTGTTTTTCAGGGACAGGAACCTCGAAAGGAATATCGGTGTCTGAGAAATCACTGTTGTCCAACATGTCAAGGCTTCCTTCCTCAATGCCCTACAACAAACACACAAGAGAATTAATCATTCCAGATGTAGCTTGCGTTGTGCCTTGTAGTTGCAGGGTTGCTTGCATGCCCATGATCTACATATGAATTTATATCATTGCTATAGAAAATACAGCCAATCAGAATGCAGGAAAGCCGTTGTATATTCGTCAGTATTCCATCGAACCTTCCCATCAACCAGTGCAATTCAACGGTATCACACCACTCGAAAGCGTTGCCTAACTAGTACATATGCATGAATGTAGATGGTATAAACACTAACATAACTCCAGTGCTGGGTTATGAGTTGTTGTGATAAATTCTTCAGGAATTTCGCTGTTTTTTTTTGTTAAAGAAAATATAAAGAGTATAAGCGCCAACTCTTCACAGGAGGAAAACAGCTTCACCCATTTAAAAAGACGGTGATAGGGCCTCTTACCTCACTAAGATCTAAGTAGCGGTTGAGAAAGACGAAAGCCATGTTGTCCCAACCAACGACCTGTTCAAGAAGAAAGAAGCAAAATGGGTTAATTACTGGATAACACAAGCCTTATTACTTAAATTGTTTTGGTTTAATAGTTGGTTTCATCACAACTATAATAACACAACAACGCGCACACAAAAATGGACAAACGCGAACAAATCAGTAAAACAAACACGTACCTTAGCTGAAACTCCTGCCTCGTAGAACGCCTTGTCACAGGGGATGACGTCAGAGTGACGAAGAAGGGAGATAGAGAGTTTCGCAGCCAGAGTATCCTGCGTGAAAAAAAGGAAAAAGAAAAACAAAGAGAAAAGAAAAAAAGGAAAAAAAGGAAAAAGAAAAAAAAAGGAAAGAAAAGAAAGAAAAGTAAAAAGAAAAATAAGAAAAGAAAAAAAGAAAAAAAAGAAAAAGAAGAAATGCAAAAAGAGAAAAAAGGAAAAAGAAAAAAAGGAAAAAGAGAAAAAAGAAAAAAGAAAAAAGAGGAAAAAGAAAAAAAGGAGAAAGAAAAAAGGAGAAAGAAAAAAAAGGAAAAAGAAAAAAAGGAAAAAGAAAAAAAGGAAAAAGAAAGAAAAGGAAAAAGAAGGAAAAGAAAAAAGAAAAGGAAAAAGAAAAACAGGAAAAAGAAAAAAAAGGGGAAAGAAAAAAGGAAAAGAAAAAAAAAAGAAAAAAAAAGAAAAGAAAAAAGAAAAAAAATGAAAAAGAAAAAAAGGAAAAAAAATAAAAGAAAATAAACGCTATCTGTTAGACAAACTAGATTGGTCAGGAGCCTATCACTGTATTTTACCTTCTAATCGCAGGGGATAAAATATTTCGACCACACAGAGTAACTGTACGTAGTGGTAACAGGACTGAGTAGAGTACAATTCAGGGAGTAATCGGGGGATGAATTTGAAACTACGAGCACGGTTATCCCTGAATTGTACGACACGAGGTCCGATTACCAATTGTGTCAATAACAAAATGCGAGGAACTCGGAACTTAGTAATGGTGTCAAAATCTAGGGAAAACATATCTTGAATAAAAGTCATTGGACCAGTTAATTTTGTCCATGTTTGTTTTCAATCTGCACCTGTCAACCTGTTCACTTAAGAAATTCTCCTTGATTTTGATTGGCTAGGATGGGCAAGGTAACAAAAAAATTATTGGCTAATGGCAGGAAGTGCTTAATTTTTATTGCCTGCTAAGCTGTTCGATTTGGCCTGTCCAGTTATAATTGTTTGTAATCGGACAGGTGAAATCAGACAGTTTGGACCTGAAACAGCCAATTGAGCCGTAAATAAGAGCTGGTAGCAACCAATCATATTCGAGCATTTTGTTACTGACACAACTAGCGTTGAATCATGCTATATATTTTAACCTTTCCTTTGTCTTGCAAACTAAGATACTTTTAGATACCTTGCTTTGCAAACTTTAAAACTCTTACAAGTGTTTGACCTACCAATGACTTATGCTGCATACAGGCGCATCTTGTACTGTAGAAATGTGCCACTTCTAACATAGCCTCAAACTCTTGCGCCTGCGGGGAATTAGCTTCCGGGCTCTTCGACAAACCTTCCACCTGGCAAAGACACATGACGTGTTCTCATATAAACGCTGAAGCTTTTTCACATCGATATGCTTTGTGCATGCAGGATATAGCTCTGATTACTGAGCGCTGTACGGGTAAAACGGAGAGGGTCAAACCCAGACTCGGGAGAGCGGTGGAAAAGTGGAATCTAGCGAGGTGGGACAATTGAGTCTGGGCGCATTAGTTTTCTCGCCTAGACGAACCCATCCATTTAGCAACACTCTATAGCAAACCTAAGTCGTAAGTTAAGGATTTCTTAAGGGTAAATACTTCTTTAGGCTTATTTGAAATCTTTGGTGCTAGCTCGTGGCAAAAAGATGGCGGTTCACTCACAACACGTAACGCGTTGGTTCTTACCAGTTCAAACAGAAGGTCCCTAAGATCTGCCCAGGTCCGGTAACTTTCAGCAGATCTCAGACCAGGCATTGACAACAGATCCATAACAATCCGCTTGTACATGTTGAAATTCTGTGCAGGGAACACATCGAGCGTCAGATACTACACTCTACGAGGTAAATCAGTGACCAATAAGCAAAGCAAATGTGAAATAATGAACATGGTAAATGTTGAGCCAAGTGAATTTGTGAAGATGCACTTTTTCAGCACTGTCACAGACAAACTGGGAAAAAGCAAATTAGATTGCAATGAAACTCTTGCGAAAGATAATTGTTTTGTTTACTGCATATGAAATAATGCAGGAGCCAATATGTCAAAGGAAACACGAGTGATTGAGTATCAATCAGCCAATCAGCGCGTGCCTAGTATTTAGCCAATCACAATACACAATACAATTCGCGCACCACGAAGAATTGTGGGAAATATCTGGAAGGTCCGACATCGTCACGTTTACAGTTGTAAAAAGGTCCGAATAAACTTAACAAATGCAGTAGCCACATGCATGAAATGCTGGCCTATTTTTTTTAGTATTGTCGCAGACAAAAGCAAACTCGAGTTCTCTCAGTAGAAGTCGACCCTACTACCTTCTGATTTCTAGTTCGGGCGCTTTACCTCTGAGCTATAGGTGACTGGTGGGAAAAAGGCCATTAAACTTGGTTCATGTGACACGCAGATATTCCCGTAATAATGAAAAATTCAAACGTTGGTAAGAAAAAGAAAACCGGCTAGATTGTGCAGACGATCTTGAATAGTGCTTTCCTTTACCTCACAGCCACGTGTTATACAAACCGACAACAAAATGTAGTCGGTGCAGTTGTAAGTGAAATACCAGGTCATCCTTCGATCGATTTTTTTTTCACCACAATTGCTACTAATCTCGCAATCTGATTGGCTAACTTGCCGTTGTCGATAAGAGTCTAGACAACGCTGCTCGCGTCAATTTGTCACGCGATGCAAAAGCCAATCAGAAACGCTCATTCTGGGGAATAAACCAATCAGATTGCGAGAAAGTTATATACACAGCTTGCTCTTTCTTTGTGTCAAGATCTTGAACCACATTCGATTTGTTAAATCTCTCTTCCTTCCACCTCGTGCTTGGCGTGTTGTTTCTGGAAACATACTTGTACTTAAGGGAGATAGTATTTGTAAAGGTAATCATACGGTTTCGAGTTCAATTTGGAATTAATTTGCACGAGTGAGTTTTTCAAAAAGCTGAAATTGCACGAGCCGCTTCGGCGAGTGCAATTTCAGCTTTTTGAAAAACTCACAAGTACAAATTAATTCCAAATTGAACGAGAAAAGCCGTATGATTACTTATTAATAATATAAACATGAAAAAATTCACCTGGAGGAAGTGCCGGAAGATCTCATTGCGGACGGACAGGAAGTAAGCATTTGACGCGGATTTGACACTTTATTTACTGAAGATCAACTGATAACGCTACGAACTCAAAGCGGTTCGTTTAAAAATAAAGAATATCATAATCCAGAAAATCGATGTGTAATTTGCACTGGTGTTACACTTTTTGCACTGGTATTACACTTTTTGCACTGGTGTTACACTTGAACTGCACTGCTCTCAGCCAATCAGAATCGAGTAATTTTTTCATGTATATTATTATAAAGGTAAACAGTGTCCACCGGAAATTGAATGCAAAAACTCAGTCGAAGCAACAACACCCAAACATGCTTGAGGAAGTCAAACGAATTGTTATACCACCGTAAGGTAAAACGGAGGTGCTGACGTTTCGAGCTTTAGCCCTTCGTCGGGGCGAAGACGAAGGATGCTTGAGGTTGTCTTCGTCCGATATCCCAAGTGTTGAGAATACTTTGTAAAGCACTTCCTCTTTGTTCATTTTCAAGAAGTATGTTGCAGAACTACAGTGAACCCACCTGGGGACTGGCTGGGGCGCCATATCTGCAGAACAGGTCCAGCGCTTTCATTGAGTTGGACTCTTTGATCAGATTAGCCGCGTATAACGCCACGTACTTGGTAAGCACTTCGTAACCCTAAGAGGAGCAGAAAGTTCAATGAAGACAATCCCTCGCCCGATTACTCCCTGAATTGTACTCCACTCAGTTCTATTACTTTTACTTATCATTGGGTGCTATAACTTACTTATTATATCTACAACCCCTGGATATGAGCAAACGCGCGCTCTGATTGGTTCCCTACTCACAAGCTATCAGCTCATATCCCATTAGTACGGAAAACGACCATCATGGAGGAAAGGTTTCTTGAATTAGACGGGGAGAAATTCAAGTCTTGCGTGAAAAGAGTATACCAAAAACTACTGCCGAAGCAAATAAATATGGGATGAAATTATTCGGCGGTAAGTGAGCAAATTATGTAGCAAAATTGACACGATTTTAATTGTTTATTACGAACTAAAGTGAAACTCTTAAAAACAGCCGCCATTTTGAAACATCTGTGGAGCCCGTAAACTGAGTTTTTTTTTTACTTCTGCCTAATTTTTCCACTTTTGATTCTCAGACTGGCTTGCTAACTTCAAAAAAAAAAAAATTGACAAGTACATTGAAGAGATGTTTAAAAATGAGCTGGACTCGTATTTGAAACATTTTTACGCATCGGCTCGGCAACATGTCAGCTCGACAACAACATGGTTCTGTTTACAAACAAGAACAGTCAATTCTTGTCGTGCAAAGTTCGAATTTCTCCTGACAATCGAGGGTTTAGATATAAAACAATTTTTCCACTCAATCTCGTCGTACATTAACTATAGCCAACTCTACGCGCCTCGTTGGCTATTAGCTCATGTACGACTCGATTTCGTGGAATAATTGTTAATTATCCTCTCGTTTGATAGTCCTTCTGTTTTGTTATCAACAGTAGTTTGACTGCACTGCATATTCGGTGTTAGCAGTTGGGTCTAACCTTTAGTTGTACGCAACTGATCCTAGGTTAGTTAGAAGCCAAATGAGTACACAGTACTTTAAGTAACCGTGACGTAGGGGCAGCTTGGCATAAAGCCTGGCACTAGGATCCACGAGAGTAAGTACCTGCTGTTCAGCGGTCTCTATGGCTTTCTCCCACTGTCCTCGCTGGATCATCATGTCCAGACCAGCTATGACGTCAACATCAACCAACTGAAATCACCACGTTAATGATAACGGAATTAATTATCAACATAAAGATTTGCTTAATTTTAAAGATTTCTCTTCTGGAAAGTTTTCTTACACGTGCTACCACGTGCTCAGGTGTTGACAAGGAAATATTGCGGGATACAGTACACCACGGTACATGAAGAGCAAAACAGCAAAAACGAAACACATTTGCCCGCCCTACCCCTCCTGTCAATATTGTTTTGCCACAACAAAAATCAGCCCCATCAATCGTTCGGGCAAAAGTATTCATCTTGATAGACTCTTGAGTTGGGCGCACGTGGCACTCTGCATTAACATTTCGGCAATCCTGCCGCAAGATCAAGAACTTAGGAACACAAACACAAGTGGAAAAGAAGATGCCGAGAAGAATGTTGATGCAAATTAAAGTATTCGCACCGTAAATGATGCCCTTGGCAAGCGCAGTCAAAACTTCCTACAGCCCCAAGTACGCAGATCTAAGATCACCCCACGCCTTTCATATAAACGTAACGAAAGGCCAGTGCCCCTTTGTGGTAGAATAACGGGAAGGAGTGGTAAAGAGAATCCAGAAAGCTGGCTTCTTAACTCGCGGAAGTAAATAATAAGCTTGCTACTCAAGTTGCAATTCTCCCTAATTTCCCAAACAGAGTTCAAAAATGCGCGCGAGTTGGTCAGAATAGGTTTTAATTTTATTTCTGATTGGTCGAAAAAGCGGCACGAGATTTTTCAGCCAATCACGTGACGCAGCAAAATAAAACCATTGTAATCGCGAAATCACGACAGTAAATTGAAAACAGCCGTATTGTAATTACCTGCTCGGCTTGTCCTCTCTGCTTCAAAAATGCAACATAAGCGTCTTCAACGTATTGCTCGTACCTGTTGGATGAAAAAAACTTAATAAAGCCTATGTTGTGTTGAAACGCCAGATCATATTGTCGAGTAAATACTTGTCATCGAATTATCGCCCGCTTTAGAAATTACTGAGACATACGCTGAGCACCCCGACGGTTGCCGTGTACGTGTCGCAATAAACTTAGGCTATTTTCGTACAATTACGTGTAGTGATTGCAAAACGCCGCAAAAATTAGACGAGTTTCCTCAAAGCAAGTTCAGTTTTCTAGAGTGGACGCCATTGTGATGGTACCGTTGTGGCATTAGGCATTTTCTTTTCAATCCACGATACTTTTCTACCGCTACCCATACTGCAGGTTCTTGGTGCACGTGTGTGGACCAAAGTAAGTAACCTTTTTGTTTCTCTAGCTATTCTTGCGAGTTACAGTTAACGCCTCCTTTGAGGCCACAAAATATAGTTAAAAGCGTAGAATTGAAACAGACGAAACCGTCGCCCGAAAACGCCGGCCTGTCGAGCGGGAGGTCACGAGTTCACACCTCGGCCGGACCAGCACTCAAGGTCTTAAATAACTGAAGAGAATTTGCTGCCTTTGTTGACATCTGCAAATGCTTAGACATTCTAGTCTTCTCGGACAAGGACGAAAAACCGTAGGCCCCGTCTCACAGCACTGTTCTTGTGGAACGTTAAAGATCCTACAACTCTGTTCGAAAAGAGTAGGCGACGTAGATCCCGGTGTTGTGGCCGACCTTTGAATTTGTTGATTTAATCAGGGCCACAAGTTTATTAGCCTATGGCTATTTCGTGCTACCCTGTATAAATAAAGTCTTTCCTATGTTAAAACTGAGAGTTACAACTACACAATACGCTTCAAAGTTTGACAGTGGGAGTAAAGGGGTCATATTCATCTAAACCCTCTTTCATAACTATGGGTTTTTCTGTACGAGTACAAAGGTTTCAAGAGAGTTAGCAGTTTGATGCGCTGTATGGGTACGACTAAGAGGAATTTGTATCCTGATATTGGGGTTTACCAGAACTAATAACTCGATGATAAATGACATCAATAAGTAATTGATGGGTAATCATTGAGTAACCAACTGATTAGTCACTGATTATAAGCAACAATCAATGGGTAATCGATGACTAATTGTGGCCTATCGATTATTAATTGATTACTGACTGAGTTTGGATTTGCATGTGGTTCAAAGGCTAAAGAATCTTTTTAGTTACTTACTTAGGTGCCATTTCTGCCGCACAACGCTTGGCTTTGGGCCACAGCTCTCCTTGGATGTACACATCAATGGCTTCTTTCACCATTTCAACTCCAAGGTACAATTCGCCTGCCTGGGATGGGGATATGTATGGACATAAACAACAATGTCTCCCTTAACCCTTTCACTCCTAAGAGTGACTTTATAGATTTTACTCTGTCTAACGCCAGACGATTTTACTAGTCAAATGGAGACCCCTTGGGAGTGAAAGGGTTAAAAACTATCTCCCTCAAAACACTATCTCCCTTAACACTTTCACTCCTAAGAGTGACTTTATAGATTTTACTCTGTCTAACGCCAGACGATTTTACTCGTCAAATGGAGACCCCTTGGGAGTGAAAGGGTTAAAGCCTTAAAATAACTCTAGAAAAGCTTAACGAAGAGCTGGTAGGAAAGGAAGAGTGCTGCCACCTTGCCAACATGGTTTGGCAACGTGAATATTGTACAGTTGCAGACCACAAAAGGGGATAGACACTTTATATTCAACAAAAAACAGTTTGCGTCTCCACAGGCTTCCAAAAACACCAGAAACCGAAATCAATTTGTGAGCGGTTTATCTATTGCTGTCAGAATCGCATAAGGTACCGATTCAGTAACATAGCATGTGACATCTAAGCTGCATTTTTTCATTTCATGATAAAAAGACTAGACATCGGGAACAACGAAACACTATACACTCACCTGCTCATAGCATTTAATATCCGCAAGTCGCGGACAGGCCGTTCTTGCCACATCATATGCTCGGTCACCCAAGAATTTTATCGCCAGCTCAACGGCCTAGAATTCAAAATTAGATACGTTGAGCTTTCATTTGTATTTCCTATCACAGGTACTGGAGGATTCCTGTACTGACTGTGTTAATATGAAGATCTTGCTTGGGATTTCCTATCATGGACCTAATAGTTTGTCTATATCGGTGTGCCATAAGCTTCAATTTAACAAATTTCGTTAAGCAAGGGAGGTGGTCATCATGCAGACAAAAATCTTAGCGTAGAGATTGTGTGATATAAGTTCGGCTCTGCAACTGGCCACCCGAGCGGGCATGATCGCTGCCCGTTCGTTCCCGCAATAAACGTTCTTGCTTCCTGGGCATACAGTAAATCCTTTGCTGTTCCGTCGAGACAGCTGAATATCGGCCCCGTTGTGTATCACGTACTGAGACGCACAAGAACGGAAAAAGAACTCGGGTGATACCGAGCCGATACTTACCTCAGGTTATAATAACAACCCATATCTTTTACTAACCTTCACCATAGCGTCCTCTACCAGTTCATGGTCCGTGGTCATGGAGGGAGTGATCTTTAGATACATGTCAATTGCTCGGTTATATTCTCCTTTCTTCTCCCATTCCTTGCCTTGATTCAACAGAGACTCTGCACCTCTAAGATGACAAACACAGACAAAAAAACAATCAAAGTTCATATAAAACCCATGGCTGTCAGAAGGTAGAATAGGCAAAGAGAGAATATTCTATCTGACGAGCAACTAACAGAGCATATTCCGGGTACATTAACCTAAGGCATATATTTTAATTATAAGGAATATATTGTAACTGGATGGCATACTAGCCAGTTGTAGAATTCGTTACCCTTGTCACCTTGGAGTGACGTTTGTTGTCTAGGGAAACGAAACAGCGCCATGACTGGGTTCGTCCCCCGAATCTCTTGCCCTGATGTCTACAACGCTAACATGCATTTAGGGGTTAAAGGTTTAGAGAGTCATACGCTTCTTTACTTTAGGGAAACTGGCGTTTTAGACGTTAGCTCTTAGAAATAAAGAAAGATAGCCAATTTCTGTTACTTTTTTCAACTCAAAACTCATGAGGAAGATTTGGCTCTCGGAGTATTGATTTTAGAAATTGTGACCTCGCCTAAAAAAAAGAACAGGTTGGAAAAGGATTCGGGACCTTGCAAATACCATTACGATGCCCAACCAGCTGAACTCATAAATGCCCGTGTTAGGAATGATATCAAATAATTGAGAACATGCATGCATTAAATAAATCGTATCTTTGCACTGTGGTACCTGTTGCCCTTGGACATGACCTCCCTGTCATACTCGTCTTGCCACTGTTCAAGCTGTGTTTTGAAAAAAAAAAAAACTTTAATTAAATTTTGATGTAGTACGTTGGTGATGATGATGTGTGTAGTCAAGTAAGGGCTGCCCCTGTGCTATTGGTAATGTACAATAGAGGGCAACTCAAGACATAGGAGGGAGTGGGTGCAACACAACTTATGATACCTTAACTTATTATATCTCTCAGTTAGTACGCGCGCTGTGATTGGTCAATTTAGCGGGCCGTACAGTGAAGTACGGCTTGCTAAATTCAAAAGTATGTTTTGAGATATAATAGATATCTTACAAACCTCGTTTTCTCGGTCCGTACTGTAAGTTACGGCGGATCCTCGTTTTTTTTTTTCCGCTCGGATTTATGGCCCAAGCGTGAAGCTTATAGTATCTTTTAGTATATACTAAAACAGTGGATAGCGTTGAAGGTGCGCTCTGATTGGCTAGTCAAACTCCGAATATCCTGTGCTATTTACCTCCGAGCAACTTGCGAATTTTTCGCTCCGCCGCGCGAATATGGCGGCCCGGTTTGTATGTATGACAGGCGAAGAAATCATCCAAATTAACAACGAAGCAGTCCCTGGAAACTCCAAGAAAGCGACTAAATTTGGCTTGGCCGTGTTCAGAGGTAATGGCTTATGTTTTTAACCCGGAGTTTAGCGGTAAAAAGCAACGATAAAGGTTTTGTTTACAAATGCAAATTAATCTTGCATAACCAAATTTGATGTCGCTTGTGCACTTGAGAACCAAAGTTGAATTATATTTTTTACAGAATGGTTTCAAATACAGAAAGGGTTTGCAATTCCATTTGATGAAATGTCGCCACTAGAACTAAACAAATTTTTTTCTCTCAGCGAGAAAACGAGACGTACGGCAGTAATTACAACAAAAAAATCCCTAACGGCGATCGGCGCTGCGTTGGATTGTCATTTGAGAAGTCCTCCATTTTTCAAGCCCTTTTCTTTTTTTTGTGTACACTTATCTCACTGTTTTAGTATATACTAAAACAACTATTCACCTCAGTGTCGGTGGCTAGTGGTGGATATTTACCTCGCCGCTTCGCGGCTCGGTAAATATCCACCACTAGCCACCTCCACTTCGGTGAATAGTTGTTAAATAGTACGGACCTCGAACTCTACTCGCATAAGCCTACTCGAAGCCTACTCGCATAAGCTTTCAGCTTCTGTAGGCTTCCTTGTCACTCTTCCAATATATGTAACTATAATTATTCACAATGTACATGTATGGGTGACTAAAATAAATAACTAAAAATAAACTCGGTTGGTGAGAGGTATTAAAACGCCGCGAAGAAGAACCAAGGATCTAAGAACCTGCTGGCCGAAATTTGTCGTTCTTATATGTGGGGTTAGACTACATATAATATATATAATAGATGTGTAATGTATACAACTATTGTTGAAAACTGCATATCTTCTGGCTGTTAACCCAGTTTTGTAAGATGTTTGGTAAATAAATGCCTATTATAAAGGACAAATACCATTTATAGCAATTTCTTGTGATCAACAACAGTACCCTTCTTCATAAGAACCTATTCAGCCTAAACTTCCAATAAGTACTCCAAACTATAAGAATCTGTTTTGCCAAAGATCTAGGTTCTTCTTCGCTGCGTTTTACTGTATCTCCAGATCATCACTTTTATAAACCTCAAAACTTTATATGACCCATTCATGTTCCCAGCACAAGAATCAGTGATCCTCTCCCTTTTTACACCTAATGGCACAGCGGAACAGGAGCTCGTTTCTCGAAAGTCCCGTTAAAGTTCGAGTCCACAGAATGTTTTTGGAGTTCTTATCGTAAAAGGCAGTCTAACCTACAAGTTAACTTACAATGGTAGCGCTTAACCTCGAAAACCGACAAAATTGTTATCTCTGCCGTAAATATTGCGATCATAAAATAGCTCTCCTCGCGATGCCGACTTGCAACCCTGTAGCATACATGGGAAAGGGAAGGCACAATGCCGATTCAGATTGTTAAAACAAGAAATGGTTTGTATGGAAACTTATTATATGACTAGCTCCATGAGCGGGCAAGATAAACCGAATCTCGCGCTGTGATTGGCTACCCGAGCGGGCAATATGGAGCTATCTTGCCCGCTCGGGATAAGGGCTTTGTCCCGCAAGGAAAATTCATCCGAGGCGAAAGCCGGTTTACCAAAATTTTCTTTCTTAGTTTTTCCCTGAAAAATCTTTTCCGTGACAGTTAAAGATTTCCTGTGGTTTGTGTATCGATGGAGCTGGAAAACGAGAAAACTTGACTAGGTCTCGGTCCATAAAAACGCAAAAAAAGAACTTAGCCAATATCCAGCCATCTTGACCTCAAGCTTGGTCAATAACCCATATTTATTGACGAGATGCGAGCGAATTACGAGTCGGCAGTTGCTATCTAACTACAAACCTTGTGAGGCAAATACTCCTTCACAACACGAAGAGCATCACTCCACATACCAGCCTCCTAGAATGGACAGACAGGTATAAATTACTCACAGAGACTTCGTTTCCTACGACTAGGTTCGTAGATCTTGATGATAAACGTACAAGCAAGAAAGCTGGAAAATGGCAAGCGGGGATATCAGTAACTGTCAGCAGGAAACAAGGCTGTTGCAATCAAGAATGGCAAGCAAGCTGGCTAGCAGGCAAACAGAATGGCAAGCAAGGAAGAAATGCTAGAATGAAAGAAAGGGAACTTAAACATGTCTACGAGAAATCATTTTCCGACTGGTTAGAAATAGAAACCCATAACGCTTGAAACGTAAGAGTGCCTCCGAAAGTCTGAAAACACAGCTTGACCACACTCAGTGTACCATGTACCATACTTGGAAAGCAACAGAAACCTAAGAAACCAATCAAACCAGCTTCAGTAGTGTAACGTGTCACTGTTGCAAATGCAAGTTGTTTACGACGCGTCATGGAAGCGGGACAGTGCCAACAAGCTCAAAGACTGGGACAAGCAGTTTCCAAATATGGCACCTGAGAAATGTAGAATCCGGACACCCTGCGAACGTGAGTTACACGTTTCAAGTCTTGTTACAATACAATAGACCATTTTACAGTTGTGCTTAGTACCCTGGCCTTTGAATAGAAGTGAGGCTGGATGTGACCTTGGTTTGTTAAATAATATGATTTGCACATGAAAGGTAGGGAGGTTTGTAACCAAGCAAGGTCACCTCCAGCCTCACTTCTATTCAAAGGCTAGGTTTCTAGGGACAAAACTGTAAAATGGCCTATTAGGCAAGGTTTGACCGTTTTTACCACAGGATGCATCAATGCTCTGATCTATGATAAAATACGACAGGGACCGTTCCATAAGTCACCTTATGTGTGATGGAATCTACACTACTTCTTATATGACAGACAAGTCCCGTTAACTATACAGGCCCGGTAACTGAGCCAGTTTTAGGTCGTGGGCATTAGACTGTTTAAATCGTAGAAATCAGCTAAATGTGCAAGTTAAGCTACAATGTGCAAGTTAAGCTACAATGTGCAAGTTAAGCTACAACGTGCAAGTTAAGCTGCAACGTGCAAGTTAAGCTGCAACGTGCAAGTTAAGCTACAAGGTGAAGGTTAAGCTACAAGGTGCAAGATAAGCTACAATGTGCAAGTTAAGCAGCAATGTGCAAGTTAAGCTACAACGTGCAAGTTAAGCTACAATGTGCAAGTTAACATTGACAGCCTAATGACATGTATGTAGAATCCAGTTCTTCAAGCGGTGGTACCTTGTAATACCGAGCAGCAAGCTCGGGTCTTTGAGCCCGTAGAAGAAATGTCTCTGCTTTCTGGTATTCTTTCTTATCAAACGCAACGCGGGCCTGTAACACAATGTCAAAAACGTTTGTTGGCAATAACTCCCCAAGCAAAAATATCATAATAGGGAAGTTAGGCAATGCACGACGGCGACGTCGACTACAACGGCAGGAAACAATAGCGTTGATGAACGAAATAATGAAACTGCACGTGCAAAATACGGACTGGTAGATTTTGTTTGCCGTCCTGTGCAAAACAGCAACATGAAATGACCATTTTTCAGCTGGAAGACGTGAGTGCACAATGACAAAATTGCCCAGAAAAATTTGTCATGAACTGCGAACGCGTTAAGATGGAAATCGGTGATTTGAAAAGTTATGGGAAAAGAATGAAAGAAGCCTGCCGCCACTGGTACAGAAAAAAATCCATTTTTTCGAACGTTTAGTCCTCGGCGTCGTCTTCGTTCTTGCTCAAGCTCCCTATTATGAGATACTCGGCAAGTAAAGCAAAGATTAACCTTGGGTGGTAAGACTAGCTGCCCAATCTGTGACACCAAAAAAAAAAAAGAAAAATAAATTGAGGGAGAGTGATTTCTGTATTGTAGCTATCATTTCTTCTCAAAAAAAAAGAATCGAAAGGAACTTCAACTTAGGAGAAAACACAATCGCAAAACGCTTTTTATTACGAAAGCTCCTGATAAAAGACATGATGTCGTCATCAGCATTATCGCTACTGTCGTTATTACAACCATCAGGCTCAACACCGTTATCAAAATCACCACTTCTAACGTCGTAGTCACATCAGAAGCGCACTCCGACGCGAATCCGGAAAGAATGGATATAACTGGTTTACCTCAACAGAGTTCAGAGGGGACAATCATCCACTGATCATGACTCAAGTAAATTGACAATGTGGCGTTACGATTGCATTGAAGGTAATTTAATCCTTTGGATCAGAAACTGGTGACACCTTTAAGGACCTCTTGTAGTAGCAACGTCTATGAGATGATCAGAAAGCTTTAAGCGGATACAAACCTGCCCTACTAACACGTCAGTCACACTGTCAGGATCATTCTCCTCTGCCACTCTCTGTGCGCTGTCCCAGTCCTGGTTATGAACATACCTGATGTGGAAGAAAGTAAACCACCATTACAACCCTTATACTACCACATGAGAAATTTCTGTAATTTGATTGGCTAAGAGCAGTGGTATTTCTGCTTAATTTGAAATACCTACATGTGAAAATTACAAACCTTTTGCGAGTAGTAGTATAAACAAATAATAGCATGATTTGTACGTGATAATTGGCATAAATACCACTCGAGATATTTCAAAATTGTCTTAAATTTCACTCGCCTAACGGCTCTTGAAATTACGTACAACAATTTTGAAATATCCCTCGTGGTGTTTGTACCAAATATCACTACAAACCATGCTATTACCTATACAAACTACTGTAAAACGATAAGAATCATGAAATGATGAGCATGGTATAGTATGCTGACACTCGTGAATTTTTAAAAGACGTATTTTTTCACCATGTAACAGGAAAACTCGGTAAAAAAGAAATCCTTGTTCCCACGAGTCTCCTATAGCTCAATGGCACAGCTCCCGAAATAATAATCGGTAAGTCGAATTTGCGTTTTGCTAGAAAATACATCTCATAAATTCTCCAGGCACAAAATGCACCACCTTCACCGTTTCACAAATCCGAGTTCACCCGACTTGAGTCGAAAGCACGGTAATACATTCATATCCTATATTAATATACACTAAACATTTAAAGCATTGTAACTCTTCTGCTTTTCAAGATATCTTGCTGAAAAAATTCATGTAAACAAAGCATCAAGTAAGAAACAACGAGTAGAAGTATAAGATTTTTTGCTGCAAACGTTTTCGTGTAATTATCGATTGAAAACTCAAACAGGTCTGGAAGAACGGCTCCAAAATAAAGGACATGAATGTATTACCGAGTGTACAACCTTAAGAGCGTCTGGAAGGTCGTACGTTCGCCACACAAGGTACAAACAGGATCTGCAATATCTCATCACATCAACCCGTTTAACGCAGCATCACATAACGTCACGATCTACTCACCTCAACCCGTACAACAAAGAATCTCGTCACATCACTACCTACTCATATCAACCCGTTTAACGCAGTATCAAATAACGTCACGATCTACTCACCTCAACTCCTATAACGCAGAATCTGGTCACATCACTACCTACTCATATCAGCCCCTATATCAGAATACCTCGTCACATCACGACCGTTATCAGAATACCTCGTCTATATCGTCCTATATCAGAATACCTCGTCACGATCAACCCGTTTAACGCATTATCACATCACAAGATCACTATCTACTCATATCAACCCTTTTAACGCAATATCATCGCATCACGAACTGCTTACATAAGGACAGCTTCCTTGGATTTTCCCGCCTTGATAAACTGCTGTTCTGCTTCTGTAAACTTGCCCTCGTCTTCAAGGAACATGGCGTACTTCAAGTGAATGTCAGGTAGCTTGGACTTCATAGAGGTTCTTGCCAGGTCAAAAGCAAACTCAAATGCGCTGAAAGACAACACGGCCATTACAGCCATTACAAATCAGTTGACGACACGATCTATTATGCATTGCACTTAATCTTTTGTTTATGTATCATCTTTAAGCAGAAACAGCACTTATAAAGATCATTGATCAGTTGCTGTTTGAACTGGATAACAATCGTGTAACTGGCATGGTAACGGTAGACTACCAAAAAGCTTTTGACATGCTTGATCATTCTCTGCTTTTATTAAAGCTGAAGATCTATGGCTTTGATGAAAATGCTATTGCTTGGACAAAGTCATATCTGCATCAAAGGAAACAGTGTGTTCAGTTGTCTGGAGCACGATCAACTATGAGAGAAATCTGCCACGGGATTCCACAAGGGTCCATACTGGGGCCTCTATTTTTTATAATCTTCATAAATGACCTTCCCTTACACATTGGTAATGCTGAGCTGGATTTGTATGCAGACGATACCACTATATCGAAGTCAGCTGATTATAAAGAACTACATCAGCTAATAAAATCCTTGGAGAAATCTGTTGTCAATGTTCAAGATTGGGCTGCTGGTAATAACATGCCATTGAATGAAAAAAAGACAAAGATTCTACTAATTACTGGGAAACGTCTGGCTTCTATGATTGGTGAACAGAGTCCACCAGTACCGCAAGACATTAAGCGAGTTTCAAGTACAAAGTTACTTGGTTTAGTTGTCGATGATAAACTTAGTTTTAATGAACATACTGATTACATTTGTGGAAAGCTCGCGAAACGTATTGGAATACTAAAGAGGATCAGAAACTGTTTGTCAGTTAATCAAAGGCAATTATACTATAACGCTATTAGAAAACAGACCTAAGAAAATACGCGCGCTGATTGGTTAGAATTCGTGTTTCTATAACTCGATAGAAACACAGAACTGGCACGAGCTGTTGACGTAATAATGACGTGCCAAAGAGAATTTACATTTTGGTCATCAAAGTTAACAACTTGTTTTCCTTTTCTTCGTCGCGGTGTTTTCTAAAAGAAATAGAAAACATGTTCTTCGTGTTTCTATTGAGTTATAGAAACACTCGTGAAAGTTTGGGAGAACTCGAAAAAGCTGTGGAAACACTCGCCTGCGGCTCGTGTTCCCACAGCATTTCTCGTTCTCTCAAACTTCCACTCGTGTTTCTATAACTCTATAGAAACACGGTACATGTTTTCTATTTCTTAATTATTTAGCCTGTTATGATGTATGGATCTATTACATGGTCTATTTGTAGTAAAGCAAATCTAACTAGGGTATTAACACTGCAAAAAAGGCCGCAAGGGTGATTTTAGATTCGTCAAGACTATCACCGTCAGTTGAACTTTTTAATAAGTTGGGATGGCTTCCTTTCTATGAAGAAATTAAAGTGAATAAATGTAGCTTGACTTATAAACGTGTAAATGGTGAAGTTCCATCATATATTTTTGAAGCGTTAAAGTTGAATAGCCAAATGCATGCTAGAAATACCAGACATGCAAATTTAAACTTGATTTGTCCTAAGGTTAACAGGAAAACTGAGGGTGGCAAAATGTTCTCTGTTACAGTGGCTCAACTTTGGAATAGTTTATCATTAAATTTAAGAAGGCAGGCATCGGCTAGCTTGTTTAGAAGGAAATTTGAAAAGTTGTTATTAGATGAACAAAAATTTTTAGTACATTTTTGTCCGTGATTTGTAATGCATTAGCTTTTATGTACTTTTTAGGTCTGTATTATTACGTATTTAGTCGATTTTTAGGGTGTTTATAAATATTAATCTGTATTTCGTGAGGGCTACAAGTGTGTTAGTACTTTTGTACTATTATGTACTACCCTCATTAAAGAAAGCCGTTACTTACTTACTTACTTACTTACTTACTTACTAGAAGATATTTTTTGACTTAAGACGAATACAATTAGAAAAAAAATAGCCTTTCACAATAACCGAGTGAATTCTCTCGCATTCGTATGTCGAAACTTTATTTAATTTGCTTAATTAAGAGAACAAAAGTAGTAACTGTTCGCGGAGTAAACTGACTGCATTCAGTATTTTGAATTTCTCTATCGTAAGACAAGATGAAGTCAGTCTGTTGTGTTCAATGTTTTTGCATGGTGTTCGCTTGTTACTAATTGCATTAAAGCATTGTCAAAGTAATTTTTCATTGCGCAAATGTGCACAAACTCTCACAAATGATATCTGAACACATGGAACCGTTGAGCGTCTAGACTTATACTTGAACAATGTTATGACAACGTTATCTGCAAATCGCGTGAAATACATAAACTTGAACCTGGGAATCTTCAATCGTCTGAGATCTTCCCAACAAATGCGAAGTTGCTTTTACTGAGCACATCAAGTGCATACTTACCAGTTTTCGGCAGCGTAATCGATAGCGGCCTCTAATAAACCAAACTTGGTCAATAGTTTTACTGCTGAGTCTCCCCCTGAGAAGTAAGGAAACAAACGAGCTTTAGATATACCCGGGTAAAAAGACAGGGGGGGAGGCGGAGTAGGTAAGTCGCTGTAAGAAGTCCTCATACACATTTCTAAACACCACGAGGCTACCGAGTGTTGAGAGTATCAACTGTTGATACCATTCCCAAGAGAGGAATACACAATCCCACTACACAACTGCTCTGTGCATAGACGGCTGTTCCAGTCCAGCTGGTAGAGCATCGCACCGGTATCCAGGAGGTTGCGGGATCGAAATGCGATCCAGCCAGTTTATTGTCCAGGCTAATACGAAATTGCTAAAAAAATGTGTTAACACTACAAGGATCAGATCTTCAGGTACAAATCTGTTATCACTGCACTTTGACTTTCGGTTTTTTTGCGCTGCGGAGAAAGATTTATCACCTACCAAGACTCTTGGCCCACAGGTAAGCCACCTGCTTCGCTGCATTTTGGCTTCCGTGTTGTTTTGCTACCTGAAAGAGACAAATGAGTCTTGAAACAATGAAGATATTACATGTTGAGCCTGGTGAAATTGTCAAAGATGTTCGTTTTCAGCATGTCACAGGCAACCAATGAGGAAGGAACCCTGAGATCTCCCAAATGGGAGACGAACCAATGACCCTCCGATTCAGTACCAGTTCGGACCCTCTACTACGAGACTTCACGAGACCAGGGTCGGGCTGAACACCCCCCCCCCTGCAAACTGCCAGGATTTGCATGTCACTGTGAATGGGTTGTGAAATTAAATAATTAACAATTATTCGCCGATAATCACTGAACCTGAGGCGAATAATTGTTTTAGTATAAATACACAGGTGATTATTTAAAAAAAAAAAAAGAAATGAAAAAGCATTGTACAACACGAAAAAAATTTATTTCATCAAAAGCGCGCGAACGACTGGCAGCCATTTTGTTCGTAGTGGTGATTATCGGCTGATAATCCGAGATAGCGAACCAATCAGAGCCCGTGATTCTGTATAATCACCTGAGTATTTACACTAAAGACGGAATATCGTGAGTCTGAATGATCCTTCTTTTTTCCCAGCACTGTGGCAGGCAAACTTGTAAATACGAAATTCGAGACAAGGAGACAAATAACTGACGAACATCTTTAGAGGATAGAAGTTCAAGATCCCGCCTTATCGTCCATACTGTTTTTTGTTGTTGTTGCTGTTATTTCGGTTCTGCGATACGATGTAAAATAATCAAGAACATCAACACGACGTGAACTGACCCTGTAGGCTTCTTCCCACATGTCGTTGTTCCTGTACATGTTGACAGCTGATTTCCAGTCTCTCGCCTCAAGGAAATGATGTTCGGCTTGACGTAACTGTCCCTCAGTCTCCAATTCCTGTAAAACAACAATGCACCGTTCCTCTTTTCAATTTATAATAACAGTCGAGGACATTGCGGATATATCTACTGTGCGCGCTTACCTCAGCTTTCCTCACAACTGCGGATTAGTCGTATTGTAAATTGTTCAAAACATTTTCTGTTCTATGCTCTTAATTCTAATATAAGAAAAACGTAATACTAAGAAAATAGCACCTTCAATCTTGGCCAAAAACTTTGGGACACTTTGCAAAGAAAAGATAACCCAAAAGCAGTATCTCCCCCTCCCCCACATTCAATGTTGATTTGTTGCCATGTATGATGACAGTGGGTATCAACATTGTGGGGAAGGGGGGTGGTTATAATAACAGATAACCCAAAGACAGAATCTCCCCCCTCCCACACATTCAATGTTGATTTGGTGCCATGTATGATAACAGAGGCTATCAACATTTTTAGGGGGAGGGGGTGGTTAAAATAACAGCAAAAAAACGGGGAACAGTGTTTTCCAGGCTTATTATTTTAATACACTTTACATATCTGCACCCGAGGCGGGTCATTCCTTTAGTGTCCCAGATAATTTTGGCCAGGATTGTTGCATTTAGATAATGGCAGGGTATTAATTTCTCTGCCAACAATTATTAACAAAGAAGCTTTTAGTCTCAACGTCTGCACCATGACAGATAAAGACTTCGAATTCTATTGTCTACGTGTTTGTTCCCAACGTGATAGTTAGTAGTAAAGACTGGTATAAATCTCTATATCGTTAGTCTTAAGATAGACGATCTTACACCAGAGGTAGGAGGAGATACTTAGCCTTGGATAAATGATTTTCTTTCATATATTCAAAATTCTACACCAGCTTCAATATTTGGGTCAGCTTTTGATTATGAAAGCTGTACCTTGGCAAGATGCACGTGTGTGTCTACCAAAAGATCCTGGTGATAAATGCTCACAAGTCTGATCATGTTGTCGAACTGCAATGAAAAAAAACATGGTTACCTAAATCAAAATTACCCTAAATAAGTTAATTTTACTGACTGGTTGTGTCCTTTCATGACGTTCTATAACACGGACACAAGTCACAAACCCAACTTTGGGTCAAGTACTCCGTTGCCCACAATTTCAACAGGGGGAGTTGCTAAGCAACAACACCTAGCTTTGTGCTGTCATGGAAACCTGTCAACTTTAAAGAGTGTTGGTGGGGGAGGATCTCCTGAATAAACAAAAATACGATGGACTATTCCTGCTCACTGTCTTTCGTTATCATGTCAAACGTACCTGTCTAAGTTTCTTGTACATGTTAATGGCCAAGTCTGGTTCTTCAACTGTACAATACAACCTGGAAGATAAAAAGTGTGTATGAAATTACAACGAATTAGAAGGAATTAAAAGAAGCCCATTACATACAGAGAGCAACCTGGCTATTTTCTTGAGTGAGCAATTTCGTAGACGTAGTCTTTTTCAGACTGAACGTTGTTCTAAAACTTGTTTAAACAATGGTCTATTATCAAATGTGTTCTTTTATTCTCTCTTAAGTAATTTTCGGGCACTTATTGGCTTGCAGTGATTACGTTAGCACAAAAACCTGGACCATTGTTAAAAAAGGTTTTACGACAACTTTCAGTCTAAAAATATTTAGGAAATTCTGGGAAAATGCCGACTCACGAGTTTACCCTTGTTGTCCTTACTCAACGAGGAAGTAGGGGTTGTGTGCTACCGGTGATGGGCTTCTTGTTATCGCCATTTTATCATTGACCAAGACCTACCTTTCTGCTTCCTTGTACTTGCCCTGTGCCTCCAATTCTTGAGCCTGTGATACGTAGATAACAGCAACTTCTTCCTGTGTCATGCACTGAACTGCGAGCTGCGGAAGTTAAAAATATGTTAATCCTTACAGGAGAGATGTTCGCATGTATTATTTGAGCAAATAGAGCTATCGACGGAGAGCAAGATTAAGGGAGGAGGAGAAAGCTAAAGAAATCTATTTGAGTAACAGAAACAGTTATAGCCAAAAGCGTTGGTAAGGTGATCACAAATTTCCTAACATCAAAACTGAAATGCTATTAAAATTGACACACCAACATACGAAATATCCTTGAAGAGCATTTTGTGCTTCAAGATTGAGGCAAAATGAAAATTTGGAGAACTCCAACAGGGAGCGATAAAGAACCAAGTAACTGTGCCGACAGAACATTTTACTGTTTATAGCGCATAAGAACAGAACAGGGAAAACAAGCACAGTAACATGTTGCATATCTGATGAAACAAGGCACGTTTTTTTAAATTTTAAATCTCTCCTCCGAAGTCATTTTACTTGAAAAGAACAGGATACATTGTTTCATTCTACATTAGAAATTTTCGTCAAAAAAAAAACTTCGCTGTGTGACGTACATTCATGACTCTTCTCGGTGTTTCATATGACATAAAACACTTAAGTATATACCAACTCAGCAACCTTGGCATCTTGAGCAATCTGATTGGCTCTCCACCTCGGGATATTCAACACTATCATTGGTATATACTAAAACAATTATTCCCTTCAATCTTGGTGAATAGTAGCTTTAGGAATATTTACCTCGATTTCTGAAAATAATTGTTAAGTATCTCATGTTTAATATATGTAATACCATTACTGGCTAGTTACCGGGTGAGCAGTTTCGTGCATATTAGCACTGATGCTCGACGACATGTCATGAAATACTGTATGTATGTATGTACGTACGTACGTACGTACGTACGTAGGTGGGTGGGTAGGTAGGTAGGTAGGTAGGTATGTTTGTAAGCTTTTAAACACAAAAATCATCAGTTGACTATTAAACAATTAGATTATGAGCTCGACCAGTAAACTGTCTAAATCTTCTTCACGGACACTTCGAAAACGTGAAGAAGCGGCCGCCATTACGCTACTCACTATCTATCACAGAATTGCAATTAGAGTAACACTGAGAGAAGTCTTTGAAGATATTCCGGGGCAAGACCGTTCATTGTTTTATAAATCAACAAAGCTTTCTGTGTTTCCTTCGTCGAATTGATAGTCTCTCCCAGTTAAGGGTGGATAGGAGAAGGTCTGTGTTTGTACCAAAATGTAATTTCGTAATTACTCTAGCTGCGCGATTCTGCAATTTTTGGAGCTTATCACTCAAGTAGCCACTGAAACAGTCCCAAACCGGGCTGCAGTAGTCAAAATGTGGCAAAATTAAAGCGTTATAAATTTGAACGGCAGTTTCTTTCGAAATAAAGGGTCGCACCCTTTTTCTGTTTCTAATGTTTTATATATTATTAAAAAAGTTACTTTGACAGCCATTTCGAACAAGTTGGAATTGATGTTCGGTATGCGATTAAACATTGTTCCTCATGTTCGATGTATCAGACACCATTAACTAGTTACTTTGTGAGCGGCTGGCTTTGTTGTTCTATAAGTGATGTAACACTGTTTCTCTCGTTTGATATATTACATAATATCGCTAACAAGTTACCTTGTGAGCGGCTGGCTTTGTTGTTCTATAAGTGATGTAACACTGTTTCTCTCGTTTGATATATTACATAATATCGCTAACAAGTTACCTTGTGAGCGGCTGGCTTTGTTGTTCGATAAGTGATGTAACACTGTTCCTCTCGTTTGATATATTACATAATATCGCTAACTAGTTACCTTGTGAGCGGCTGGCTTTGTTGTTCGATAAGTGATGTAACACTGTTTCTCTCGTTTGGTGTATTACATAATATCGCTAACAAGTTACCTTGTGAGCGGCTTCGTACATGTTGGCTTTGGTGTACATCTCAATAGCAGCACGAGGATCATTTCCCTTAACAAAGTACTTCTCAGCCATCTGAAGTATAACGAGAATTCACTCTTTTAATTGGAACCAAACAATTTTCTAACATTACAGGTAATCATTCATATTTTCTCACTAAGAAATCACTTTTACAATACTCTTGTTTAAGCAGAAAAGAAGTCTTTACCCTGCGTGACAGGAGATTTCATTAAATCGGCCCATAAACCCAGTTTTTACTTACCCTATACTCATGAACTTGTGAACAGTTTTTACTTACCCTATACTCATGAACTTGTGAGTAGTGCTGCGCAATGTGATGGTAATATCTGTAGAAAGCGAGCAAGAACACGAAAAAGATATACCTTGATCCATCAACCCTACATCCAGAAACGGTAATTGAAAACCTTTAATTATGGAATTTCACAGAAATCATGACATATATTCTTAATTACGGTCTTTGACGTTTGCGTATAGTACCGGTAAAGAAACTATGCCAACCTATAACGACAATGATTGCCATTCCCGTTTTATTAAGATACCGTGACAATCCCAGGAACAAAACCCTTTAATTTGTCTTGAATAACATTTCTGCTAGGCTATGGTCTTGTAACTCGACAACCTTTACAGTTTCCTATATTCTAGATTATGGTCTCTGAAGTTTGTACATGTATAGTATGTGTACAGAGGACGTGTTGACCTACAATGACAAAGATGGTCACTCCGGTTTAATTACGATACAAAAACAACCTCAGAAGCAATCTCTAGTATTTGTCCTGAATAATCTTTCTCCCACGTTATCGTCAGCCTCATATAATCTAGATTACGATCTTAAGACATTTACGATTTGTATCAGTCAGGGGAATGTGTTATAACGACAATGACGGTCGTTTCCGTCACAATATGATACCCATTCTCCAGAGACGAACCTTTCTGCCACGCTATCGTCTTGTAACTCAACAATCTGTACAGCTTTGTTCCACTGCTTTGCCTGGATTGCTGCCTCAATCGCTTTGATAGAGCACCTGAGACAGGCATGAATTGTTCAGGATCTACTTACAAACAATCACTTTTTAAATCTCTCGGTATTTCATAAGACAGCAATCATATATGAATGTCAAAGCGAAGGCTGCTAGCAATAACGGACACATTTCGAGACATTGCTCCATAAATCAGTGTAAAGGTACCCCATTGAAGACTGCTCTGGATAAAGTTGTAAGAATAGAAATTTAGCTCAATATCAACCAAGGAATCATTGATTGTTCTCTAATCACCGAAAAAAATCACCGAAATCCTGTTGGGAAGTAAATAGAACATCATTTAGTAGATCGTTGCACGTGAAAATTCCCAAAGGGGCATTATAGAATCGCATTATAGAATCGCAGCTCTGTTTTCCCCGTTTCACCTATCATTTAGAATTCTTTGTATCGCTTCTTAGTCCTTGCACTTTCACGGCTACAAAAGTTTCACGCATTGGAGGGTTTCTTGAGGATAACTCTTAAACAGAACAAAAATTCCCCAACTTTTCGAAAGTTTTACGTCCGCCAGAAGCAGCTAAACCCAAGAAGGTTGCTACAACGATTTAAAATTAAAGCCAATTTAATAGTCAATATGTTCAACAAGAGCAAGAGTACGATGGTATTAATCTAAATGAATTACTTCTTTTTTTACTCACCCAGCCTCGATATAGTGATTAATGGCAGCGTCCAGTTGTTTCTGGGAAACCAAATAATCACCCCAGTCCTCTTCCAGTTTGACCACCTCGCGAGGGAACGCAGCACGAGATAGTTCCACGGCTGAAAGACAAAAATGATTATGGTATAACAACAAAAGAATCTATACTGTTTGCAGTCAGTATCTCACGTTGGGGAATTTAAAAAGCTAAAGATATACCGAAGCGCGCGGGCCATACATCCAAGCGGAAAAAACGAGGATCCGTAACTTACAGTACGGACCGAGAAAACGAGGTTTGTAAGATACTTATTATATCTCAAAACGTAAAGTAATAGTAAAGTACGGCCCGCTAAACTGACCAATCACAGAGCGCGTACTAACTGAGAGATATCGAGATATCATAAACGTGCTTACGGAACTGCCGAGTAGTATTACGGGTCAAAAGTTCGGAGTGTTTTCGGTGCTGTCGGAGAATCGTCGGGCGATGGACGGATTGAGTCGGCAGAACGAATCAAATCAATGAACGTACCTCTCCTGTAGGCGTGACCTTTGCGATACGATTCCAAGGCCCTTTCGTTTTTGCCGATCTTTTCGAAAAGCTCGCCAGCCTAGAATGATCAATAAAGGAAGTTAGCGGGGAATGTGTAAAACTCTTAGCTCACTGTGTGAAAATGAGTCTCTCGGCAATGCAACACTTCCAACTAGAAACTGCTACACATAGTCCTTTCCGGCTCCCACAACTTCACGCTGATATGTATTCAAAACAAAATTTGAAGACAATTTTAAGTCCATCAGCTAGTGAAAAAGCCCAATAGATGTACGGAGTCAACAACAATCGAGAGAGAGGTCATAGTGCATAGTTAAATCGTCCGCGCTTGAACGAATGATTCTTTGCTTGAAGGGTTTCCTGCTAAAAGCTACATCTTTTTATGCAGTGGTTTAATCATCAAACCTCTTTCCTGTAACTTTCTGCGAGACGAAATATCCTACCTTTTCATATAATCCTCCTTTTAGAAGGGCAGCTGCTATTCTCTCAAGTAAGTCAGTGGATCTGACCAGCTCCTAATAGAGAATGGAAAACAAAATAACACACCGCAGCCCAATTAAAGCGAACTGAAAATTTCACTAGCTTCAAGACCACCATCACCTTCCACATACTCACGGGGTGTTCTTAGGCATCGGAGATCGGTTTATTCTCCGGCTACTACGAAGAATTCTCCGGCTACTACGACGAATTATCCGGCTACTACGACGAATTCTCCGGCTACTACGAAGAATTCTCCGGCTACTACGAACAATTCTCCGGCCAAATTGAGATGGCCTGAGCTATTTTTAAATTCAGACATGGATCGCTTTCAGAATATTCTCCTGTTACCTTACACAATTCTACAGCTGCTACAATTCTTATTGAAAACCCTGCATGCTCCATCTATCTCTCCAATTAACAATACGACCGAGAGTTCGCGTTTTCTACGCGTTCATCAGTATTTCAAGATGTTGGATTGGGTTTTTATAGCAGAAAAGCTATCTAACCTCTTTACTCATGGCCAGCCTTGCCGCCTTGGCTGGCAGTCCAGCTTTCATGTATAAATTAATGGCTTCTAGGTAATTTCCCTCTTGTTCTTTCACCTGATAAAGAACAAAAGAACAGCACAAGTTTACATGAACCACATACGCGGTTTCCCGAGTCAACTGTCAAAGAACAGAAGCTTGTTATCAGGCAAAGTCAATCAACTGCACCAATCTCCAGCGTCAGAGATAGGTATAAGATTGAGCCTAATGAGATACAATGATGCTCCTGGTAACCATCACGAAATGTCCTGATCATTAAAATCACGCCTACACACACCGCATTCTTACAAACGTGAAATAAAAACATCCCGTCCCTGGGTGAAAAGAGACAGCATGGAGTGATGTCTGTTGTGTAAGAAAACAAGAAAAATTCACAAGTCTAGATCTCAAGTTGAACAAGCTGACCACCACATCAGGCGTTTCCACTGGGTGAGTGCTTCAGTTGAGGAGTTAAGTGAAGTGGGACATTCAACTAAACACACCTTTAAACAACAGATCAAGTACTAGTTGAATATGCACGTGTGAGAAGGCTTAATATATTCAAGTTCTTACATGTAAAATCTCACTGTCGTAAACACTCGATTCTCGTATAAATAAATCTGTCGGCATAGTTTAACATCAACTGAACTTGTCTAACGCATTTCTATCGAAGCATCTAGAAAGTCAGAGTTATTTCACTGCATTCCCATAATCACGTGCGAATCATGAGATACCAAAGATCACGTGCGTGATCATGAGATCGACTGTACAAACAAAACAAACAAGTTTAGGTTTACAAACGATCGCGTAACCAAAAACACGCGTGGGGGCATCTACAATGTTTCCTACACTCACCTCTCCAGCTTTCTCTTCTTGTGCTGTCTCTGACAGCCACTGATAATGAGCAGCTCGCAGATTGTCCAGTTCTGGATGGCCCTGTCATGACAGGAACACAGAGGAAAACGTGTTAGTACAACCAAGGTATCAATAGTCATTATGGTGGCAGGCATGTTCATCAAAAACCTTACCACCTTAACCCTAGTGGTGAACAAATAAAGATGGTAAATGCCGAGTCAGGTGGAAAGGAGAAAATGTGTACTTTTGTGGCATGTCAATAACAAATTTAAAGGATTATCGGTTCGAATATTATCGCCCGAACTCGGATTTTCTTTCATTCCTTTGCATACCGAAATATATACGAAATTTCATAATCGCGTATTTCGACTACAGACGAAATTCAAACATGTATAAGCATGCCCTACACTTCCCCACCACCCCCAAGTCATTCAGGTCTTAATAATAATAAGAGAATAAAGCGACTGACTGGAGGGCACACATGGGTACATACGAATCAACAAACTGGTCTCTGCTGGTAGAGCATCGCACAAAAAGCGTGACTATCACGAGTTGACGTCCTAATTAAGGACGTCCTTTTTGCCAGGTTAATCGCATTGCGTCAAAACATCAAATTTCAAATCTCGAATTTTGTTTTAACACACAATGCAAATACATTACCTATCTTATATATACCAGTTTATTCAAAAAAGTCAGAAGTTGTGCTCATATGCGAACATTACCGCAGGACACATTGCGCGAATGGCCACGGTGGCCACACTATAGCAGAGTTCTCGGTACAAAAACATTTTTATCAAGCGAGTTGAGAAACGTAAGTTGTGCCATTGTAAGGTAAAAGGGAAGATAAGTTCTCCAGAAGCCTGCGTCAGTCTGAACAGTATATCCCAAGTTGTCTTAGGGTCACAGAATCAGAGGGATTACAGGTCAGAATAATCACAGCGATCAGTGATCCGAGCGTTCTCGACTAAACAATCGTAAGTTATCGCAAAAACAATTCACTGTTTGATAATAATAATAATAATAACAATAATAATAATAATAATAATAATAATAATAATAATAATAATGAACTTTATCTAACACTGACGTACTAATTGGGGACACTGTAAAGCACAAATCAAATCAAGTCAAATCAAATCATATTTAATTAAATTCAATCAAATCAAATCAAATGTTGGTTTTTGTGGAGAGGGGAAAACCGGAGTACCCGGAGAAAAACCTCTCGGAGCAGAGTAGAGAACCAACAAACTCAGCCCACATATGACGCCGGGACCGGGAATCGAACCCGGGCCACATTGGTGGAAGGCGAGCGCTCTCACCACTGCGCCAACCCTGGGTAGAAGTACTTCATTATGCTCCGTACTTTTTTAGACCCGAACCCTGGCAGTGCCTTATGGGAGTATGATAATTACCTTAGCATCAGCAACGGCAATGGCTTCATCCCACTTGTGTAGCTCCTGGTACATTTCTATGGCTTCGTCAACGTAACCCTGCTCCAACAGAATGCTTTCCGCCATTTTAAAATTCTTGTCCAACACAGCCAGCTTGGCGCGTACAAGTACGTGGTTGGTACCGTCGCCTCCCTGGAGAGAAATAAATAAAT
This sequence comes from Ricordea florida, assembly GCA_949710005.1. Classification (NCBI taxonomy): domain Eukaryota; kingdom Metazoa; phylum Cnidaria; class Anthozoa; order Corallimorpharia; family Ricordeidae; genus Ricordea; species Ricordea florida. The sequence goes on along the minus strand of OX453277.1, from coordinate 24,289,432 downwards.
AAAAAAATATATAAGAATTAATTTGGCTTCAACTAACTACAGGTCAACTTTATTATTACCAATTGGAGTAATGACAAAATAAAGAATACGAGCGCTGTATGTCTTCATAGCTATTTACACACATACACAAACAATCATCTTCAGTTCGAAGAATGATACACACACACACACACACACACACACACACACACAAACACACACACACACAGATCCACAGGAATAGAAGAAGGAAGAACTTACCAATTCCTCTGCGGTTTTCTCGGCGACTTCGTTGATTTTTTTCAAGGATTTAGACTTAGATACATCGCCCAAGGCAGCAAAACACCTCTCAGCGATGTGCAACTGTCTTGCCTCTAGCGCTAAGCGACTCAGTGTCTTCCACATAGCTTCTGTTTCCTGAGACATTTCCAAGCTCTCAAGAAAAGCCACAGCTCTGACCGAACCAGAAAACAACGAACACTTTAACAATGATTGGTTTACTTTGTAAAACAGAATACGTGAAAGACAGTGTTTCAACACATCGACTGATGATCAAATTCATTGTTTGAGAACAGAGTTGATAACACAACTTCGGACAAATACGCGTTTTAAAGAGTTCTCGCTACGAGCTTTCAATTCGTGCTGTGGCAGAAAATTAGGGGTGTAGGGGACTTTTGCAGCAGATCAGTTAGTCGGTACAAAACCGGCAAGCTAAGGAACACGAAATACCCTTCGCTAAGGCAAACTATGGAGAGTTCTCAGTAACAGAGCAAGCGAACCAGTAATCACTAATTCACAACCTTACGTCCTACAGGGGGGACTCAGATTTATCTTTCTAATAACAACTGACAACTAATGAACAAATTCTGCTATTATGAACTATACATGAATAATATGTTTGCACTGAGGCTGGAAACGTAGTTGAAGATTTGATTGTCTTAGTATTATCGCAGTTCTGAGCAATTACGATTTAGTCTGAATTCTGAATGATACCTGTGCGAATCTTCAACTACGTTTTCAATTGTAGAACGCATTACGAATTCAGATATATTCTAAACCCAATATTAACGTTTCTTGGCATAGACGGTTAGTTTGCCTTAGCTGGTAGAGCAACGCACCGATCTTCGCGAAGTCTTGGATTTGAATTCCTTTCAGGCATATTCTCTTTTCCAGTTACATTACAATTGCTCTTGCGAGGGTCAAATCATTAACTACAAATCTCTCTATCAGTGAGAATTCCCAATGTCATCGATACACGCTATTTGTTTGTATTGTCCCAGTGAGTTTCTTGCCACGACAGCGGTTTTGTGCCAAGTTACTGACCCACTGAAAAAGGCTGATTACAGCGTACTTCCTACCTTGGGAAGTCTCCATCATCAATAGCTGTACCAAACTCTATCAGTCCCTCGTCCAGAGTGTACGAAATCGTTGTGACACCCTCATTCACCAGAACCTCTGTCTTACCATCAGCTCTCTCAAGGTCCACAATGTCTCCCTGGTAACAAACAAATAATCAGGTCAACATGTGATTTTTAGGGACCTCATACATTAGCTTAGATGTGGTGTAATTAATTTCTGTTTTAGCTTTTCCTTTTGTGTGATTGGCCAGAGGTAGTTTTATCATGTGGCTAGTATTTGTGGTAGATATAACACGCACTTTGATTGGCTAATCGTAGGGCCAGATACCCAAGCGCGAAGCGCGCGGGCCATAAATCCAAGCGGAAAAAACGAGGATCCGTAACTTACAATACGAACATAGATCAAAGTAGGACTATGGTGAACTCGTGGATATGTTTACAAAACAGAGAAAAAAGAAATAATTTAAAAATTAACGAGGTGTTTTTTCAGAGTTGTGATTGAATGAACTTGAAGATAATTTTAATAATCTATAATCACAACATAAAAGTGACCAGGGAGCTGAGTAGCTTTCTGAAATAAACATACAGTGAGTACATGACGCCAATCATTTGACTACACTAGGCATCAGTTATAAGGCAGGTGGCAAGCATACAGTTGTTAAAAAATTTGATAACTTAACATAAGGGTACAGGATTAAATGGCACCGAAACCAAATGTAGTTCTGGTATCCTGCTGCTCACTGTCTGTGAGTTCAAAGTTTCTAACACATGTAACAGGGTCCTTCTGAATAAGGTCTGAATTTTGTTGCCATGACATTGTCAATTTTATCATCATCATAGTTTTTGTTGTCTACAAGTCTATTCAATGTATTCAACAGAAATATCCACCTTGATTCTGCAGCTGATAATGAACAAAACCATGTAGGATAACCCAGCTGACGAATCATACCAAACAAGTCTTTCTTGCATTTTTGCAAAGTATGTTAGTGATGATCTTAAAATCCTTAAGACTCTCAATCCTTTATCAAGCTGAATTAGTTTATTTACATTACCATCTCATTTTAGGTTATCAGTGGTATATATATTCAGGGTTGCACTTAAAAAAAATCACACTTGCCATCATTAATACAGCAATACATCTTTGTTTTTATCCTTATAACTTCTTGTTTTTACAATGTAAATATGATGAGTCACACAACAGTAAGCAAAACAGGTAAGCCTATTTTTCCAACATGTCTACTTCAACACAATCTAGTTCACTTCAAGGTAAATTCGGAAATCAATAGACAGAAAACTTTTCATTGTAACGGCTTGTGGTGTATTGTATATAATATAACGCTTAATACATTTTCTACATGACTTACTCTTTTCGAACCCTTTAATGACTTTCTTACATTGTAATCTTCATGGTTCTCCGCCATGGCATGCGCCTCCATATTTAATGGTAAGCGTTGACATACTTCTTGACCGTCCCAATACTTCTCCAACTCCATTCCTGTTCGTACTAACACTTAAATCAGTAGAAACGTCCTCCATGCGATGTTTCTTATCCAGGTTGGCCACAGAAGTTCTTCGGTTTCACATCATGGATTCGTCAATTTATTCTGTTTTCAGTAGTAGTTTCGTTCAATAACGAATACTCATTTCGCTCATATAAGTTCTCATTCAAGTGCTAATTTCGCTCTATGAGTTCTCATCAAAGCTTACTACATAAGCAAGAGATTTTCTCATCTTCAGATCACTTTCGAGCCAACTGAAATTCATATACTGCTTGTAATCGTGGGGGCGGTCGATGGCGGTCGATGGCGGTCGATGGCGGTCGATGTCGGAAAAGCGAATAGTTATCATCTGTTCACCTTTAGCGCCCGGCCGAGTAAAAGGCTCATGAAATGCAGTCTCCAAGTTGGTTATTGTCCTAACTGGAAACATTTAAACTCCTTTTGATTTTAGTAAGACCGCTAATGAGGCCCTGTTAGTGAGGTTCTTTATGTCGCGCGTCTGAGTTTCAAACCTTTTCACGTCGCAATTTCGGAAGGTCGAAGGTCGCTGTCGTAATTTCCCGTGAGCGGCTCGTCGTTCGTCGCCATTTCAGGTCCTTTATGTCGCCGTTTCAAGGCCATGTCGCTTTTCGAAATTTACCCCTAACAGGGCCTCGCTAATCGTCCTCTTAAGCTACAAAATCATTACAAACTCTGGCAACGGTACGATACACTTTCAGCGTGAACTTTCATCAACAGACTTCCGTGACTTCGGTCACGACAATTGTCGTCTTCATATCGGTGCCCCCGAGTTCTATCCGACTAATTACGAAGATGTCTACACTGGAGTGAGTGAGTGAGTGAGTGAGCGAGTGAGTGAGTGAGTGAGTGAGTGAGTGAGTGAGTGACAATTTGCATATCGGAGTCCCCACAAAAACTCGCAAATACGCTTCGCGTATCCACGAGTTAAAAACGAGGTTGGTAAGATATTTATTATATCTCAAAACAAACTAGTCTTTTGAATTTCGCGGGCGTACTAACTGAGAGATATAATAATATGAGTTAATGCCCATGCATAACAAAAAGTAGATGTGAAGTAGATGTGACCACTTCCGCCTTCCCAAAGCTACGTTATAAATTATTTTACTCAATACCATAGCGTGTTTGATGGGATGCATTCATGGGTGTGGCCGATGGCGGTACAAAAACACTCACCTTATTCATGGGTGTGGCCGATGGGGGGAGGGGGGGGGGGGTTCAAAAACACTCACCTTAATGGGAAACATAGTGACTCCTTCAGGTGAGTCAATGTTGTACCACACGCACAGGTTTCCTCTGTTCTGTGCCACAACAACGTCACTGAATGGCACCCACTGCACATATGTACAGTAGTTCAAGATCGTTGTTCTCACTTGCGTCTCAATATCAACAAGATGAAGCTGCAAGAGAAGAGCAAAAATAAAGATACATTTCCAGGCACACATGCACCATGAGGCTCACACGACTGGGGCGTTTCCTTGATTCTGTAACGCACAATGAACTGTAGATGGACAACCCAAAAGCTTTAAATTTTCCCTCTAAGACAAAGAGTAGATATAAGACTAGTTATCTGTTAGATTCTAGATACAAATTCTTGATGCCATTTCGCATGTCTAAATCAAAAAATGCATAGTAAACTTGCTGCACCCATACTATACCCAAATAACGTAACTGGGGCAGTTCAATTCTTTAGAAGGCTTTTAAATAAACAGAAAATGACATCTGTGTTTAAATTAACCATACTTTGGGGATACTTTCTAAAGAAACTGGTGCTGCATCGATGATAAACTGAAACACAAGAAAGTGTGACAATCAAACGAATTGATAAAGTAAGTTATACCACCGTAAGGTAAAAGGGTATAAATTGAAGATAAATTGTGCTGCGGAACCTTTGTCTTACCCGAAGTCGCTTGTCCCGGAAAAGAAGTTTTCTACTGGTTTCATTGAGCTGAAAATAAATAATGGCAGAAAGACCGAGTCGATAAAGTTTAATTTGCTCTACTTATCGTGTCAATAACAATGGTTGGAATATGATTTGTTCTCAACAATCTTCATTCGCTGAGCTATGTAAGGAGACGAGAGTCGAACTGTATCATATAAAACAGACGTTAAACTGTAAATGGTTTGAACCCAGTAGTCTCAGTAGTTGATTGTTGAGTTTGATCGTCTGGGTGTAAGTATTTCTGTCAGGGTTCTGTCTGATGTCGTGTTTCTTGGTCATGTAAATGGTTTGAACCCAGTAGTCTCAGTAGCTGATTGTTGAGTTTGATCGTCCTGGTGTAAGTAGTTTTGAAAAGAACTGTTGTTGATGACGCTGACTGACGTTTTGACAACCTGAGAAAAGTCATTATTAGAGTCACGTGTTGTCAGGTGGTGGTATTTATGTCTCTGATCCATACTTGTTCAATACTCTGACAAATTTATGCACAGCATTGTATTATGTCTTCCACCTACTGCTCTAACCTAAACGGTATTTACCTTTTGCAGAAGCGCATAGTACGGCTGATAGCAAAAGCTGACTATCTTGCCAACACCGCTCCTTTATTTTGTCAACTTAGGCTCTTTGATATTTTCAGTATTAGTTCTTTTTCCATCGCCATTTTCATGTATTCGTATCACCACAATCTTTTGCCAGTTACTCTTCAACGTTTTTTCATGACTGGTGGTCAATTTCATCAGTACAATACTCGAACTGCTTTTCAGTATAGATCACATTTCTGTAGAACTAATATTAAAAAATTCAGTACCCTTTATCAGGGACCTAAAGTCTGGAATTCTCTGCCCGTCACAATACTTAGCTCACCTTCTATATCTATTTTTTAAAAAAATCTGAAAAACTATCTCATTGAAAAACAATTTCCTTCTTAAGTTCTAGAACGCACAATGCCTGCTCGCCCTGTATTTACATCTTTCACTTCGTCATTAAATTTTTAGCCCAGGGAAGCCTACTCGCATAAGCTTTCAGCTTCTTTAGGCTTCCTTGTCACTTTATTAATATTTTTAACTACAATTGTTCACAATGTACATGTATGGGTGACAAAAATAAATAAAAAAAAATGCATTGTGTGGTATTGCGTCGTTCTAGAATGCATTGTTGAACTATTGTTATGGCCATATAATACGATACAATGCAACGCATAAATTTGTCGGGGTATTGGACAACCCTCCTCGGATCAACGTCGTGATTGGTCGTTTAAGCCTTGATGTTATTGGCTATTTGTCAGTAAGGTCACGTTGTTAGTGGCTGTAAAGACTCGGTTGCTATTGGTCATAATAGGCGTAAATCATATGTGTCAAACTGGACAGTCTGGGGCCATTACATTTAAATGTGAAAGGCGAAGAGGAACTTACCATTGAAAACAGTAAGCAGCCTAACCAATATTTAACACGTGGAATGAGGACATTATCTCTCAGATGTAATAATCTTAAGTGCAAAAAATTAAGCCTGTGCACTTATTCCTTATAGTTAGCAAGTTCTCTCATACACAGCAGGCCTTCCCTTAGTTCTTACCTCAAGCCAGTCAATCCTTGCATCATGATTAACACTCGCAATGTTAAATCCTGACACCAAATCAACTACAACAACAACAAAAAGATGATTTGCAATTATGAGCAAAAGCCTGATAACGCAAGGGACACGTCAAACGGTCCACTTCCCCTTTTCTTTTCATCTGGGGTGCGAGGTTAGTGCAGTAACGAGTGTACAAGCCTTCCCTCTATGACTCACATTCGGTTGCTACAGTCTCATGTCGGTTGAATTTGTTGTAGGTTCTCTCTTTGTTCCGTGGGTTTTTCTAAAGGTTCCCCGGTTTTCCTCCAATTAAAATGTGTTGTAGGTAGAATATTGATTTAGCTTACATCATTGTAATAACAACTGTTTCTTCAATGGATTTTTTGATGATGAAGTCCAGTTAATGAAGCTGCCTCGTTTTATTCTTATGACTAATATTACTTCTCAATTTATATTGCAGTGTCTATCCTAATTTACATCGTGTACGCGCTAGTGGTAATAGTGGGGCATTATGTTTACGAAAGATGGGAGCGAAAATCAAAAAAGAAGACTAATGTAATCTCCTCAGCTGCAAGTGAGTAAATAGTAATTTTAAGCAAATGCGATTTGGATAGTTGATCAAATTATTTCGAGTGCAAATTGGAATAGATAAGCACAAAAATATTTTTTCAAATACAACGTACAAACAAGTAGGGGAGTGCAGCTTATTAAAAACCAACACACCCAAATTCTAATTCGATCTACACTTCATGTGGGCCCCAAGACTGGGGAGACAGGGCAACCACTCCCTACACTACGACGTTTAATTCCACTTCTGTTTGTGCTTATTTATTTTTTTTTTAACTGAAGATGTCAATTAACAAAACTGTTCTTTTGATCGCACCTGCGACAAATACTCTTAAAAGACACTGGAAGTCGTCTTGCATCTAAGTTAACATCAGATTCTCCATACTGATGTAAAGTAGGTTTCAAGTCGGTCAGTTAGGAGAATTTACATGCTATCTACAGGTTGCATGCGTACTTACCCACAGCAATTGTCTTGAGATCCACGAGATAGGCCATCTTCTTGTTAGCATCAACACCCCTTTGCTTTCTTTCGTTAAGACGAACACTAGAACATAAACAAAGAAAAGGTACCTGATTACGTGTAAACAGTGGTAAAAGTTTTCTTGATACTCTTTCACGCCCTTTTCATAGCGTACCAAGCTGTAGTGGCGTAAAAGTTCCAATGTCTGTCTGTCATCTGGTAGCGATTCACCATTGAAAAGGACCTTTGTTGATGATACCATGAATGGCAACATCTTAAAATTTACATATGACAAAACATCAAAATCTATAACCTTTTGTCAATGGTTTGAAGCCAGGAGTCTCAGAAGCTTTTTATCGACTTTGATCGTACGGGTATGGGTAGTTCTAAAAAGAATTGTTGTGGACGATGATTGCCGTTTTCGACAACTCGGGAGCAGGGTTGGCGCAGTGGTGAGAGCGCTCGAATTGAACCAATGTGGCCCGGCGTCATACGTGGGTTAAGTTTGTTGGTTCTCTATTTTTCTCCAAGGGTTTTTTTTTCCGGGTACTCCGGTTTTCCCCCTTAATTTGATTTACTTTAATATGATTTGATTTGGTTTCAGTGGTGCTTTACAGTGTCCTCAATTAGTACGTCAGTGCTAGATACAGACACTCAAATAAAGTTCATTATTATTGAGCGCAAGTCATTATCTTGGTCAAGTGCAAGTAGAAGAATGCATCATTGTTTCATTTTCTTTAAAAAACCTTCTTTCAGACGATCCTACGCTGCGTACGTGAAGATATACTGCAAAAAATTATTTTACAATAACTGAGCGAATTCTCGCGCGCTGATTGGCTAATTTTTATCATCAATAAGAGTACAGACACATAAAATTTTAATTTAAGTCTTCATTTGACCTTTTTCGCGTTTTGTTATTGTAAAAAACAAATTGACGTTAGTTTTTTATGCGTCTGTCCTCTTATTGCTGAAACATTGTTTGTTTGTTGTAGATCCACTCGCCTATCGGCTCGTGAATCTACAACGCTTTGACAATGTTATGACGCAATTTATCATCAATAAGAGGACAGACGCATAAAAAACTGACGTCAATTTGTTAATTGGACCCCGTAGGATTCAGTTGGACTACAGCCATCGCTGACACCAAATTACTGCATTCCACTGTAAAATTAGATGAGAGTGTGCTCCATAAAAACATACAAATATGTAGCATTTGAGAAGTACATAAAATGACTCTCTCCACTGATACCTGATCAAATGAGGGTTCATAAACTCGGTCCGCACAGTTCCAAGAATTTCATTGTTTCCATATTCAACAAGGGACAGTTCTCCAGCATTGAACACCATACAAACCTAAGACATAAAATGCATGAGATTTCACTGGGATCCCTCAGTAAGTGAGAGTCGGTCAAACGACGGGAAGTCTAGCACTGTGTAATGCCCTCTATTACAGTATAAGCAACATACATTCTCATTTTCAAAGAAGAACTTTTCGTTTCCTCCAGAGCCTTGCCAAGGAACCTGGAAAAAGAAAAAAGAAAGAGAACATGCGAGAATATGTTAGCTTCGAATATGAATCTTGATGGACCAAACTGGTCGCAGAGGTCACAATTAACTCCACTATACAGTCACTGGCACAAATTAGTTGCATACCGTTAATTGTCTATTAACCCCTCCCCCCCCCCCCCCCCCCACGAGTGGCTTATTTTATGTAGAGATTCTGAAACAAACATTTTGCATTCCAGCGTGCCTTATGCACGCTTCGCGCTATTACCATATTTGGAAGGGCAATAAAATTCCAAGAGTGAGACTTTTTGCGTTGTACGATTAACTTCGAAGAAGAAGTAAAGTGTGTTGTTTTTAAAGATCGTGTTGATGCGTAATACAGTCCTAAGGGGTGGGGGGGGGCTTATTTAACAGAGGATTTACCAATTACAGTAGTAGTGAAATTGTAATTAAAACGCTATAATCAAAATGCCTAAATTGCGGGATAATCCTTCACAGACCACATAAAACAGAATAAATCGGGGTTTAGGGGAATACCTTGGATTTTTTCGTTGCGCCTTTTTACTTTCATTGGAATTAAATCAGAAACTAGCGTATCACGAATCTTACTTTGTATATTTCTGAAATAAACGTCAGATTAGATTTAGTTTCCTTTGAGACCGGAGAGAGGAGGGTTGCAAAGCGAACCAAATAAAAGCAGACGTTTACTACCTTCCTTCAGACTCAAACAACCCAACCTTACACTCCATAACACGACTGCTAATTAGTAAGGGATTATACAAGAAACGAACCAGATTACTGCTACGACATTTTTTGTCCTTATGTCAGTTTTACAATAACATAAGGGGTGAGGCTAAGCGATTCTTCAAAATGGTTACGTTTCCCTCCTAAGCCCTTATGAATTTCCAGTCGTTTTACGTAAAGTGAGCCTGGGAAGCCTGTGCTGTTCCTTACCTCACTCAGTTTGTTGTAGGTGAGGTCTCCAACAAGAAGAGTATCAGTGGTGTACGCCACAAGAAACCTGTCTTTGCCCATGATGCTGACTTTATCAATCTGCAAACACAAGTGGAAAAGCGTTTATTGATCGGGGGCGGGTTGTTCGAAGCAGGGTTAAGGTAACCCAGGGTTAGTGCGAAATTTAAATGCAGATATGAGCGCTTAAAAAAAATATATACAGTATAATTCTTTTTGAATACAATTTGATGATTGTATGCTCTGAATAAAGAAGATAAAGTTATCGGAGAAAACGCTTTTCAAAAAGAGGAAAAGAAACCCGGGTTAAAATTTAACCATGGGTTAGCGGAAATCGGCCTTCGAACAACCGGCCCCAGACAATTACCACGAAACATACTGTGGTCATCCAAGTGCTCTTAGCTTGAAGCACGTAGAAGTATAGCTACTTCCCCACCCCCCCCCCTCCGCCGGATGGGCTCTTTGTCCATTGCAAAGTTACCCTCCCCATCCCCTCCTTTACATCATTAGCACTCATTTACACCCAAACTGGAGAGCAGAGATAAATGTGTGGCAAAGCTTCATATTTTCAAAGTTTCACACTTAGGAACGTGAAAGTCATGCTTTAAAGCTAAGTCAGCTTCCAGTCTGTTCTTCTTCATACTAAATCAAAATTGCTTAAACACTGCGCTCATACTAAGGAGGTAAAATCTTCAACCAATTTATTTCTGCGTTTTGTAACAAGGCCAACATTCAGTCGCCTTAGGCGAACAAGGTCAGCCGTTAAACGATATGACATTTGGCAACAAGCGAAAACATTTTCTGTGGTAAACGCGGGAAGTCGCAAGCGGGCAAGATGGCGCGCACAGCGAATCAAAATACCAGGAAATGACGTGGGGTTTATACTTGCAAACACTATAGAGATGTAGAGTTTAACTTAATGCACTATAACAAGTGTGTTGTCTCATAAATACCTCATATCCGTAATGCGATTTAAGAACAACTCGGGTTCCAGACGATAAATTCTTGACAATGACCTAAAAGACAAAACAAGGGGTTTTTAACTCTCCACACACAGCTAATGGTAAGAATCAACCAATCTGATCACACATTTCCATGGTTGTGCACTAACATGAATCATAGGAATGATATCAGAATGTGCTGAGAATATGTTATGAGATTAGATGATATATATGATATGAGAATGTGCTGCCTTTTTTATGACATCTGCGAATGGTTAGATATTATAGTCTTCTCGGATAAGGATAAAAAACCGTAGGTCCCGTCTCACAGCACTGTTCTTGTGGGGCGTTAAAGATCCTACAACACTGTTTGAAAAGAGGAGGGACACAGACCCCGGTGGTGTGGTCGACATCTGTAAAGTTTGAATGTAATTAATTGATCAATTAATAAATAGGAGAATTGATGTAAAGCGCCTTTGAGCATATCCACATGAAAAAGAGCGCTATGTAAATTCATTATCATTGTCACTGTCACTGTCACTGTCACTGCCACTGTCACTGTCACTGTCATTGTCATTGTCATTGTCATTATCATTATCATCATCACTATATATAATTATTTTCAAATGCAAGTAGTCTCACAGACAAAGGGAAAGTTGAGGATTCTCTGCCAGGGTTTGAAAATTCTATGGCGTCACTTCTGCAGTCTACAGTGTACAAGCCATGGAAGTGAATGGTTGCCTTATTCTAATTGTAACAGTAGCACTTAATCACACACAAAACAGAGAGCATGATGAGCTAATTTTTTCCGGAAATGTTGTATTTGTCTTGGGATTCAGATAATTCTACATGCAGTTCTTCACCAAGTCCAAGAAAAGAACAGGTGCCACATGGATTAAAGGCACGGGTTGTCACTATGTCATATCATCTCTAAAACTCACAGTCCCAACATAACATGTCCTACCATTCATATCTGAGTACTATTTGCAAGGGTTTTCTTAAATTACCTGACTCAAGCCAACATATGTCATCTCAAACTTGTTCTTGTACACTGATCTCCTCAGACAACAGTCAAACAACTCAACACCACCACACAGGGTTCCCTTGGCAAAAAAATAATAAATAATAATAATAATCATAAATAATAACAAATGATAATTTCTAAATATTAATAATAAATAAGAATAATACTAATAAATAAATGAATAAATCAGCTGCAGGACATTTATGCAGCGATTTATAGTACACAGTTTTGTGATTGGTAATTTCTGATTTAAGAAAGCTCATCCCAAGAACATTTATACTTTGATCATATTACTAACATTAGACAAGTATTAAGAGGTTTGTTTCTAAAGAAACTGGAGCTGAGTTGGTGGGAAAAATGGAATCACACATATAGTGGGACTATCAAATATGATATGGTTGAGTTGTACTGACGTTGGACAAAAGAGAAGTTGACATTTTGGTCACTAAGGATAATTTAGAGCAAACACCCTGAAAGTTTTATAGATTATGTAATTATACATGCTGACGTCCAATCTCACCCAGTAGAAATGTAAAGCGCCTTTGAGCATATTTATATGAAAAAGTGCATTTTATAAATTCATTATCATTATCATTATTATGTATACAAGTACTCAGTTAAGGTAGACTAGACTCCCTGGAAAATTGTCAGCAAACTTTGAACAGCACTATACTATACATACAGCAACAAGCCTTGAACCGTCTCTCTTCCAGGCCATTGATGTGATAGTGTACAGATTTTGAATCTCCTTCATCTTGGACTCATCCCAAGATCCCTTTCGTGGACTCCAGTTAAACACTCTCAATCTGCAGAGTAAAAAAACATCAGACAAATCAGCGGAAAAATACAATGCAAAGAACAACACACCTATTAGAGGCTAATAAACTGCTTGAGTCAAAAGTCACTTTTAGCTATTAATTGAGGGGATTTTTCCCATACCAGTCTCAGAACTTAACCCTTTGTGCCCCAAGAGTGACTTTATATAATTTACTCTGGCTAATGCCAGATGATTTTACTCATCACAGGGAGACCCCTTGGGGCACAGAGGGTTAAGTATGATGTATATGTCCCAGGTAGATCTAAGGAGGGAAAGAGTTATAATAGGTGCATGAGCCACAGTCTTTTTTCATCTTTTTAGAGCTTCTTTTTATAACCCTCAGGTTTTAACATAATTATATACAGTACAAACCTGTTATAGCTTCCCACAACTACAGACTGTCCACTAGGGCTGCAGACTGCTACAGTGAATTCTTTCTCATCTTCATCTTTGGTATAGTCAAAGTTTTGCAAGATCCTTCCTGGAAACAACAGTGACAGTATTAACTAAAAATCAATGCTGCTAGTACGTCAACTAGAAGTGTACTGTAAACATAAAAGTAAATGTGGGTTCTTCATGACACCGACACACGTACCAGCACATGTATGTACCGTATGTCTGATGTGAAATTAGAGGGTATAATAAAATCTGGAGAAATTTACGGGAAAGAAAGGGGCTAATAGTCAATCTCTTAACAAACTAGAGACATTACCATAAGTAAACAAGTAAAAAAATTTTTGCAAAACTGAGAGTAAAAATTTTATGACCCTCCAAGAAGAAGCCTAATGTTCAATTTTTGAGACATTGAAACTGGCCACAGCAGGTCAAAATACTCAACGACCCTCAGTGTGGCCAAAAATGACTTTAAAACAACCCAAACTTAATTTGGTTATAGCATTGATAAAGCCTTTCACTTACTAGAGTTTCAGGCAAAAATTATTTTTCACATGAATTTAAGTGGGTGGTTTTTACTTAGACAGACTTTTTCATTATTTGCCAGAGGCAAAGTGTTTATAATATATGTTGAATAATCCCCAATATTCACTGAAACTTGTTGTTACAGACTAAGTACTGTATGATGATAATTGCTCAGGACACTGGTGATTATCAGGCTAACTAGATTTTTCTTTCAACTATGTGATGGCCAATACAAACTAAGTGCATCAGTAATCATATTAGGCTACATGACATACTCCTCAGAAAACCAATCAGACGGACCAAATCTCTGTATACACTTCATATCAAAGTGACATTTTAAGTCGTCATATACTGTGCATGCATAGTAATCCAATATTGAATTCCTGTCTTATATAAAGCTAAAAAGTAAATACCAAGTGCATGTCAAAACACTCTATTTAATGTAGTTACAAAAGCTGCTGTGAGAACCTTCCTTTCCATAGGCTATTATTCTCTTGTCACAGCCTGCAGCAACAATGGATGAACCCCAACACAGGGCATAAGGAGGACACGGATGCTTGCACAGCTGTCCCTAAAATATACAATTGTTATTACTACATTGAAGTCTCTTACTTAATGCTGTACAATTCATCATGGTCGCAAAGCACAAATCAGAATAATCATGCTGGCAGAGATCTTGAGGTAAAAGGTTTAAATTCACTTAATCAATCAATCAATCAATCAATCAATCAATTTATTTATTGTCAGTAAAGTGGGGAGTGGTTGCTTTATAATCTCCTGAGCCATGGGCTCATGTAAGAAACGCTCGACCTATAAATTACAACAATAGTTTGTAATAGTCTATAGGACCAGTTTACCTGTGACAGTCCTGTTCCCTCATCATCAAAGAAATACCTGACAATGGCACCATCAGCATGACCAGAGAGGATTCCCTTTCCTGACACACTGTTAAATATTTGATAAAAATTACTTACCCTTTTTATCAGTTGTATATCAGCTACTAAAAAGTGAATATTGTCAAAGATGAAGTTTTGCATTTTTCCACAACACACCATTATATTAATAATAAACAGCGTAACAAAAAAAAAATACATAAATCATTAGCACTAATGTCAAATATACTAATTTGACAATATTTTAACTCTTAATAATTAAGATAATTGAGATTATTTTTAATCATCAAAACCGCATCATCTTGATTTGCGGACATGAAATAAATCCCCAAGGAAAATGGTTCAACCTGGAGACAAACACAACAGTCTAGCTGTTATTGTTTGATATTAGAGGAATCAAAATGATTAAAGCAAAACAATAACATATGATGATTATACACAAGTATAAATAAATAAAATAAATAAATATACATTTATATAGCGCCATTTTCCACTAATTGTCCATGGCACTTTACAATGCTTTAAAATTAAAATCCTAATTCTTTAAAAACCTAAAATCCTAAATCCTAAAAGTTAAAATCCTAAGAATTAAATACACTATATAATACAATTAGGCTACAAATAAAAAGTAAAAACTACAAATCAAATGCACACTTAAAAAGTCTTAAGATTAGCCTTAAAAACTGCCTCTGATGATGAAAGTCTGATCTGGAGGGGTAGTTTATTCCAGAGCCTTGGTGCCGCCACGGAAAAAGCCCTTTCACCATACGTTTTAAGATTTGCTCTAGGCTCATCAAGCAACCTCTTGTTTGAAGATCGTAGTGTCCGACCAGAAATGTTAAATTGCAGTAGGTCTCTAATGTAATCAGGGGCCAGTCCATTCAGAGCTTTGTAAGTTAACAACAATATTTTGAAAATAATCCTAAAATGAACTGGCAACCAATGTAAGCTCCTTAGTATTGGTGTGATGTGTTCATGCCTTCTAGTCAAGGTAACAAGGCGAGCTGCTGAGTTCTATACAAGCTGAAGTCTATTAATCAGATACTTTGGGAGACCGAACAGTAGGGCGTTACAATAGTCCAAACGCGATGTTATGTAAGCGTGAACAATGGTCTCAGTAGTACTCTGGGATAGGTATCGCTTAATTTTAGCTATACTACGAATGCGGAAAAATGCGCTCTTGCAGATTATTTTAACGTGTTCTTTGAAATCCAAACATTGATCGAATGCAACTCCTAAATTCCTGGCCTGTTTACTAGACTTGATTACTTCATCACCAACTCGTATATAGTCGAGGGGTGGTTGTGGACGATATTTAGAACTAATAACCAAAAGTTCAGTATGAAAAAGACTGGTAAATGAAAACTTACTTGACTGCCAAGGACACAACATAGTTGTCAGTGCCATATAGCGTCTGGGACTTGTTGTTCTTAAGGTTGGCAATACGAACCTATAAGCAACACAATTCAACCAAAAAACTAGCTTTACTAACAAATAAGAATTATGTGGTAATTGCCTTCTGTATACTTTATGCCATCCATTTCCCATCCATTTTGAGTCTTCATTTGACAACTATGAAGTATACACCTGGATACTTAAGTTCATACAAAACCTCTTAAGGATACAAATGAAAATAATATATTGATAGAGGTATTACTTATAGGCATTTTTCTAAAAAGGACTCCAACAGAGTTGTCAAAAAGGACCACGCAGTGACTGGCAATATTACTGGCTAAGTCCATGTTTGCTCCCGCTGCAGTTAGTCAGGTTTCACACTTGTCCAATAACAAATATGCATTAATTAAACAACAAAGTAATAAACTCCCCCCCCCCCCACCCCCCCCCCCCCCGGTGCTGCCCACACTCTGACATTCGTATGCTACAGAAAATCTTTGCAACAACTCTGCTCCAATACAGTGTAAAATCTGTAGTGTATTGGGCCAGCGGTTGACATTATGAGCATGTGCACTTATGCACATTCTGCTCCATGTGCTTCGATTTGCAATAAACCAAATATGTGACAAAATCTAAGGGTAATTACACGTACCTTTCCATCAGTAAGACCAAAGATAATGTTTTGTTGTTCAGGGGGCCATATCAGACAGGTAACTGCACTCTAAAATCAGAAAGAAAATCCATATGCATTTTATCTCAGTTTGCTGTGTAATATTATGAATTACACAAACAGTTTCTCAGTTTGTTTTGTAATTATCAATTACACGCTCTGACGAAGGGCTAACGCTCGAAACGTCAGCACCTCCCTTTTACCTTACAGTGGTATAACTTACTTAATCAACTCGTTTGATTTACCCAAAAAGTTTCCTGAATATAGAAAAGCACTGTCTTTCCACTACAAATGGAATGCAGAACACTGATAATTAAACTCAGAATAGACAGTACAGTGTAACTTACCTGCTGAACAAACTTGTTACATATAACTTTTTTGTCACCCCTACAAACAAAGAAAAACAAGATTTTCTATCACATCACAGAAAACTAAGAGTCAATTAAGTAAGGTAAAGGCGCACACGAGCCAAAGTTGCACACGACTGGAGCTTATCCCGGTTTCACTAGCATGGAGCACCTGGAGAATTATTACTCCCCGCTGGATGGGATGTTAGTCCATCGCAGGGTCACCCCCAGCATTATATCACCAGTACCCATTTATACACCTGGGTGGAAAGAGACAGTGTGGAGTAAAGTTTCTTGTCCAAGGAAACAGTACAGTGCCAGAACCAGGGATCGAGCTCCAAACCTCCTGCTTGGAAGTCTGACATGCTAACCACTACACTACTGTGCCTCCACAAGTAAGAAAGGCTCATTATTATTGAACTTTAACCTATGCATATCATCGTTGCATGACTAGAGCAGTCTGAGGACCAAACTGAAATCAGTTAATCTTATCAGATTTCTTCATTTCTGGTCGCATGAGGTCCAATATTTTCCCTGTACTGGACTGTGTATATAATGTCCTGAATGAACCTGCAAAATTCAAAGTCAGTGTCTCAGTGACTTACCAGTCTTCTCCAATTTTGTAAACAAATATTATGTTATCTGTTTGCCCAACAGCAATTTTAGTTGAGTCAGGTGAGAATGCCAGTCCTTTGACAATGTAACTCTTCTTTCCAGCCTGTAATTAAGGTAAAATTACAGTACTGCTCCATTTCCAAGGCAAAGATGTTGTCTACATTTTAAAAAAGTTGTGCAAAAAAAAAAAAGAGAGTCTGTTTATTAGTGTACAATCAGATTTTGGTTCAATGTAATTATAGCAAATTTCAAAAACTGAATCACAATATAGTTACATTTATACAAGTACAAGGTGTTTTTTAAACCAGTATGTGTGTGCAAATGATGCTCTGTACCCTATATACACTATAATCTTATTAATAAATAATCTAAGAGACCGAAAGTACAATCAATGATTGATCAAATAACCTTACCTGAGAATTGGCTGGTTTTGTAGAGAATTTATCTCTTCTCTCTCCCAGCTCATCATAGAGAATTACAACTCTGTCCATGGTCACCACAGCCATCTTTGTGTTGTTGGGTGACCATGCCATTGCGGTAACCTTGCAAGCTCCATCCTGAAATTATTTACATATAAAGCCAAGATGTCAACCATGTTTGATTTTGTGTACTCTTTCTAAATTTAACACGCTGTATCCTTGTAATTGTTAGTTGCATTTGATCGTCCGGGTGTTGAGTGGTTCTCTACAGAACTGTTAATGACGTTGACTGGCCTGAGCTAGTTTTAAATTTAGACATGGAGCGCTTTCAGAATATTCTCCTGTTACTTTACACAATTATCCTGCTACTACAATTCTTATTGAAAACCCTGTCATGGCGTGTCTCGATCACGCTTAGTCTGCTAGAAGAGATCAAGGAGACACATAAGTTGACTATGTCAGTACAATGCAACGTTAGCATAAAAAAGTTAATCCACTTTATAAGCTTTGGGTGGTCCAACTTAAAATAATTTAATCACAGTTTACCATCTCCAGCAGACCTCTCAAAGACCACATCAAGAGATTTGGTAACTTAACGTTTCCGATTTTGATAGCCTAGTGGTTTGTGCTAAACCAATCCCATTGACCATACAAAAGAGTTTTAATGCCCGTCTTGAACTGTCTCTGCCTACAAAACACATCCAGCGACTAAAAAACGTGTGTTACAATGAACATCGCTGTGATGATTACTACCACTGTTAAGGAAATATTCTATTAACTGATTTTATCCATCTGGTTTCCAAAGTTGTTATTATTTTCGTCGTTTATGAACTCAGCTTATTTCAATCACACTCTAGAACAGTGTTATACAAAATTAGAACAGTTCTCTACACACTAACCTGTGGAGCAAGAAGTGTTTTCATGTAACGAAGCTGCATTTTGTCGCAACAGCTGTAAAGTAGACAGGAAATATTATTCTAAAATAAACATTTTTACACAAGTATGGCGGCCATGTTTTACCGCTTTAGGTATCCTAGTTACTGTAAAACAGCACCACAGAGAACATCCGTTCAGCGGGTTTTACGTGGCGACAAAAGATCACATGACCAACCTCGCTCATCACATACTGTTTCTGTTTCGTGTACTAAATATATTTTACCGGGTTTTAGCTCTTTTTTAGATATGTATATTCCGTTGTTTAGACATTTTTTAGCATTCTTACTTCTTATTATCGTTGAGAACAGCTTAGTTAGCTCTTTCGGGCAATCGGGGCGAAATGAAAGCATTATTTGTAGTCTTTGTAACGGAACTACCAGCAACTGTTCGAACGGAGAGTCGCAAGATGGAAGATGTTGTGTTGATCACACAAATACCGTTGTAGGGTAAGGATCGTCATGGTCGACGTACAGGGCCGCCTTTTTTACTTAATGAATATGAAGGATGGAATTGCCGAGCCAGTAGAGTGGTTGTATTATTGATGAACATCCCTGTCAATTTTAGACTGGATCTCAGTTACTGCAATTTAATAACTTTACCAAGCTTGGAATCTGTGAAACATATTAAATGGCTGTGAGTATAAGAAGTTAAGTTACATTTCACTCTTGAATGGTGTAGTTTGTATACTTGATCAAATAATTTTGAGTGCAATTGGGAATAAATAAACACAAGTAAATAATTTTTCAAGGAGTAAAAAATTGCATGTGTGTGATTTGTTGTCCTTGAAAAATTTACGAGTGGTTATTTGTTCCAAATTGCTCTGGAAAACATTTGAAAACTTTTTTAATAATATACATGCAAAAAATTTCAGTTCACATTTCTTTACTCAATTTCGACTTTTTGCACCCAATTTCAAATTTCTGTACTGTTTGGCATTAGTAATCAATTTTTGATGTGTTCTCATTCAATTAAAACTTTGACATTTTTGCATTTATATTATTATTCAGAGAATGTGGGTTTTATACAAATATAACAGGGAAATCCAGATTTAGCTGAGGTGGTCATTGGGATACGCTCAGTACCTTACATCCTGATCCATAACACTCTTTCAAAAACTGCTCACAGTTTACCAAAGTTTCCTTTGGTCAAGTAATTTTAAAGATAATAATCATGAAGAAAAATATGAAAAAACTCTTTTGTAGCTTTGTTAAGACTTCAAAACAGACTGTATGTTTTATCCTACAGTAGGTAAAGCAGTTTAATAACAATAATTATTGAAAATTGCATTTTTCAAGGTTTGAATTTAGTAGCAAACAGGTACAAATGTTTACTTTGAGGATACCATACTACAGTGGAGTTTAACTGTTAAAGATGTGTGTTTAATCCATGTCTCAAATTGCTCTTTCAACCATTGTCACCATCACTGATGGTTCCTAGCATGCATACAAGTAACTCATCACTCCAAGTTTGTGTAATGCATTGACCCCTTGCTGTCTGTAGAGCAAAAAAGTTCAAGTATTCAATCTATTTGTTCTAGTTAGGTAGACTTAGTTGCATGACTATTTCTTAATTTTGTATCAAACAGCAGACTATTAAGTGGTTGTGGTTTGTTTCAGGTTGTTAGAAAATAATGCTAAACTTGATTGTAGCAGTGGCTCTTTTCAGAACCGTTTTGAAGGCTTCACAAACCTCTCTAAATTGTAAGTACAGAATAATATTAAAGCTGATATATTTAATGTTGACTGTCTCAGAAGCAATAGAATAATTTGAAAAATGATATGACCACAAATTGAATAGTAATAAGAAGCCTTCCTTTTTCATTAAATTCAGATCTAGAACTTTTTTGATTCTCACTTTTGTATCGTCTTCAAGGTGATTGTGTAGCTTCAAAACCATGAAAATGATTTACTGTACATGTAATATTGTTTAATTTCAGATTGCTCCCATCAAGATGTAATTGTGTTGGAGGTAGTGATGTATGGCAAAGTAGTTTTATTAGGAGTGGAGCGAAATGGTGCCTTCAGCAGATGAATCCCTGCAAACAACTTAATTGTGAGTTTAAAATGGTTGTTAACACAGAGAAAGAAGTAGTATAGCTCCTGTAAGTCAGTACACATTCCTAGAGCAAAACAACTGAAATTGAATCACTGATAAAAATGTGCAATGCATGCTTTTATGGCATGTACACAGCTTCATTTTATCAAGTAAATTAGGGTTGTCTTAATTCTTATTGCCAGGTTTGCACTATTACATAAATGTATTAATCATGCGAACCAACTCTGTTTATGCTATTTCATCTTGTTGTAGTTACATGTCCTGACAATTCATACTGTCTTCCAAATGGGCCAGGTATTGTTAAGTTCCTACATTTACCTTATTCCATTAAATTTTCACATGTTTATTTCCCAATTTGATGTGCGCATATTTTGTGACACTTAAATTTGGCGATTTTGCAGAAATTTTATATTTTGAAGCACTGTAATTTCTCGCTTTTGAGTAAGACACATGAGAATTTACAGTTCATTGACAATCTTATTTAAAATGTCCTTGAATCTAATAAAACATCTTTATGAAGGGAAGAATAATATCAAACTTAAGAAAAACGCAACAGCGGGACCAGATGTCAATAGAAACAACAGTTGTCACAAGGTCCATAAGGAGTTCATGCTTGTATGTGAATTATAATTTATTGTTCTTGAGTGAATTGACCACCACAACCCTTTACTATAAAAATTCAACATTATGTGAGCCATTTAATTTTCACTTCAAGTTATGTTTGGAACACTTCTTGTTTGCATCACTTTAATTTCGTGATTTTTTTGTATCGCAAAATTCACGAATTTAATGTGCTGTGAAAAAATCTCGTGCAATAAGGTATTTGACATTTGCATTTGTGTTTTGTTTGTAGTTTAAGTCTCTGCTTTCCTTGAAACTCAAATTTTATCAAGCTTTGTTGTCATGCATGTAGTTTTGGGTAGCGTTCACTATGGAATGAAGTAGTCTTGTTGAAAAAAATGACAAAAAAAAAAAAACAAACAAGTGAGTTAAAAGTAAATCTAAAAAGTAAGAGTAAAATTTTTCATCGCTCATTATGAGTTTGACATTTTTAGGATTTACGGAATGTTTGTGTTCACCTGGCTGGTTTGGCTATAGATGTCTAATAAAGGTAGGTAAGTGTAGGAGGTTTTGTAGTGGAAGTAGTAATTTTACATTTAGCCCCTGGGATATATTAATTTATGTCTTAACTTTCTCTAGCCTGCTTGCAATGATTTTTTGGAGCATTCAGTATTTTACTGAGTGCTATTCTTTCTCTTTTTACATGCTACTTTGGAGAATTTATTGTTTGGTTAATTCAGTGTCCTTGAGTTGATCATTTTCTCAATTCTCATAATGTTTGGTCAATTCAGTGTCCTTGAGTTGATCATTGTCTCAATTCTCATAATCCACTTGCTTGTTAATGTATTAAAATTGTAAGGAGAAGTCACCCGTTGGTCACTGTTGAGTGTGAAAGGGTTAGTAGTACTATAATTTGGATGACATATTCATTAATAATATCTCTCAAGTAGTAATCCACCTTTTTAAATGAGTATAACTTATTGCTTTAAAGTGTAAGTTACTGATTACATGTTGTCATGAATTTTCTTTCAGCATGGTTTTCCATTTATAGAAGTCTTTGTTTCCATGGTCACCGTAACTTTGGTGATAATACTTTTCCTTGTATTCCTTCAAAGAAAAAGGTAATTTGACAGTTTATTTACCTCCGCCAAGGAGGTTATGTTTTCACACCTGTCTGTTTGTTTGTTTGTTTGTCTGTCTGTTAATCCCTTCTAGTCATGTATGTTTTACTGGAATTATGTTCAATTTGACTGGGAGGGATGTAAGGGTTTGCAGTAATGCATCATTTTTGGTGCAGTATTGTGGTAATTGTTAATTGAAAGTGCAGTATTGTGATTTTATAAGACCAAGAGTTTGCGGTATTTTAGTAAATCTTGATGTGCTGTTGTGGTATTTTTACTTTTGACTGTGCAGTATTGCAGTATTTTGACCCCTGTTATGTCACTATTTTAAATAGTTTAGTATTTTTATCATGGTCTTGTAAGACTACAGCACTGTGACATACTGTATTCCAACAGTATATCTTATTTTTTAGTAAGAGAAATATTATTGTGCTGTTTTCACCTAAAACCTAAACACAAATGTACACAATGATTTTGATGAGTAAGAATTAGTGAGGGAAAAAAACATTAGAGAAGAGTTGCTTTTGTTGATAATGCTTGTTGTGTAATTTTAACAATAATTGTAACTTAATCTCATTATTATTCTCTAGAATCAGGGTAAATAGTGCCAGATTGTTTATGTAGCTGCAAAGCAGTGAGTTTAATCACGTATTTCTAAAGCCACTATTTTTGGAGGAGAGTATATACAGGGCTCAAATTTGGGACTGATACTGTCTCAAAAGCAACTAGATTTTTCTGTTTTTTGAATGAAAAAATTTGTGTTAGTTGCAAAAGTGCAACTACAGATTGTAGATAAACATGTCACAAATCATTTAGAAAACATAATTTACCTGACAGACTTGTAATGTAAATGGTTGCTACCTTAAGTTACATCATTAGCACGAGCAATTGACATGGCAGCATTTTCAGCGGTTTCAGGAAATGCAGGTGCATATCTTCCTATGTAGCTCATTGTTATGTAGCCTCTCTTTCTGAACATTCCACAGGTAATTGCTGGCGCATACTGTAATATTATTTTGTTTGCTTGTTCCATGTGCCCTTATACCCTTTAACCCCTAATGGGTCTCTCTGTGATGAGTAAAATCATCAGGTGTTTAAGTCACTCTTGGGGGGAAAGGGTTAAGGCTATTGAACTTTGACCTTTGCCAGGTCTTTGCATGGCATGGTGGCAGCAAGTGTGCAGGTTTTCAGGAGACTTCTTTTGAAACTTTTGAGGAACTTAACTTACCTTTCCAACTAGAAACTTCCAATTTCGCTTTAACATTAGTCAAAATATGGTGATTAACTTTTTCCATTTTGTGACTAATATTTTGTGACCAGTTGCAAGAATGCGATCGTGAAATTTTCTTAATTTCAAGCCCTGGTATATACCAGTGAAGCAACACCAATCACGTCTCTTAGAAATAGCTGTAAAGCGAGAAGTGATAACCAAAACTGACTTGCACAAGGTTTTCCCATAAGCTCTGGCATTATTCACCTCATAGGAATAGTGCCAGGTGAACAGTGTTGAATATCCCGAGAGTGAGCCAATTACTCAAAATGCCAAGGTTGCCGAGGTGGTGTATACTAATGATGTTTTATACACATTTACAGCACAACACGGTATGTGATGCATTTTGTCAATGACAGGAATTGTTTGCTTGCTCCTTGTATTCTCTAATCAAGATTTGCCACGTTGCTCTTCATTTCCAGGAGGAAGTCAACTTCTGTGGGTTACTCATGGCTTCCTGGTGAGGGCAGTGGTGGAGATATAATGTAAGCTGTACAAAGGTGGACATGTATGACATAAGACTAGAGACATGGAATGAAGTTAATCTAAGGAGGAAACCTTGGTAAATGGGAATCCAAAGGAAAAGAAACACTTGGGAAACCCACAGCAAATAGACAGTGTCTGTGCCATGACATGGTTGAGAGATTTTTTTTAAGGAGTTAGATTTTTATCTACTGTATATTTTCCCAGAGCAGGCTTTTAAGATCAGCGTCAAATGTCTTCTTGTGATATGAATACTATGTCATTACAGTGCAACTGCTTAAATCAAGGCAACCCAAGTAAATTTTCAGACAAATTTTGAATGTCTATTTTTGATGCTGAACAACAGATTTGTGGCAAGTTTCTACCAAGATGCATGGTTCTTTTTCAGTCTTGACATGCTTTGTACAGTTATAGAGCAAATTATATGCGTTTTAAGCGATATATAGAACATTTCTAGAGATTCTATTGTTTAGATACTCAATCATGATTAGATAAATTGAGTGGCCTTGGTTAGAGTAATTGCACTGTAATAATGGTTTCATAGTTGTCATAATACTGGAATACAACCTCTAAGCAGGAGTCCAATTTGACCTGAAGATTTTGATTACGCACAGAAGTGAATAACTTATCTCTAATAATTATTATTTATATCATTAGCAAATGTGATAAACAGTTATGTATTCTGTACACAGTCAAACAGTTAGCCGACAAATCTTTATTTCAAAAGTTGAGGAGAGGAGATTATGGTAGCTTTTCATCTCTAAAATGCCTCCTTTATTATTTGAATTTTTTGCTTTTAATAGTATTAGCTGTTATAGTGTAAAATCATGCTATCAGCAGTAGAATGACAGAAAAATACCACTCACCTTTTTATAAGGTCGATATGAAAATTTGCTCATTTGTTCATGGAAAAGTTTAGTCATTCATTTGCTTTGTTGCTCAGCCTGATGCTAAATTTTGCTGCCTTATCTTTTTCTTTCTCAACAAACCTCGTCTTTCTTAAAGATTAGGCCAGTAATATTTTGTAATGATGGTCCTTGAACTCATTACTCAAAAGGTTGGAATAGTGGAGACTTGATTTGGTGTTTTATTGATTCAGCAGCCTTTTGTCAAGAGAATTTTTCCCCATCCTCTCTATCTGTTTGTTCAACACTGTTTGATATTACAAAGAGAAATTGCTGGGAGTGAGGGGTTTTTAAATGTACTTAATGCTATAGTGCTTTTCAATTTAACATGCTATGTTACAATATCAAACGTTTTTATGAAGCTGTTCAGTCCATCCATTTTATTGTACAAAGATTATTGTATGTGTATAGAGATTGTTTTAGACTACTATATACCTGTAATTGTAGTCAGAAATTGGAGAAGAAATTAAGTTTTTAAAGTAAGTTTGTTCTTATCGTAATTCTTCTTTGAGGGGATGGATATAATTGGGGATAATGAAAGCAAATAAGTGTGCAAGCTGCATATGGCTGAAGCAGAACAAGAAATTCAAATAATGCAACTGGTGTACCCAGGAAAGAGATGTCATCGGGGAAGGGGTGTGGAAGGAGTGGAAGTAGTTGGTAGTTTACATATTCAATAAGAAAGAAGACAAAAATCCATTCCAACAGTAGGGCGGGATGAGAAAAAGCACCTTCTGTTCCTTTCTGCTCTTACTTGCGATTGAAACACTCATATATACGAGTATGCTAGGCTGTCGTAGGACTCTCGGGCGTTCCTTCCACCATCCTTGGGCCTGCCAGAGGCTAAACGTCTGCTTTAATCTTTAACAAGACGATCTAAGATCGTAAGTCGGACAACAGGTAGACGTGCTGTTATGAGTGTTGACCACTTATGGTGCGGAGTGGTCCAAAAAAGAAATGCTAAGGGTACCAAGGTCCCAGTGGTTTCCAACGTGGCATCTTTGTTGTCGTTTCCTCGAGGATCGAGTTTCATCGCGAGGCACCTTGTCTTTATCAGCAAATGCTCTTCTGTCACTCTGTCCTCATTTTCTGTTCACTGGTAACTCGTTTGATTTCTGGTTTGATTCTAGTGAGACATTCGCTAAATCATTTGATTCTTTTGCTATTTTCAGTTCGCGGAACGACCCGTTTCGAAATATACCCTCATTACACACGCCATCTTTTAGAGTGGGTCTACCGCGAACGGTTTGTGGGTCTGTATGTTTGAGCGCAGAAAAGATGACACCATTTGTTTTCAACATATTCGCCAACGACTTCGACATCGTAGAAAGAAGTTTGCGCCCGTATTACGTGTCTGCGGTATTCGCCATTGCACGTGACTGCGATTTGCGATGAAACTCGAGGGTAAACCTATAGTCGGTTGCCCGACTAATAAGTATACTCCATAAACAGTGGAACTATACTAGGAGTTTAAAATAACATAATAAAAGCACGTAATAAATAATTACAATATGTATATATACAGCAAAAATTATAAGTTAGTAAAAGATAAGATAAAATAGATTAAGTTGAAACTCGTCGAGACGAGTTAGGATGTCTGGATATACATTATACAAAAGATTTAATGGCTGCAAGAGTAATAGTCTTAAAATTATTTATATCAACGTCTTCATAAATAGGTAAATTGTTCCATGCTACGATTGTCCTTGGATAAAAGGAAAACTTATAGACATCATTTGATACACGGATTTGTTGGAAAGGACGACTGTTCGGTAATCTGGTGACCCTTGTTATTTCGTGGACTTCAGGAGGAAAGCTAATACCAACATGTCTCATTAAGATCTTGTAGAACATATAATAATATAATAGCAGTTTGAAAGAGGAGTCGACGATCTTCAAGGGAGTCCCAACCAAGATGTTCGATCATTGGAGTAACATGACTAAATCTTGAATAGTCATTTAATGCTCGCATAGGCTGTGGCTTTGTCCTGAGTATATGCATATGGTATATGTAATCGCGTGGGCCCGAGGGCAGTTAAGGATTGCTTTCACGCGTATTTTCAACGTTTTTCAATTTTGAAAAACTTTGAAAATACAGGTGAAATTAATTGCTATCACTTGTTTACCAAATAAAGGCAAACTTATTCCGTCACAAATTACAATTAATTTAACTTACCAATCGGCTTAATGTAAGGAATATCTTATTCTCAAAATTACAGCAAACGCGGTTCCAAATCGTTGCTGCCAACAGATATAGTGCTCGTTGCTCAAAATTTAATTAATCTCAACAATGACGTTTCGTTACTAAGCAACTCGAGTAATCATGCCCTCTTGATCACCAAAAGTGCCCTCGTGATCAAAAAAGTGCCCAAAAAAGTGCCCTTTGTCTTGTCCCTCTATTAACTATGGTCTTTGCCTATCAGCATTCAGGAATTTTGCCCCGTATATGATTAGCACGTGTAACCAAATGGAGACGAGTGAAATGAGGGAGTAATTTTTCACGCGCGTTTTGTCCAAATTCTAATAATTAAGTAAAACCCTATGAGCTCGCGGCCAACATAGCATCAAAGCATGTAGTGAAATCACGACATAAATCAGTAAAGTTTGTCGCGGCTGAAGTCAGTCATTTGGGCGTGGATCCACACCGGTTTTCACTGTTTTTAACTTTCCAAGATGAAATCTGAGAAGAATGGAACTGGGCAACATCCTGTCTGAATGATTCGGAAACCCAGGACTGATGGTACTTTAGGGAGTTAAATTCCCAAAAAGATTACCGGGGAAGTATGTCCCTAGTCTCCCTCGCAGCCGTTTCTTGGATGTCACGCAACGTTTTGGGTGAACGTTGCGTGACATAAAAAAAAACGGCTGCGAGGTAGACTAGTATGTCCCCGAACTGAGCTCAATGCCTTCGGCGCTGTTTTAGCAAATTGGTCGTTATCTATTCTAGATCCGTGCCTGCAGGAAGAACTCCATACTGCTCTGAGACATTCTACAATTTATGCACATGAATTGTTCTCGACAGGTGCACTCGTCATAACAACCTTGTATGTTAATTCCAATTTCCTTGACAGCCCCACGCGTCATTGTTAACATAAAACAGCGCTTTCTGCGCTTAACAATAATTTCACATTTTTATTGGGACGTCGACTATCTCTTCCTTTTTCATTCCCTGTGAAAGGTACTTACTGAGAAGCTAAAAAGACGCTCTCTTATCAAGCTTCAAGTTAGTATTTCGCTGAACTTTTCCACTTTGTACGACTGGTTTGAGGTAAAAGGTAAGTTCTGGATTTAAACGAAGCGCCACGACTGTACCAGAGTCAAATGCGAGTTCTCTTCAAATGGCAATTGATTCTGAAGAGGATTCAAAGTTGTGCTCTCCTTGCCAATCTTAGCAGTATTCTGAATTTCAGTGGAACGATTTTAGACGCAAGACATGAGAAAATCTTCACACGACCAGTGTTGTAAATTTTCTCTGTTTTCTTTATTCCGGGTTACAGATCTCTGTTTTAATCTATATTCTTCTTCCTCCTGTTTTACCCGTATCCGATTTTCTTCTTACTGGTGTCCTTTTGGTTTCAGTACATTTTAGCGAATGACGTTTTATCTTTAAGATCTGGTTTTAGATCTACCAAAGTCACCTTAACCTGAATTGAATAAACACCATGCTGCGAAGATAATTCATCCATTTTGACGGACAGCAAACCAGTCAAAATGCCAAGATGCTGTGACATTCGGTGGCACAGGGTGCTGATTTTATGTCGATAACTGAGTTCATTTTTTTTTTGCAGCAGCAGCGTCCGCGTTGCTGACCATCGTGATTGGACATGTGCATCAGTTCAGTTCAAGTTTGACAAAATACGAGGCGTGTTCATGTTTTCCGTGATTTCTATGATGAATAAGACAAGAATAATAGTCAAAAGCCATTCGTCCTCAGGTTAACCCTTGGGAATGAAACAGAATGAAGGCAATTTGAGTAAATTCAGAGCAGAATCCAACTGTGGTAAATACAAAGGGGTTTCAAATATTCTTCTTTTCCAGCTCAAGTGATATCGATTGGAGAAGACTCCTGCCGTGTGCAATGGGTCGTAGAGTCCATAAGAAAATCAGCTGTGTTTTTCTTTTTTTGAAAGTTTAGGCAATACCATATAGCATTTTCAAACCGGCTGAGTTAGCTGTTGATCAAAACGGTGTAAGACAAAATGGCCGGCTCGGTTCTTAGAAAACTGATCGCTCTGGTGCTTACCAAAAGTTGAGTATTTAGGTTTAGTCCGGCGCAGTTTAACATGTTTAATTCTGGAAAATACGAATGGTCTTCAATTGGAACCGTCACGGATCTAGAAATGATTTCACTTATGTATGTCAGTTATATTTTAGCTATTAATTGGGCATTACCAAATTAACACCATTCAACAGTTAATACTGACCTTCTTACAGTATTCCCGGTTTTTCCGGACTTCTATCGCTGGCCACAATGTTTCCTAAGAAACATAAGGCGCTTTTGGAACAAATTTGTTTCTATGAAGAGGGGTTATATGCACGCAGTATTATTCAAACCTGTTGCTCCCAAGATCTGAGTAGCAATTCTCTCTACTCGCGGCGATTGCCATACATTTGGTTTTAATTAGTTTGGAGAGTTTGGCGTGCGATCAATTCATGATGGCTGAGTTGTCAGACTTGATCATTTCTGTGGTTCTCGTCAACAGTTAGCCATACATTGCACTGTTCTTGCAATTGTAAGGAGAAGTTCCATCCTGATCACTACTGGGACTAAAACGGGTTAAATGAACTGACCAATTTACGACTAAAGAACACCGTACATTTTACCTTTTTACAGAGGCTGTTGCATGTCGCTTTCGTAGTTATTCAGTTAAATCAAGAGAAAATGAGGTAAGAGAACGCATCTTCCATATTGGGTTCTCTTACTATGATAAGGGAACACAATCTATTTTTAGATCCGGAAACTATTTTAACCGACCAATGGTTGTTGTCCTTCTCATCACGTGGTTGTAATTTCAATGCGCCATGGGGAAACCGCGCGGCCATGGAACGAGATATAAATAGATTCCGCGCTAAAAATAGATTCTGTCCCCTTATCATATCAGACGGGGTTATGTTCTCTTTGCTCATTTTCTCTTGGTTAAATGCTATGTTCCTTTCTTCTCATCTACACTCTTTTTTCACTTTTCGGACACTCGATTTTCAGGCCTATGTAGGCCCCAGTTATCCCCAGTTCGGATAATCGAGCTCAAAGCTAATGTTTTTGCTTCTCGAACCAAGGCAAACCAAACAAATTTTAAAAACAAACAAGACGATCTAAGATCGCAAGTCGGGCAACAGGTAGACGTGCTGTTATGAGTGTTGACCACTTATGGCGCAGAGTGGTCCATAAAAGAAATGCTAAGGGTACCAAGGTCCTGGTTTCCAACGTGGCATCTTTGTTGTCGTTTCCTCGAGTTTCATCGCGAGGCACCTTGTCTTTATCAGCAAATGCTCTTCTGTCACTCTGTCCACATTTTCTGTTCACTGGTAACTCGTTTGATTTCTGGTTTGATTCTAGTGAGACATTCGTTAAATCATTTTATTCTTTTGCTATTTTCAGTTCGCGGAACGACCCGTTTTGAAATATACGCTCATTACACACGCCATCTTTAAGATTGGGTCTACCGCGAACGGTGTATGTTTGAGCGTAGAAAAGATGACACCATTTGTTTTCGACATACGCACCAACGACTTCGACATCGTAGAAAGAAGTTTGCGCCCGTATTACGTGTCTGCGGTATTCGCCATTGCACGTGACTGCGATTTGCGATGAAACTCGATTGTAAACCTATAGTCGGTTGCCCGACTATTTATCCAATCACGATCGAGTATCTAAGGAATAGACTGTGCAAATGTTTTATATTTCGCCTAAAATGCATATAATTTACTCTGTAACTGTACATAAGATATCAAGATTGAAAAAGAATCATCTTAGTCGGTAGAAACTCGCCACAAATCTGTTGTTCAGCGTCAAAAACAGACATTCAAAATTTGGGTGAAAATTTATTTGGGTGGCGTTGATTCGAGTAGTCTCAGTTGTAAACCAGTCGTTCGACGGGAACAGTATCTCTAACATAATAGCTGACATTGACACCTTGACAGGACCGTCTGTACAGTTAAGGTAACGAATGTCTGAGCTTCACGAGGCTGCGGCTGTTGGAGATCCAGAGATACTTGAGTACCTACTACTTGGCAATGACATCGACCCAGACGGGGAGGACTGGGACTGGGGAAAGAGAACGCCTTTGCACGTGGCCGCTGCAGGCGGTAAGATAAACACTCAGTTTTATCTGCAAGACTAATATCCTTTTTATCCAGAATATTTTACCACTGATGTTTAAGCTTAGGGTATAGATATTAATGAATTGGCATGAGCTCCGGCCGATCCGTACATGGGAAGTCATGATCAAGTTCCGGCCTTCTTTGTTTATAAACGATGCAAAAAGCGAGATCCTTAAACTTGCAAAAACGAACAACTCCAACATTTTCCCAGCAAGTACCGAACAAGATGATTCCAAAAAGTTTTCAATACAGGGCTCCTTTGCAAAACTCGCGCGCGCCAAATTTAAGATAGAAATTCGAACACCGTAGGATCTGTTCAGAGCTAGAAATGAAACCAAAACGAATCTACAGAACACGAGATAGTAGGGACTTTAAGAAAACCTGGACGGGAACGTCAGCCAGTACGATAACCATTGAAAAATAGCGCTAATTAGGAAAACAATGAATATGCACGTGTAAAATAAAATCTCGTAGTTTTCTTAGCCTTTCTCTGCAAAACAACAACGTGAAATGGACATTTTCGTTTTCAAGGTTTTGTAGAGAACGTGAGCGAAAGATGTTAAATTTGCTTTGAAGAATTCCGGGGTAGATAAAAGCGGTAGACAGTCTACTACTTTGCAAGAGGGAGCAATGACGCAATTTCTTTTGATCAAAACAGGCACGAACGATACATCAGCAATAGAAATTTATTTTCCAATCAGTGCCGTCCAAGCCGTTGCCATCCTGTTTGCTGAAAGTCCCTAGTAATGGTCCAGGATACTGTTTCTGCAAGTTTGTAAAATCGATAGATGAGTGGTCTATCTTAGGGACGGACCATGAGAAAAAACCGGAAGGGGTGACAATTCCCCAAAAAATTCCTGCGAGGGAAATTAGCCTAAAAGAAAAATCCTACCAGCGATGGCATCTAAAAAAAAATTCATGCAGACGAAGAAAAAAAGTCCTGCAATCTACTGGGCTTCAAAAAAAAAAAAACATACACCGAAAATTTCATGCGCCGAAAAACCCCCTCCGGTTTTTTCTAATGTTCTCTACCTTAGTGGTTTGTATTGGGAATTTTCGACTGCTTAGAGAACCAATCAAAATACTTCTTTACTTGTTGGCCGTAGTACGTCAGCCATGAAATTAACTATTTCTCTGTGCAGATAGTACTAGTGTTACTGACAAGACTGTACGTTGCTTCACATAGCCAGCATTCTACTCAGGTAGCTTTCGAAAGCAACTCGCCTCGATACTGAATCTAATCAGTGCCGGTTAAAAAAAGATTCGTTGAAATTTAGTGGCCTATTTTGTAGAGCTAGGACCACTTTCTGACTAGGATTCAAACGTGCACTCTCGCATTCTGGCCATGGTCACGCATCGATATTATTAATTTTCACCCTCCTTTTTGTAAAGGTAATCATACGGTTTCGAGTTCAATTTTGAATTAATTTACACGAGTGAGTTTCTTAAAAAGCTGAAATTGCACGAGCCGCTTCGGCGAATGCAATTTCAGCTTTTTGAAAAACTCACAAGTGCAAATTATTTCCAAATTGAACGAGAAAAACCGTATGATTACTTATTAATAATATAAACATGAGGAAGATCTCGTTGCGGACAGGAAGTGAGCATTTGACGCGGATTTGACACTTTATTTACTGATTGGCTGATGAAGATCAGCTGATAACGCTACGAACTCAAAGCGGTACGTTTAAAATAAAGAATATCATAATCCAGAATATCGATGTGTAATTTGCACTGGTGTTACACTTTTTGCACTAGTGTTACACTTGAACTGCACTGCTCTCAACCAATCAGAATCGAGTAATTTTTTCATGTATATTTTCATTTCAAATTCAGTTTTTTGGTTGACAGTCAGACGTCAGTCGGTAGAGCGCTGGACTACCGTGCGGGAGGTTGCGGTTTCAAACCCCGGCCGGACCAACACTTATGGTCTTAAAATAATTGAGTAGAAAGTGCTGCCTTTGTAATGACATCTGCAAATGATTAGACTTTCTAGTCTTCTCGGATAAGGACGATAAACCGTAGACCCCGTCTCAGAACTCTTTATAATTGATTCGTAAATATGAGACGTAAAAGAACCCATGGTACTGTTCAAAAAGAGAAGGGCGTGTTCCCGGTATCATGGTTTAGCTGACTTGTGTCGTTATTGGTCTGGTTGTAATGCACATATGATTATGCACATAGAATATGCGCAATAGAAATAGAGTATATTACGTTTACTCTAGCTAAGCAAGGGAAGGCTTTGTAAGTACCGATCATTTTGGTATCATTCTGCTATCGTTGCTTTCCCCTCGTCCACATATTTGCTTTAGTTTTCCAGTCGAACCAACTTATTTCAACCAACTGATTTCAACAGACCCATTTGGCGGAATGAGCTCATCGACTCATCTGTTTCAACCGGCATTAGATTCAGGGATCAATGTAAGTGTCTGGACAACCGTGCACCTACCCCTCCCCAAACTCAACAATCTATAACAAGTTAAAAAGTGAGCGTTAGGGGAGGGGAAGGTGCACAGTTGCCAAGATACTTACATTGATCCCCTAAGTAGATATCTGAACTAAATAGCCGTTTCCCGATAAAGTGAAACGATGGTGGTGATGATTGAGCACCATTTTTCAGAATTTCTAAAGTAACGGACATCTCCGTTGTGATTGTTCTTTTCTCAGGTCACTTGGCATGTGTCGAAAAGCTGCTCGAGCATGGCGCAGACGGTGAGGTGCGCATGGCAGGAGGCTGGACGCCCGCACACTGTGCCGCTGCCACTGGCAGCCTGGAAATATTGCAAGCTCTTGTTGACCATGGAGCGAGCGTTATGAAAAAAGACAACACTGGAGACACACCAAAAAGAGTCGCCCAGATTTATGGACATAAGAACTGTATACATTTTTTAGAAAGGTAATTGTATAACGACTCTTTTAGATCTGTGCATACCGAGCAAGCGAGTCTTCTACTCAAGTGTAGAAGGAGTTTCAAGAAATTGGGTAAATCAAACGAATTGATAAAGTAAGTTGTACCACCATCAGATAAAAGGGAGGTGCTGACGTTCTGAGCGTTAGTTAGTTAGAATAACGAAACTGGGGCAGCGTCTGTGGGAAATCGAACTGAAACACACAGAAGTGGGTTTTTCAAACGAAATGATAACATAACCTGTACCTGTAGTTCGTATAGTTTGATCGTCCGGGTGAGGGTAGTTCTGAAAAGAACTGTTGTTGGTGACTGACGTTTCGACAACCTGAGCGGAAGTCATCTTCAGAGTCAAGTGAATAGTGTTTGTCAGACGATGATGTTATAAGTCTGGTCTGTTAAACGTGATTGGTCAGTTTAGCCATGATGGTATTGGCTGAAAGACTCGTGTAAAGTTTGTTACCAATCATTGGTCGGTTTCGATCCGTCTATTGTTTGTCAAATAGGTCGGTTTTTGGTCCGTCTATAGTTAGTCAAATTATGTCGGTTTGTTAGAAGTCCGTTTGTCGGTTTTGTTTTCGTCATGGATAAGTCGTTTGTAAGGCGCCGGTAGTTGTTGACATCTGTTAAGAGGTGTTCGTTCCTTTTACTATAACCTGTACCATCACAAAACAAAAGGGAAGCTAATGTTTCAAGCGTTAGCCCTTCCCCCTTCGCTCTGATGAAGGGCAGACGCATGCATGGAACTCGGTTCATAAGAGGTACGCACTGCTGGATGGTAGTGAGACATGGACTTTCGACCATTACCAAGTATCTCAACTTAGGCCCCGTTCAGACTAGGTACCCGTTCCGCGGCACCGTGCCCAAGGACTGACCAAAATGGACGTTGTTCAGACACCTCAGTTCCCTAGAACGAGTACGTTTACATTCTCCAAGAATGCTTGGTGTCCAGCACCTGTTTTTGGAGGTTGCCATGTGCAATTCATGTATCGTTGTTTACTGTAATTAATCAAATGTGTACGTGTTTAGCGGCATGCTACCTTTTGCCGATTGCTTTCTTCTATAGCAGCTCTACTTTCGTTCCGAAGAGCTTCAAAGTCGTGCAGCTAGTTTTAAGCGATGTAATACAAACAATATGTTTTAAAAGAAGATACAAACTCCATCGTTTCATCGTCATGAAGCACACCAAAAATGCTCGCAGAGTATGGGCATTCAATACAGTCTGGCCCATTTTTCTCGCTGTAACAACACCATGTTTTTTTCTTTCGTTCACTTTGCACCGGCCGCCATTATCGTGACTGCAACCCAGGAAAGCACGGGAAAAAGAATGGGAAAAAGCACGGGAATTGACGATAGCGCGTTCAGGCATGTTCCCGTGCCCGGGAACGATGCCCGAGTACTACCCTTGGAGGAAGTACCGGTGCCCGCGCACAGTGCTCAAATTCTTACTCTGGCATCAACAAAAACTTATGTTCAGACTAGTGCCCGTTCCCGAGAACCAGGCACTGTTACCCGGTCTGAACGGGGCCTTGAAGAGCGATTATGCAGCGGCACTTAAAACTGATTTTAAAAATCAAATGGGACCACTTTGTGACCCATGACGAAGTCTAACGAAGAGCTGGTGTTGAGGATATTGAGCTACGTCTTGTTTGTAATCGACTTTGTTGGTTTGGACACGTAGCAAGGATGGATGATACAAGACCTGTAAAGACCCTGCTATCAGCCGATGGCGAACTAGCAAACGGTTCCAGTCCAGTTCGACGCCCGATGCTTAGATTGAAAGATGCTTTTAGGAGTGCTCTCCAGTGCGGAGAAGTACTCAATATCTGGAATACTGTAGTTCACTGATGACCGACAAGGATATAGAAAACTAGTGTATGACACCTGCCAAAAAATAGACCTAAAAAAAGTTGAGAAAAACAAGAAAAAAAAGAAAAGGGAAAAAGACATAAAAAGAAGCAATTGTTGTGATACCATGTTTTAAATCCCGCTTCGGGAATTATACGGTTAACCGATTTTTGGGGGTGATCTATTCAATTTATCCTGATGTCTCCAGGGTCCTCGAACCGCCTCATGCTGAGTTTTACAAGACACTTAAGAAATCTAACTCAGCGCCATTGCACGATCGTGGGTTTTGACTTAGTCGTTTGCGTTATTTTGATATGGCGTTTCTTTCTAATAAAATTTCTTTTTACTTTGTTTTTTTTTCAACTACATGACCAACTTGGTATGCTTCAGTGAAATGCAAAGAGCAGAAAGACTCCCTCAATTGGTTAATTTGACGCAAGCGATAATTTTATCTGTGGTCTGGTGTTTTGCTTTATCTCAATGTGGCGTTGCGTTAAACTTAACTTCTCTTTAACAGTTTTTTGGCTGCTGCATGAAATAATACAGGAGCCAATATGTCAAAGGAAACACGAGTGATTGAGTGAGTGAAGGAGCCAATCAGCGCGTGCCTAGTATTTAGCCAATCACAATGCACAATACAATTCGCTTTTACATCGATTTATTTTTAAACTCAGAAGAGAATTAGTAAAAGTAATGAAATCGAGGAAAGGTGATAGGTATGGCAAAAAGGTCCGAATAAACTTAATAAATGCAGTAGTCACATGCATGCAATGCTTGCCTATTTTGGATCAATATCAGTTTCTGGGCAACTGTGCACCAACCCCTCCCCTAATCCAACAAGTTATAATGAGTTAAAAAGTTAGCGTTAATGTTGGTTTAGGGGAGAGGTAGGTGCACAGTTGCCCAAAAACTGATACTGATCCCCTATTTTTAACTGTCTCTGCACTGTATAATCAATTTCTTAATTATTTGTCAGTGTAACGCAAGGAGCCCTTTGTACATTGCTTTGACACAAGCGATACAGTTGTTTAGCACAGTTAATCATATTTCTAGGAGACACATCACAGCTCTTCTGCAGAGGGTCGCACCTCCTTCCCTGCAAGTTTTTGAAAAGACAACTACCGTGTGACAAATAGACAAAAAAATTCTTCTCACCAAACAAGAGTGTAATAACGGACATTCTTGCTTTACAGATTAGAAATTCCGACAAGTGAGAAACCATCCATGGTAGAGAAGACAGAACCACTCCGAACCGACACACCAAAAATCACGCTCGAAACACTGGAACCGGAATCAGAGTCAGACGCTGACGGCGTTATGAGCGATAAAAACGAGAAAGAAAACATCAGCAGTTCAAGAGTCAAGTTTTTGTTGACGTGATAGTATCATCAAATTTGCTTCCTCGTGCTAAACGACACTTAACATATGTGGTGTGGCCTTCAAGCTCATACGATGTGGCGCAATAGGCCATGAAATCAGCCACTAGCGGATACGTAATCCACCCATCTCCACTTTAGCATTTTGGACTACCTTTCTGAAGGGAAGTTTTCATACTATCACTCGTTTGCTAATTATAAAAACAATGCAAGGGCCTTCACTACCAACGAAGACTTCGAACTCGAAGTAAAGAACAGCTGGAAGTAAGATTTTTCTTCACTAGTCAAGTGCGAGGGATTTAAGTGCTGTAGTTGTTGGGGTTTTACAAAAAAATGCATAGAGGTTTTCAATTGAATTGTGATTCCAATTTTAAAAACATTTGCCTGACTTCAGACCAATTTAGATGCAACTTAGTCAAATAAGTGACTGTTCATTTTTTACGATGGTAGGGGAGCTGGTGGGATTTGGGGGGTACATGCGAAAAAAATTAGGGAAAAGGGGGAGAGGTCAAGTGAAATATTTTAGCAATACTTTATGTTATACCGGTAATGTTTTAACCCGAAATGGACTTCTCTTTCTTTTGACTGGAGTGGGGGGGGGGATGTGAAAAAATTGGAAAGCTGAGGGGGTGTCATGCAATTTTTACATGGTGTTTCCAAAATCACACCAGCCACCCCTCCCTCATAAAAAGTGAACGGTCCCTAACCATAATGAAAAGTTTATATACTGTTTATATACTGTTTGGTCTAGTAGAAAAAGTCTATAGATACACTCATTGCAATCCAGTCTATGAAGAAGGACTTAAGTTGGACAGTAGTTCAATAATTTCATCCAGACCTAAGTCTTCTGCCAGCTGTATTGGTGTCAGTGTAGCTGGAATGCCCATCTTAACAGATGTATCACAGCCTGCAGCTAGCATGGTTGATACCATTTCTGTACTTCCTGCAATAAAACAAGAAAAAGTAGTAGACTCTAAAGCTCATTTTGTGAACCATTTCACTCCCAAAAGTGACCAACATGCAACGTCTCTTCACAATATCAATACAGTCTCAGGTGAACAGATGATGAAAAGTTGAGAATATCACCAGCTTAAGGATATGCAAAGATCAAAGGCTAGGTTCTTCAAACTGAGACATAAGGGAATGCATGACATTCACTAAGGAGAATTAATGTGCAAATATTGGATCTAAAAGGGTTAAAAAGGTTCTGTCCAGGATAGCTCCCAATTAAATGCAAGGACTGATCCTTACCGCTCATAATGGCCAGATGAAGAGGAGTGGCTCCTTCACATTCAGGATTCCAAGCATTAAGATCTGCTCCAGAGCTAATTAACAATTTCACTATGGTTACATTTCCAGTATTTACAGCAGCATGCAGAGGGGTGTTACCAGAGGGAGCTTTCTCATTGACATCCAGTCTAGGATCCATCTGTATTCATACAAAGATATGGTCATTTATATATTTATGTATCTGTTGTGCTTCAATTTTATCTTTGGTTTAAATTTTATTTTCCTTTGTTTCAAACTCATTATCATACATTACCATACCAAAAGCAAAAAAAGGAAAATAAAATTTAAACCAAGGAAAAAAACTGAACCACAACATATCCATACATTCACATATGTATTCATTGTTTATACACAGCATGGGTACATTTAAGGTTGACCCTGAAGTAACTTTCAATGGGGAAGAAGGAGAGGGTGATTTGTCCTGGGAAGCAACTTTTTCCAACACAGTAGTGTAGAGGTGTGCTTAATTTCTTTTTTCTTTCACATCTGGAGTTGAGACAATGCTTTTATCATTGATCAAATTTCTTTTTCTTCATCAAAGTCTGCTAACAGAATTTTTTCGTAAAGCCACCCACAGCTGTGTGCCATGAAATTGTACAGGCAATATTATGATAATAAATGTCTTGCCTGGTCTTGTCTTGCTATCAAATGAAAATAAAATGACCATCCCCTTAGACAGTTACCTCAATGAACATTTAGCAAGTTTCAGAAGCCTTACTTTACCTTTAAAAGGTGATGAAGCATATTCTCTTTACCACCAAGAACAGCTGCAAAAATTACACTTTTTCCACCTCTGTCTTTAAGAATTTGAGGTTGCAGAGAAAAAGTCTTGAGGAGGTAGTCAAGGACATCTGGAAGATCTTTTTGTATAGCTTGGAATGCAAATTGACTGGCCACATCTGATAGGCTTTTGCTAACAAGAGAATCATCATCCAAGCCCTGAAAGGTGCTTCTTTGAGAAATCTTCTTGTAAAATTCTAGAATTCCAGAGAAAATATTTACAATTGCAAATGCTCTAGTTGCAAGAATAAACTGCACAAGCTGTTTATTTTTTGTTGAACACTGAACATCTGAAAGAAGAGCTCTGTAATTGTTTTTCTTCCCAGAACACAGGCAAACTAGAACATTGAGGAAGAAATCCTTGCTTCCAGAGCCATGGAACTTTTGTGGATACTCCCAGAAGAGAGCTGATATAAAAGCATGTATATCTTGTCGTGTAATGGATTTATCCTGTAAACCAGCAGCAAAAGCAAAATAGATTTCGTCCATCAAAATGCTAAACTCCATGTCCACTAGCTCTGCTTGTTTGGCACGAGTCATGTCGGATAACCAGAAGTGTGCAAATTGAACAAAATTATCTTGGTAATGCAGCCAAGAGGTTAAGTTCGTAACTGAACTGTTTGACTTGGCCAACCATTCTCCCACCACTGTTGAATCCATGTATAACAACACTGAGTCGAAGTTGGGTTTCATTGGTTTTACCTCCTTTCTACGGCAGGGATTTTGAGCCTCTAATGAATGATTTAACGGCGAAGTTTGTCCAGAAGGAGCAGGACTCGACGAAGGGCTTGATGTTGTACCAATTGGTGGCAAAGGAGATCCTCTACTTGAGGATCCAGAACTCAGTGGAGGACTCGAGGGTTTCTCCTTGACTCTCAACGGTTTTAAATCTTTGTTCCGTCTCTTTGGAAGCTCGGGTTTTGGAACTTCATGAGAAACCTCGTCAGCCCACTTGCTGTCTTCATCAGACTCGGGACTTAGGCATAAAAATTCGTTCTCTTCGTCATAATCACGATATGACAGACGCGAAACGTTAATTAGCTCTCTAAGATCTCTCACGCTACGAGTCATGTCCGTCTGCGCGTCATTTGAATCAATGGACGGAATCCTAGCTCGAACACAACAGTTTGACAACCAACTAAACAAAGCAAAACAAACCAAGGCTTCTCAATCCACCATTTTGGTCTTCGCTCCAAAAGTACATTGGGATATACCCAGGGTACCTTTCGTTCAGAGGGGGATATAATAAACCACGTGGACTACGGCTGTCCTTTCCCTCCGCCATTTTGTTGGAAAGATTTTGGTTCACCTCTGTTCCGTGCGAATAAGTCGACCAATTTTCAATATGGTGAGATTTACGGACATTTATGCCTTAAAATTTGTCCTAAAATTACTTCGTGGCATTTATTATGCTGTAAACCGCATTATTTTTCAGTATTCCCTCTTCGATTGACCGCGTGTGTTTCAATTGTCAACTCTTGCGATAACTAGAAACGTTGGGAATAATTTGTAAATAAACCTTTTCCGACGGCTGGTATATCGGAGAATAATACCCGCGGCTGAGGGATTGTCCGAAAAATGAACAGTTGGCCGAGAAGCGAAGCTTCGACCGTGCCTATGTAAAATTTTGAGGACAATCTCTCAGCCAAGGGCATTATCCTCCCATACACCAGTAAGGCAGGTAGGGTTTACTTATTTTTTAACCTTCTGCGTACGCGTGTTAATATTTACTTTGAACGTGTTGATGAAGAAGAAATACAAGTGGTCTGACTGGGATTGTGACCGACAAAGACATCGCATGTATATTGATTGGTAAATTGTTTTGTATAAACTGGGATTGGCCTAGAGCTTGACAAGCTGTCATGTCAAACATATTATCGCAATGTCCCTTGCATGAAAATCTAGAAAACAATTCAAGTAATGTGGCTATCAGTGGGTTTGTAAAGGGGAGGGGTGGTGGTTAGGGGTTGAGGTTTGTAGGAAAACTTTATAACCACACACACTCACAAAAATCACCAAGCTTGAATTCTACAATTGGTGGAGTCGATGCCCAGATCCTAGCATTTCAATACTGAAAGTGTTGAAAAAGAAAAGGCTCTGTGGCTTCATAAGTCCTCCATTGTACAATCGAATGACACCTTGATGTTACTATAGGCATACCACAATTCCCTGTGTGTGCCAAATGGTGCATTCTCTTGAATTATTCAATATACACTTGATGTATGGTCTCGAGAGAAACAGTTTTGTTTTCCCGGAAGCCCTAACTAGTTTCCAGAGGGACCATTATACACTTAATGTATGGTCCCGAGGGAAACAGTTAGTTTTGTTGCCCGAGAGTCCTGATGTTTCCCGAGACGAAGTCGAGGGAAACATCAGGACTCGAGGGAAAACAAAACTAACTAGTTTCCCGAGGGACCATACATTAAGTGCTTTGTTATATATTTAGACTTTCCCTTAGCAAAAACAAGCAAACAAAGACGGTACAACTGGCGCGCGGGCAACAACTGCGCAATTGTATCCCGGTCGGGATACATTTAAATTTGTTCAAGGGCACGTGACCAAGAATCAACCAATCACAGTGCTCGTTTTGTTGAGTGAAAGTCTAGGTATATAACAAAGTGCTTTGTTACCGGTGTATATTTAGACTTTCCCTTAAACAAAATATAGCAAAAACAAACAAAGACGGCACAACTGGTGCACAGGCTACAACTGTGCAATTGTATCTCGGTCGGGATATATCTAAATTTGATTGGGAGCATGTGACTAAGAATCAACCAATCCCAGTGCTCGTTTTCTTGAGTGAAAGTCAAGGGTATATAACAATTTGCTATATCCCCTTTTGAGGTAATATCAGTGTTGCTGTTCTTGCCTTTTAGTCTCACTACAAGGAAAAGGGTGCTGTCCCTGAAGAGGAGGCTCAGATCCACAGGATCCGAATTACGCTCACAAGCCGTAATGTCAAGAGCTTGGAAAAAGGCAAGTTTACACTCAGTGCTTTACATGTGTTTTGTGTAGTTGCTCAACATAGATTTCCTGTTTGTAAATTTTAAAGCATTTGCTTTGTTGTTGAAGAGAAAGAAAGTAATGATATTACCAAGTCACAAAAATTAAGTAGTAATTACTGCAGGGTTTGAGAATAGCAGGTCTAATTTTATTAGCCAAAACGCACTTTGCACTAGCCAAACTTGTCATGCGCAGTTTCAGTAATTTAATTATGAGTTTCTAAATCCAAATATTATTACGAAAGAAGTTCAACACTCGCAAAGTAATGTCCACATTAAAATATTCTCATACTCAGTGGTAGCGTATTAGTTTCATTTCATTTCTTTTTTCCTAAAATACTGAAAACTGGTCTTTTGATAGTAGATTACATTGAGAGTGAACAACTGAGACATGTAAATATTGTGAAAACCAACTTCCTTTTCATTATCAAGACCTATACACTTTGATTGAACAGCGGCTATCTTGTTTTGTTTGTGCGAATGCAACCTGAGGATAGTTTAAACTTCTGCCCCCTTGGTAGTTTTATAGACACTCCCCAGGTTGCGCTCTTTCAAAAAAATCAACTTGAATATGGCGGCTGTTCAATCGAAGCATACAAGTCTCGAAAATCCTACACGGAAACTGGGGATGTGAGCTATCTAATATAAAAATAGCTTCCATTTTTTCCACCCACTAAAAGAGTGTTTTGCAATTTTTACTAGCCCAAATGGCTGGTGAAAGAGTAAAATCCACCAGCAAAAACTGAAATTTTACTAGCCTCTGGCTAGTTGGCTATTGTTAGTTTCAAGCCCTGTACTTATTAATTATTTTGAATTTAAAGCTGTGGAATGAGACTCCTCGTTTTCCAAAGGAGAAAAGAATTCCAATGTGTTAAGCTCAAACAGGAGCTAACAACAAGCCTGTATTTACTTTTGCTTTTGCAAACTCAAGTACAGAAAAGACAAAGTTAATATTGACTTACATGTACATGCGGACAATAGACTATTAATTAGACAAAATTATAAACCGTACGTACATGTTTGCTATAAGAAAGGTCAATACCAGCTGTACTTGAAAGTAGTGTTCTACTCAGTTGTCAGTTGTCTCAGTTGTGCTTGCTGATTCTCTATGGTAGTTTGTGCTGATCTGATCCGTGGTGCCAAGGACAAAAAGCTGAAGGTGAAAGGTCCAGTGCGTATGCCAACAAAGTACCTAAAGATCACCACCCGTAAGACACCCTGTGGTGAAGGATCCAAGACCTGGGACAGGTACGAAATGAGGATCCACAAGAGGCTGATTGATCTCCACAGTCCTTCAGAGATTGTAAA
This sequence comes from Ricordea florida, assembly GCA_949710005.1. NCBI lineage: Eukaryota > Metazoa > Cnidaria > Anthozoa > Corallimorpharia > Ricordeidae > Ricordea > Ricordea florida. Next base: position 24,245,362 of record OX453277.1, on the reverse strand, counting down.
ACAAATTGTATCCTTTTCAACCCGTTTTTTGTATGTGTTTCCATTTATTTGACTTAATATATCATGTTGAAATACAAAAACACTGGGAAGAGAGCTGAAAGTACTACAGGTAGCGGAGTATTTTTGGCAAAATTTGGTGTTCAGTGTGGGATTACATACATCAATCAAGTGTTTGATATACCAGTACTTCACAAACGAAAGGAGAAATAAACAACGTAAAATAAGAGGTGTCTCGTCAGATGTCCAAAAATGTTACAGTGTTTGAATTTCTTTGTAGTTCTTTTAAATTTTCCTTAATTAAGCATCGTTTTAATGAGTGAAGAATCCTTGTGATAAAACACAAGCCTGGTTTGGCTCCCTGTTTTTTTTTTCTTTTCATTTTATGTATTTAAACTTCATCACAGTTCCTGGAGATTTTAAAAAAAAAATGTTCTCGGCCAATATCCAGCCATCTTAAGATGTTACTTTGTCCATAACGCAAGTACATTGGGAGCAGAGTTGACTAGCCCTAACCAGTAGTTACGTGTCGGTCCTAAACTTAGTTACTTTGTGATTCTTGGTTAGGATTACCGGGACTTGGTTTAGCAATTCGTGTAGTATTGACATTTGTATGGGAACAAAAAGGAAGATTCTGTTCAAATGTAATTTACAGCATTTTTCATTTTGTCTTCATTCCTTGACGGATTTTCTTACCAGACATCCATCAGTATTGAGCCTGGAGTAGAAGTTGAAGTCACCATTGCTGATGTTTAGTGTGGCAAAATCAACGGTCATTAAAATGTGGAGAAAAAACTGAAACCATACTGTTTTCATTGCCTGTACTAACTGTTGTGCTGTGCAAGTTGGGACCAAGCAGAGAATAAATAATTCAGTCCTGTGGATTGGACATTAAATATTTTTTTACTCTGCTCATTGCTAAACCTACAGTACAAACTATTTTCAACGACTGACTCTGGAAAGCTGGTACACCAACCTGGAACAAACACCTCTTAACAGATGTCAACAACTACCGGCGCCTTACAAACGACTTATCCGTAACGGAAACAAATCCAATAAACGGACTTCTAACAAACCGACATAATTTGACTAACTATAGACGGACCTAAAACCGACCTATTTGACAAACAATAGACGGATCGAAACCGACCAATGACTGCGGTAACAAACTTTACACGAGTCTTTCAGTCAATACCATCATGGCTAAACTGACCAATCACGTTTAACAGACCAGATTTGTAAGATCATCGTCTGACAAACACTATTCACTTGACTCTGAAGATGACTTCCGCTCATGTTGTCGAAACGTCAGTCACCAACAACAGTTCTTTTCAGAACTAGCCTCACCCGGACGATCAAACTATACGAACTAGTAATAATTAAAGTCCTTAAAAACGCTTTCCACCTGTAAAATATCTCGATGCTTTTTACAACTAAAAGAAAGAGCTCTCACGAAACGGGTACGTTTTCAAAGTCCTTTTAAAACTACCAAAAGAGTTACTTTGTCTAATGGAATGCGGTAGCGGATTCCATAACTTCACAGCAATTGCCGCAAAAGATCCATCTCCGTAAGTTCGGGATAACTAGGAAGTTGGAATCACCGCAACGAAGGGAACGACAAAAAGTGAAACGACGCAGCAGTTTATTAATATACATCGGGGCAAAGCCATTCAGAAATTTGTACGTAATCAACAGTAACTTGAAAAATTATTGTCATTAACAGGAAGCTAATGCAACTTTTTTAAAACAGGAGTAATGTGATCAGTCTTCGTGCACACGGTTAATCTTGCCGCGGAATTCTGCAATCTGAGAAGTTTTTCAATTTCAGGAGAGGGAATTCCATAGAGCAAACTATTACAACAATCTAATTTCGATAAAACGAAGGCATGAACAATGCGCTCAGTACCCGCTTGAGAAAGATATTTTCTGATTCTGCTAATAGAATGAAACGAGGGCGACAGTTCTTGAGATGAGGAACAAAGGTGAGGTGTGGATCAAGCGTGACTCCAAGGTCTTTGATAACACTAGTAAGCTGAACGCAATGATCACCGACTTTCACCAAAGCAATCAGTTCAGCAGGTGAAAACCGCGAAGAGAAATGGATAATTTCAGTCTTCGACGGATTAAATTTAAGCCTATTGGATAAATTCCAACTCACGATATCATCTTGACACAAACTAAGATTTATAAATTAGAACAAAAACTGTACTGTCTATCGCAACCTGTCGGCAGACTCGGCTTCAAGAGCTCCTATACCGGTGGATAATAATATCAAAAAGTTTTCAAATGTCCCCCGGGTGGGGGTATTTGAACACCTAAATGGACCCTAATGTGGGGCATTTGAACGGTATTTTGGCCCGGGTAGGGGGGAATTTGAACAATAATTTTCAGAAAAGTCAAATGCCCCGGGGGTTTGCCCGGGGGGGAGGGGGGCATGTTGAAGCTTTGATTTGACCGATACATTACTCTGCTGTTGCCCACCTCCTACGAACAAGGACGTTAGCGGTTGGTCTTTGGGAGGCAGAGGGCTAGTCACCCCCTCAGACTAATGAATGACTACAGAATCCGACACAGGAAATTTCCAGTGTAAGACGACTGGTCGCCAGAAAGAGGACCATTCCTCGGATGGTAGTATGACGCTCCGTGAGCCAAAACCCCCCGCTCTTCTGAGACCCAAATTTACAATCAGAATTGGCCAGGGAAATGAAGCAAAATAGAGTTGATATGTTAGGAGTTAGCGAAGCCAGATGGACGAGAAATCACAAACTAGTATTAACCAATGGGACAACTGTTATATTCAGGTCGAAAGGATGGGCTACATCAGGAAGGTATGGCTCTCATGCTAAATGAAACATCTGCAAAGGCGCTTATGACATGGAAACCAGTAAACGAGAGGATTGTCTGCGCTAGGTTCTGTTCTAAATACAGCAAGTTTACGGTCATTCAATGCTATGCACCAACCAATAGCAGATGAGGCGGATAAGCTCAGCTTCTATGAACAACTACTGTCAGATGTAGCAGCTATACCTAAGCACAACGTCCTGATGGTACTATAGGTGACTATAATGCCAAGGCTGGGAGTGACAACACAGGAAGAGAAGATCATATGGGAATACATGGCTCTGGTGACGTGAATGAGAGTGGAGAGCTCTTTGCAGATTTCTGCGGTCTTAATGGGCTGGTTATAGGAGGTACCATCTTCCCTCATAGAGAGATTCATGAGACCACATGGATTTCCCTAGCTAAAATGACCAAAAATCAGATTAAACATCTTGCAATTAACAGCAAATGGAGAACCTCGCTCTTGGACACAAGGGTGTTTAGGGGTGCAAGTATTGGAAGTGACCGTATGTTCCACAGAAGATCATCCAGATGATCCAAGGTTTTGTACAGAGATTTCACCTGCAGCGCTCTCCATGAAGGAAATTTAACACCATGGTTTGCGGTTGAAACAGGGGTAAAACAAGGATGTATGTTGTCACCGTTACTGTTCCTGATTTCCCTAGACTGGGTTTCGAAAGAAACAACAAGTAACCATCGTACTGGGATTAGATGGAAATTGACATCCGAATTAGAAGACCTAGACTACGCTGACGACCTTTGCTTGCTTTCCAGCTCTGGAACGCATTTAAGTGAGAAAACAACTAGATTAAGCAATAATGTGCGTAAGGTCAGATTAAAGATCAACAGCAAAAAGACCAAATGAATGAGTACTGGGTGCAAGCGTAATTGCCAAATCAAAATAGATGGAAAGCAGATAGAGAAAATAGATCGATTCTCTTTCCTTGGCAGCGTGATTGATGTACAGGGCGGTGCGGACGCAGACGTGAAAGCACGTATTGGCAAAACAAGACAAGCACTCACTTAACTGAAGCCTATATGGGGTTCAAAAAAGATCTCTCTCAATACCAAACTAAAGGTTTATAAGTCAAATGTTTACGACAGTGCTTCTCTACGGCTCGGAAACCTGGAAAACAACTCAGGAAATAGTTAGGAAGCTGAGGGTTTTTACACATAAATGCCTTCGCATTATATTAGGCATAAGATGGCCAAAGAAAGTGACGAACTTGGAAGTGCGTAGGATTTGTAATCAAGAACTTGTATTGGACACGTACTGAGGAAGGACCCTTGAGACATTGCTAGAGAAGGGCCATTTTGGACACCAGAATTATGTGCATTCACGAGCTGGGTTACCGAAGCCTTTGATTGGTTGACTTTGGCTTGTGAACTGGTAAAAACGCGATTTCTAAACCATTTCCCTTCCATCAAAACAAAAGTACTGGTGTCTCTATCACCAGAGGCGGTTCTAAAAAAATACCTGTTGGCAACATTGATGAATGTTCCGACAAACTGAGTGGAAGTCTTCGTCAGAGCAAGGTGGTGGTATTAAAAATCATCAAATGGAGACAAAAATACCTCCACCTGACGACATACAACTCACTTGACTCTGGTGATAACTACCGCTCAGGTTGTCGAAAGGTTAGAAACCATCAACAACAGGTCTCAGAATTACTTACGCCCAGACAGGCGATCGAACGCTACAAATAACTACCGAGACTCCCGGGTTCAAACCATTTGCAATATCGCCACAGCCTTGGGGTGGTTTCTGTGGCAAGTGAAGTTGCAAACCATTTCGTTATTCTTAACACTTTTCACTAAAAGAAAAGCAATGGAGTCTCCAACAAGGAAATTCCGCTGTCTCTTTTAGATCTATTTATTACAAAAATTCCACATTATCTCAGATAGAATTGGACTGATAACCAGTTTATTTGCTATATTCCTATCTTTCCTTCTTTGTCACAATGAACTTTATCTTATCAAAATTGAATAACAGTGCACAAGACTAAATGTTGCAAATTTGTGAAATAATTAATCTCTGTTGTTCTGAATAGAATGTTTTAATACAACATCCTTCCATTTTGGCAAATATTCTCCTTTCTATGTACAAAAGTACATTTCATATTACGATATATCTATCGTAAATAATGTTATCTTTGTCGTTTGCATAAATTTCTATTTGCCCTCTTTTCTTCTGAGGAAATAAATTTTTTATGCAAACAATTTAATTTTATAATGATTATCAATATACTACAATGGGGCTTCTTTATGGCCCTCTCTCTCAGATGAAATCAGTATGTAATTTCTCCAAACGATATCAATACAGTCAAGCAAACTAAAGATAAGAATTAAGAGAGGTAATCACAACTATAACAAAATTCTCAAATCTGATTGGCTATCAACTGCCCTGATTTCAGCTTTAATATGACAGTTTACGCGTCATGCCTGAGTAATTGGACAGTACGTGCCATCGCGCCCGCGCTAAAATGGCTTTTTTTCACTGCTAGCACAAAAAAAAATAGCTTTATGTATCACAAATTTTGTTAAAGTTATGATTAATTGGTAACAGAACTTCGTGACTAAACAAATGGGAGTCCCGCTACGCGGTCGTCCGATTTTGTTAACCACTCGTATTATTACAGACCAAATTCGACCTCCACTCAGTCCTGTTACCATTACTAATTGTAGGTTTGAACCTCGATGGATCCAAGCAACTTTTAGGACTTAATTGCGACTTAGATTCGGTAAAACTGGAGAACATGTAGGAACGCGATTCGCACCCGCGATCGCATGAAAACCGGTGTGATGGTCTACCAGCTGAACTAAACCAGCCTTCTAAGCTGTGAGCAGGGTCAATAGTAGGTTCATATTTTTACCTGTATTAAAAACGTTATCAACAATGAGTATATCAAATAAATCATATATTTGCGCTGCGTTTCGCCCTCACGGGATTTACAATTCTTTTTTCCAATTACGATGAAGCCTGAAAAAGGAAGAGGGCTGAAACGGAATTCGTACCTCCGTCCTCGTGAATATCGGTGCGATGCTTTACTAGCTGAGCTAAACCAGCCGTCTACACTGTGAGCAGGTCAAAAGTGGGTTACCTTTTCGCTGTCCAAATACATGATTTAATTCATATACTCAAACTGTAGGATTACGATGATTATCAACTAAAGGATATTATTATTCAATCAAAATATTTCCCCGATTCTGATTGGCTAAAAGCACACGTTTAATTCACCATAACCAGTTACTGATGACCAAATTTGGAAGAAGTTTGACTTAAACGAGGAAATGACGTCAAAAATGCAGCGTTTTCGCAGGTTAATGCACCGTTAACCGAGAAGACCTGGGGACGAGCTTGTGTTATCTTGTTGTTTTGTTATATTGCTGGTGGGTGTGAAATTTGTGAAAATGAAGCTCATTTTCTCCTTTAAGTGTTTGAAAATATTTTGATAAATAATAAAGCAATTAATGAATTCGGCTTTCGTAGGATATCAAGAATTAAGCGGATCTCGGAAGGGTGTTATCCACCGAGGCCGTAGGCCTCGGTGGATAACACCTTTCTCGATCCGCTTAATTCTTCATATCCTACTCAGCCTCATTCATTAATTGCTAAATAATCGAGAACAATATTCTCCACACTACTGCACCAGGAAGTGTATAATAACTACTGAGAATTACTTGAAAGACACCACAAGTGAACGAATAAAGGAAAGCCATAACCGGCAAAGTCACCTTGTACCTCACAAAACATGTCATTATTAACAAAATACATGGTACTTTGGTTTCCTGTTGTCGACTGCAAAGACGGAAATTTTCTGAAGAGTGCAATTGTACAACACGTATAAACAAAATGAAAATAATTAGCTCTTATAAAATTCTGGGAATAAATACATGCATAAATCAATCAAAATGCCTGTCAAGTTAACATCGTCCACACTACCATTAAAGGCGATCAAACCTGAGAGATAACGATTCACATTCTGAATTCAAATTTGATCAATTTTCGGGCGCAACAGTTCACGCAATGTGGCAGCGAAAACTGATATGCTTATCAAAGACGAAAACTGATGTGCCTATCAAAGACGAAAACTGATGTGCCTATCAAAGACGTGAAACTCCCAGGAAAGCAGAATCAGTGTTTGATATTATTACGACTGACTTTTTGGTTTTCGCGGGAGCCCAATGACGAAAGGTTTCTGTTTTTTTGTCGATCTCACTAAAAATGAAAAAAACTTTTCGTTAACCTTAAGATTCTGGCACAAGCACAAAAACAAAGTCATCGATCACGAATGGCAGCAAAGGCTTTTTTAGTCCACCAAACTCTGCGAAACTTCATGTCCAAGTCGAACAAATAAAGTTCTCGGGAAATTCTCAACTATTTTAAGTTAAGTACAACAAAATCTTATGAAAATTCCTTGCACACCCGTAGTTGCAAGGCACCTTTAAGTCTCAGATAGAGAATGTAAGGCAGTTCGTTTTTCCTCGGAACCTCTTCGGAGATGTTCGGAACGCAGGTGGCGCCAATCCCGGTTATGCCCGACAGAAAATTTCGTTCCCAGTGGAAATTTGGTACGTTCCAATAAAATTTTGTATGTTCGTTCGTAATCGCTGTTACGTTCCTTTGTAGTGAGCCATGATCATAAGGTCCACTATATTTTGTCCCCTAAGGATCTCCTGTAGCACTTCTTTATGGTTCCAATATAGGACGTCTTTACCATTGACACATCTAATAAACATACGCACCTGCAGGAAAAAAGTACATTATTACAAGCAATCTACGCTATTCAAGCTTTGAAGCCTTGTTTTAACAGGATATAAGCAGACGTCGTGAGGATCGGTTACAAGATATTTCCACGTGTGTTTTGTCAAAAAAGCCATAGCATATATTTTCCCAACATCTCCTTTAAAAGTTGGGAGAACACATAACGCTTGTGAAAGGGATATTTTTTCCAGCATCTCTCATGCAAACTCCAAAAAGAAAATCCGAGTTCTCGCCATGGGAGTCGAACCTACGACCATCCAATTTCTAGTTCCAATTTCTAGTTCTATTTTCCAAGTTTTCCTGTGACAGGTTAAACAATACATTTTTCACTTCACAAATTCACCATGCAGGTTCAACAAAGACCATCCTCATCATTTCACCTGATAAGCTTGTACATCGTTTGCTTATCAGGTCGTGATTTACAAGCTTACTCAGTAAGAAGACGATCATCGCAGTTAATTACGCAACTTAAGCAGCTGCAACGATAAGACCTAAAAAAAATTCAGGCTTGGACGGCATTCGAATCCATAACTGACCTTGTGATACCTGTGAAACGCTCCAACAAACTGGGTCTTCAAGCTAGCTGGGAGCTAGTTAATTTTGCTTCTTAGATTTTTTTAGTCTTTGACTAAATCTTTCATTCGTAGGTCACACTTATTATTAAATTTTCATATACACCTTAACAAGCTCATCGCGTGTTTTTCCAACATCCCGCCAGTACTCGATTGCTTACATAAAGACCCCCATGCAATGCACTAAATATTAAGCGGGTAAACACTTAAAGTGTAACATTGTTGTACCTTGAGCCCAGCTGCTGCTGCGGGTCCTTTAGGATCAACTGTTTGTATATAGACAGGACTTGAACCACGTACAACAAACCCGAAACCTACGGCATCACTTTTGACCTAGAATTTGATAAATGTTAAGAAGGATAAAAACGGGGCATACCGCAATTTATACATTGACATTAACTTCAAGGTCAAACCACTGAACGCAAAGACATCAACAAACAGGACAAAATCATAACAGCCACCTGAAGACCCTATAACGAAACTAACGTATGTGACGATTTGGAAGTATAAATTATAAATAATAATAATAATAATAATAATAATAATAATAATAATAATAATGAACTTTATTTGAGTGTCAACTGTATCTAGCACTGACGTACTAATTGGGGACACTGTAAAGCACAAATCAAATCAAATCAAATCATATTAAATTAAATCAAATCAAATGTTGGTTTTTGTGGAGAGGGGAAAACCGAAGTACCCGGAGAAAAACCTCTCGGAGCAGAGTAGAGAACCAACAAACTCAGCCCACATATGACGCCGGGGCCGGGAATCGAACCCGGGCCACATTGGTGGAAGGCGAGCGCTCTCACCACTGCGCCAACCCTGCTCCCCGTATAAATGATTTCTATGGGCCTACAATTTGCATTGGCTCTGCCACTTAATAGGAAACCTGTGTCCCATATGTAAATTTTTGGGTAGTGAATCATGCAAGCCTTTACAACATATCCCGAGGGGTAGTGAATCATGTAAGCCTTTACAAAATATCCCGAGGGGCTAGTGAATCACGTAAGCATTTACAAAATATCCCGAGGGGTAGTGAATCACGTAAGCCTTTACAAAATATCCCGAAGGGTAGTGAATCACGTAAGCCTTTACAAAATATCCCGAAGGGTAGTGAATCATATAAGCCTTTACAAAATATCCCGAAGGGTAGTGAATCACGTAAGCCTTTACAAAATATCCCGAAGGGTAGTGAATCACGTAAGCCTTTACAAAATATCCCGAAGGGTAGTGAATCACGTAAGCCTTTACAAAATATCCCGAAGGGTAGTGAATCACGTAAGCCTTTACAAAATATCCCGAGGGGTAGTGAATCACGTAAGCCTTTACAAAATATCCCGAAGGGTAGTGAATCACGTAAGCCTTTACAAAATATCCCGAAGGGTAGTGAATCATGTAAGCCTTTACAAAATATCCCGAAGGGCAGTGAATCACGTAAGCCTTTACAAAATATCCCGGGGGTAGTGAATCACGTAAGCCTTTACAAAATATCCCGAGGGGTAGTGAATCACGTAAGCCTTTACAAAATATCCCGAAGGGTAGTGAATCACGTAAGCCTTTACAAAATATCCCGAGATCTTCTGATTAAGCCCCCTTCCCCCTCCCCCCCCCCCCCCCCCCGAGGAGATCTCGGGATATTTTGTAAAGGCTTACGTGATTCACTACCCCTCGGGATATTTTGTAAAGGCTTACGTGATTCACTACCCTTCGGGATATTTTGTAAAGGCTTACGTGATTCACTACCCCTCGGGATATTTTGTAAAGGCTTACGTGATTCACTAGCCCCTCGGGATATTTTGTAAAGGCTTACATGATTCACTACCCAGATTTTTGTTTCGGCATTCCACTTTGGGGAACTAAAAACTGGGTTCTTCAGCCACTTGAGCTTGAACTAGAAAACTGTTCCACTGAAATATGGCAGCGCGGAGGCGGTTCATCATGGTCGCCGAGAGGTTGAATCAGGTGAGGTTAGTATGAAATGAGAACCAAACCAAAGGACACAAGGGGTGGTGGGTGAATTGAATGGAACTGAATACTTACTCTAATATTTTTGGTGACATAAGGTCCGTTGGGATCCACCAGTTCTTGAGGGGTTATTTCCCTGATAATGACTAGAAAAATACGAGACACAGTGTCCTCATTCAAGAAGAATTCTAACTAGTCACATATGCAGTGGAAAAACTCCTGTTGCTAGCCTGAGGCTGCAGGCTGAGGCTGATTGACCAATTGCTCTGATGAATTCTATACATTGCTCCAACCACGGGACAGTGACGTTTTTTCGGGTGTAAATTATATTTAAATTACATAAAATAGGAATAGTAATAAGGTACAGTTGTGGAAGATCCCAAACTTATTTGTTGAATGAAAGCATTTTAAAACAAGAGCTGCTTTGACTGCATCTGGGCTAATGGCAAAATTATTAAAGGGGTTTGAGTAAAATTGTGAAAAGTGAGTTTTTCGGCGATTTTTCCAATTTTTTCGAAATGTCTGCTTTTCACATGTTTGATTGTTTTCATGCACTTGTCATTGCACTCTCTTTAGCTTTTCGTTATTTTTTTTAGGAAATAACACATTCAGAAAATGCAAGGCATATTCATATGATATTCAAGTGTCTTGCTCCCTTGAAGTTACCAAACAAAACACTTAATCGGCTTGTTTGGTTTCTACCTTGGAAGAACGCAATGGACTGAAGGTCACTGAACAGCATTACTTCTTAAAAAAAGGAGCAGAAACTGACAAAACAGCAACCTCTTCCAGTATGCCCAGGAGCTTAGTTTTACCAAACAAACTAAAAATGTCCGACAAGGCCAGCTGCACTTTAGGCAGGCGTCACTTCTCATCGCCTCCTTTAAGGTAAAAGTCAGGGCCTATCGCGACTCTACAGCTAGACCTCACTGCAAATACAACATCTTTAATCTCAGTTGCAGTGAAACACCGAAGATGTTCAATCAATGCACAGTAAAAAACAAGTTCTCCGCCCTTGAATTTGTGGATGACGATCTCAACAATCACTGGGCAGGACTGAAAAAGACGTGGCAAGAGTCATGCGATGAAGTCCTAGGTAGAAGGGTGAGTAACTGTGAAAGGAATGGCTGTCCAACGAAACCTGGTCTCTGATCTTGCAGAGGAAAGGTGTTAAAGAGGACATCAATGCATGCACAGAGCAGGCCAGAGTGAGGGACTTAACATCACGGTATTGGAAATCAAACAAGGAGGTAACGGAAGAGTGGTAGAAAGGACAAGAAAGAATTCTTCAATGCTCTTGCGACTGAAGCTGAGACTGCAGCAGGGCAACGTAACATGAAGAGGTTATACAAAATAACAAGAAGTATGTCAGGAAAGAAACGTAAACAGACAAGGTCAGTTCAGAACAAGGAAGACAGGACCATCTCCACAGAACCAGAGCAAAGGGCGAGGTGGGCAGAGCATTTCCATGACATCTTAAATAGACCACCTCCTCCTGTTACGCCAGACACTACTGATATAGATGGACCCCTTCTAACTGTCAGCATCCATCCACCATCTAAAGCAGAGATTGTTAGAGCTCTGAAACAACGGAAGAATGGGAAGGCAGCAGGACCAGACGGGATTCCGCCTGAGGCACGTAAAATCAATCCTAACACCACAGCAGACTGAAATGCTACATCCACTTTTCCTTAAGATCTGGGAAGCAGAGAAAGTTCCAACAGAATGGAAACATGGTTATCTGGTGAAGCTGCCCAAAAAGGGGGATCTTGGTTTCTACAACAACTGGCGTGGAATTATGCCTCTTTCCATCCCCAGCAAGGTATTCTGCCGCAATATCCTTGACAGGCTAAAAGACGCCCTGGACAAACAACTGGGATGTAACCAGGCAGGGTTTAGGAAACATAAATCCTGCACTGACCACATTGCCTCTCTAAGGATAATCATCGACCAATCCAAAGAATGACAGACACCATTATACATGAATTTCATCGACTTCGAAAAGGCTTTTAACAGTGTTGATAGGAACATCATCCGGCAACTTATCCACCACTACGGAATTCCATCAATGTTCATTAAGCTGATACAAAACCTATACGAGTCGTCATCTTGTCATTCACAACGGGAAAATATCAGAATCTTTCGAAATGTGCACAGGATTTTTTTTGTGCACAGGATTCTTTCGAAATGTGCACAGGATGATTCTTACAAAAACAATTAGATTACTTGCTCTCGATTTCTATGAGATGATAGTTGATTCAGCCTTCGGCCTCATCAACTATCACCCCATAGAAATCTCGAGCTCATAATCTAATTGTTAATTATGATATGTCAGAGGAGTATACCTGGGCGAGGAGACGACTGACCAGGGCTACCACTTGATGGAAAAAAGTCTGGACTGTTGGGTGACCTCTGATAATCTAAAACCAATCAAGAGTTTGAAAAGTAAAGTTATATTGTAAAGGGAAAGTTGCTTAATCACTGATTACCTTGGGAGGGAGAGAGTACAGTACACTATCAGTTCTAAGTGTAAGCATTTCCCTATTTCTACTCTAGGGGCTCTGCTGTCTATATCTTAACCTGACAAAATTTAAGGAACATACAACAACAGTAACAGACTGGAATCCTGTAAGCTGGTCCATTGTAGTTATGGAGAGGCCGGGTTTGGCTATGGCTCATGGGTTACTTTATACTTTAACCATTCTGCTCCCACAAGTTTATAACTTCTCCTGTCAGTATCAATGCAACGTCAAGCAAACAGGTGATACGAATTGAGAAAATAATCTAATAATTGAAGAAACTCTACTGATCAGTGTCATGATAGAAAAACAAATTATCTGAACTAACATTTGTATAAACATGTAACACTCACTAAGGAATGATAATACACTCAGATCATTCCAGGTAAACCATCCAGCCCTTGTCTATGATCTGAGTATCAATTCTCCTTGGTAAGTGGTATACATTTCCCCACATGATAGCCTGGAGAATTAAGTGTTTGATCAATTTGATATCCGTGAGTAGATCATTGTCTCTATTCTCATCATCAGTTTGCTTGACAATGTTTCTTAGTTGCAGAACAAAGTGACACATTGGTCGCTGTTCAATAAAGAAATATATAGCACAGAACCAAACCTTACCAAACACGTCATCATCTGCATCTGGTCTATGTTTTTCAAATGGTACTGGACTAGATTGTCTCGTATTGAGGAGAGGAAGATTCCTACGTCTAAGACTCCTTGGTGAACTTGGAACTTTGTCATCCAAAACTCCAAAAGCATCAATCATCTTCTTAGTAACCATCCTTTCAATCATAAACTGATAGAAAATGTTTTCATCTCTGAAGTGAAATTCGTCAGTGACTGAAACAAAAAGCAGCTGTCAAAGATTTAAGAGGGTGAAAGCAGTATTTTCCTGCATTGTCATGCACAAATAAACTTGGACACAGAAAATCTTGTGGGACTTGTGGGAGTAAGGTCAGTAAACTATAGGTTTATAGAACATACACCCTGCATATTGCAAGGATTTGGATAGTGTTAACTAGGTCTTGTGAATAAACATATTGTAAGAAGTACTTCAAGCAAATTCATTACCAGCCATACTTCATTGTATGGCACGCTAAATTGAAAAGTTTGTTTTGGTTGCCAAAATGTCTCCAAAGATATAATAAATATCTTACAAACCTCATTTTCTCGGTTTGTACTGTAAGTTAAGGATCCTCACTTTTTCTGCTTGGATTTATGGCCCGTCATAAATCCAAGCGGAAAAAATTTGGTCCGTAACTTACAGTAGGGACCTCAAACTCGGTTAGTAAGAGGTATTTCTTTACCCATTGGTCGGCTTTTGATTTCACTTCATAGAGGTGGCTCATTGAGAAATGTTCATACATATACTGTCTGTTTCATTTGCAGTTTACACAGTCAAAAATTAATTTTCCCATGTCGCAAGCCTTAGGAAGTCTGTATGTGTTGCAGATCACTTGGTTTTTCAGTTACATGCTTACTGAAGACATCAAGAAATTAAAGAAATTAGTGCAGATTTTCAGTGTCCATATTTTTACTCCAGAGGGACATCATACCCATTTTCAAGCCTTGTGAAATTCTGAAGTCATTACTGTCTTGAAAACACCCTCTCTAAATGTTTGCAAAAATGGCTACCAAATACATCCCACCACTGACTTTCTTTCTTTTCATTTCACACCAACCATGTCTGATAATTCCCTGTTCCAAAAGTTCCCTGCCAAGGAGCACTCCTTGAATCCTGTCTGTCACCTCTGCATTCTGTATTAACCAATCCACCAGTTCACAGCCAGTGAAACAATTCCTGATCACAAAGTCATGACATGGCCGACATTTGATCAGCTGCCCCTCTTCTTTTGTTGCCCTGTAAAAAAGCATTAACACATAGAGTGTTAATACCAGCTCTTGCAATAATAGTTAAACAGATTTTATTGTTTTTATTGAGGCCATAACATCAGAGCCATGTTTCAATCAAATGACCACTCAAGTGTATCCAATCAGGTTGCCAGTATGTTATGTCTATAGCAAACATTTCTACTTTTTATCCTTAGTTGTTAGACTATATTTGGACCTGTAGAACGCAAAATACACATCCTACGATAGACATTTTCCCCCTTTTTCTCTCACATTACAACCTTTGAAATTCTTTTCTGCCTTTTGCTGAATAGGGACTTCATGTGGAATGGTAGTTGGTGTGGATAAAAGTAGATAAACTAACTACTCAGTATTATTTAATTGTTATGCCATTATTAAAGTTAGTGTGTCAATAAGCAATATATGATTATGAAGATAAAAAGCACAGTCAGTAAGTCAAATCTAAATATTAGTATCATGTTAGTAAGAAAATAGTATGTTAGTCACACCATGTAAATATGTAAGCAAGTTAAGTGTAACAAAATAAAGAAGTAAAAAAAAACATTGTAGACCATAGCCCACTAATGAATAGCTAATTGGATTACAAATTCAAGTTTACCTAATATTTCTTCAGTAGGTTATGCTAACAGCAGATTGAAAGCTCAAGCTGTTAATTAGACCACCATTAGCATCCCATCCCATAACTACTTACCTATAGAATATATCACAACCCTTGTATATGGTGGACAGGTCAGGACTTGGAAAAACTGTGTCATCGTCACGACGAAATCGATAGAATAGCATCTCATCTTTGAACTTGTGGTCATCACATACTAAAAAAAGGAAAAAAATCAGTGAGAGAAAGAAATCAAAGATGAAATGATGCCACCTCAATCCACCTCTCTCTTACGATGACACACATCGGTGAAAACAAAAGTGGACTCAAGACCTTGGAAACAAGCAATTTTTCCAGCAAGTTAAGAAAACCCTTGGTGTCCAGAAAGCTACAAAAGGAACTAAGATCCTTGAAGACTGCATTGAAAGCAAATTTGAGTAGTTCTGTCTATTATTAAAAGATGTATTGAGTTCAGGATGCTGACGACCCTTGAAATAACCCAGGTGGAGTTGCCAGCCTTAACAATTATTGTACAATGTAAAGCAAACAGAAACAGCATAACTTGTTAGAATGGCCTTCGACCATCTCCACACACATAAGGAAGCTAGGTTTTATTGGTTTCATTTGGAAAGAAAGCATTTGGAACACATTTTGTGCAATCTCATGCATTGTCTTCAAATATTCAAATAACCACTTCGACATGAATTACCGTCACAAATTCATGTAGATAGCCTGGGTCACCTTTATGTTTACCAGGTCAGTTAAACAAAAAACACTGTGTCACATAAGGCTACAGTTTCATCTTTTGAAAACCATCAATAAATTAAACAAGCTATGCTGTGAAAACCCACGGATCTTTTATAATTAAGTAAAGCGAACAAATCAAGAACGTGAAAATTTCTATACAATCATTTGTTTCAAGAGTAATTAGCATTATTAAATTATGCCTTGTATTGCAGAAAGACAGAGGGTGCGATCCTTTGTATGATCCGTCCGATTTGTATTTGTGATCCGAGATCACACGGATCATAGCGCATCAAAGGGACCGATGAATCAGGTCTTCATGTGTATATAACCATCCGTACCTACAGAATACAAATGCCTATAAAGGGAATCAACTTTATTGTCTGTTGGTGAATTACTGGCTATTTACCGTGATGGATGATGCTGTGCTCGAGGAGAATGTTCATGCACTGAATTGCTCCATTCCGGCTGTTTGCTTCACCGTTGCGAATAAGCCAGTCGATCAAATCCCGCCCTACAAAGCAGGTAGAGTACATTCTCAAATGATACCGGCGATCTCGGATTAAAGGGGGATCTTGTTCGGCATGAAGGCGAACCCGCAAATGCTCCCCTTTGAGAAGAACCTGTAACCCTTTTATAGACACTTTATCCGTCATAATTAATCGTGAAAAAAGAACAAGTACAATTCATAATCCATCAGGCCTTAACAAGTGAAAGGAGTGTTGACATGCTGTGTAATAAGAAACCAACAGGGCTGCAAAGCGGACTGGGATACAACATCTTCACTGGTATATTTTCCCGCCAAATGCTGTGCATACGCCCCTCTTCCTGTGAATTGTACGTAGCTTCTTTGAAAGATGAAGAATCAAGAAAGGTCGACCGAAAAATAAAACAAAACAAAAAATGAAGGGAAATGAAAGAGGCTTGGCGCAGGGCTGAAGCGACCTCTTGCGGCGGCCTGACATCCATGTATGAAGAAGTGAAAATATGTGAATTAAATGCATTAGTAATGAAGAAAGTTTACCCAGTACGTAAGTATAAAGTCCACACAGAATAAGTACGTAAGTTAGTATGTAAACCGTTTATTTTCAGCGGTTTCATGTATAATCAAGTAGGGAAGGATCAAAGAATTTTAACAACCACGAACGAAATAAACGAAATGAACTGATATAAATAAATAAATAATAAACGATACGAAGTAACAATACTGCCTAATTTGTAAAGGTAATCATACGGTTTCGAGTTCAAATTAGAATTAATTTGCACGAGTGAGTTTTTCAAAAGGCTGAAATTGTACGAGCCGCTTCGGTGAATGCAATTTCAGCTTTTCAGGAAAAACTCACAAGTGCAAATTTTAATTAAAATTCCAAATTGAACTAGAAAAACAGTATGATTACTTATTAATAATATAAACATGAAAAAATTCGCATGGAAGTGCCGGAAGCATTTGACGCGGATTTGACACTTTATTTACTGATTGGCTGATGAAGATCAGCTGATAACGTTACGAACTCAAAGCGGTTCGCTTAAAAATAAAGAATATCATAATCCAGAATATCGATGTGTAATTTGCACGGGTGTTACACTTTTTTGCACTGGTGTTACACTTTTTTGCACTGGTGTTACACTTTTTTGCACTGGTGTTACAGTTGAACTGCACTGCTCGCAACCAATCAGAATCGAGCAATTTTTTCATGTATATTATTAACTGTAAAAGTACACAGAACATAGAGAACGTGGAAAATTAACCAACATTAGTAGAAATACTCAGGTGATTATACAAAACCGCGCGCTCTGATTGGTTCGCTATCTCGGATTATCAGCCGATAATCACCTCGACGAACAAAATGGCTGCCAGTCGTTCGCGCGCCTTTAATGAAATAAAAATTTTTCGTGTTCTATAATGTTTTTTCTTTTCTTTTTTGAAATAATCACCTAGGTATTTATACAAAAACAATTATTCGCCTCAGGCTCAGTGATTATCGGCGAATATTCCTCGATAATCACTTCGCCTTCGGCGAATAATTGTTAAGGGACGGACCATTATAAAAGTGAAAGGGGGGGGGGGGGGTGGGGAATTTTCAGCTTGCACGAATTATGTTTTTTCGCTCACTGCTTGTGCAGGAATTTTTTTTTCAGGTGAACCCCTCTGCACGATTTTTTTTACTACGTGTGAAAAGTCACAATTGGACCTTCCTTCTGCATGAATTTTTTTTACCTTCTTCTTTGCATGAATTTTTTTTGGGTTTTTTCCCCACCCCAACACTTTTCTAATGGTCAGTCCTTAAGTAAAGGAGCCCATGCAGCGGTACCATGAAACACATGGGGTACATATGTATAGAGGAATACGCCGGCACAAAGGGTACCTTACATCCGGCCGACTTATATCCTCATAAGAGAACATATGGTGCGCTTTAGGAATACATTGCTTTCACATAGTGTACACAAAAGCAAAGGTCATAAAGGCAATCATGGGGAAGGCAGGAATGGGGTAAACGAAAATGCACTAATCTCATACACAGACTTTCTTTGGGCCGTGTCACGCGTTTGAGTTCGTGGGGAGGAACGCGTGACCAAGCCCAAATAACCTTTACATAGAAGGCTAGGAATCATGGCATAAGATATAAAAGAAATTTCCGGGTACAAGAAACCATGAGATACCCTGGAAGACCAGAAAAACATTTCCTGTAATACAATGCGACCTCCGGGAATTAAGCGTCCACCTATTAAACGGCCACCCGGGAAGGTACTCCCAGAAAAATTGGGAAGGGGTGTGCGGCCCGCTTCCCAAAACTCCTACCTTCAGTTTATGTCTGAAATCTCTGATTTTCCCTTCCCTATTTATGACCTGACCAAAAATTTTCTACCCTATTTATAACCTGACCTTTAAATAGATACCCCGTTTCAGACCTATTTTAAATTTCCCTAGTTGAGACCAATAGGTATAGGTTACAAGACTGTATGTGAAAAGTTTCGAGCTCAGAATTCTACACTATTACGCGAGTGTAAACTTCGATACCCTATTTATTACCAAACCGCTGAAAAACCATACCCTTTGGGGCCGCACATACCTGTACAACCTCGTTCCCAGGACTTTTTCCTAGAAAGATAAATGGCGTCTGAGTACCACCCCCACCCCCCACCCCGAACGGTAAAGAATTATTTGTCACCAGGAGCGAATGATTCGCTCCTGTTGTCACTAAAAATCCTAAAATGCTGTATTCGATACCTCTATTCAACGGCCACCTTTTTGTTGTTGTAAGGCAGAAGCCCATGACCCAGGCATGGGCTCCTGTGTAAGGTCATTATTTATTGCATTTTCACCTCTGTAGAGTTAATAAATAACGCTGCCCGCCATTTCTGCCCAATTTATATTTTACCTCTATTAATTAAGCGGGCACCTTTCAAAGTCCCGAGGATGGCCGCTTAATAGAGGTCTCACTGTAGTTAGATTTGGCAAAAACTGTTTGTTTGTAGGGGTTTTCGGTTAGTTCCATAGCACTTCATATGTGGTGTTATGGTGTTTTGGTAAGATTTAGACTCTTTGGACAGTACGTGATCTCTGCTATTATACGTATAGGAAATCAATTGTTTTCGAGTGCAATTTGAAATAAATGAGCAAAAGTGAATTTTTCAAAGACTGAAAAAATTGCGAAGCCTTTAGGTTGAGTGCAAAAGTTGTCGGAAAAATTTACGAGTTTACGAAGTCGCACTTGTTAATCGATTACTTATTAATAAAATTCAATCAAAAATTTAATTTCAAATTTCTGCTCTCAGTTCCAACTTTCTGCACTGTTTGGGATTAATTGACGTGCTCTTAGCCTAACAGCGCATTGAAATTAATTTCTGCATGTAAATCATTAGACACAATATAATCCAATCTCACTTGATCGTGAAGCTTGCATTTGAGCAGAGGACATTTGCGGTGGAATACATGACGGCAGTTTGATCCGCCTAGTGACCGACCTCCAGGTGCACATGGCGGTAGTCACTTGAAGGGATAGACCAGAGGGCCCTTCCTCGATCCTGAGACTGGGACCGAGTTATACGATCGCCGACAATTTTTCCGAATGGATCTTCGTACGTGAACAATTAAATCATGAGCTCTTTTGATAATATACAGTCTGTGTGCAGAAGCTACAATTATCTCTTCCCTCGAGTTAAATTAAGGTGAGTTTTAAAACATTGTTTGGTCGTTTGCAGTTCTACTGAATTCGTAGAATCGTAGAAAATTCGATTCATAGTAATCTGATCAAGCTTTGCAATTAATTGACAATGGGCCCTGTGATCTATGTTCACGTCACATAGATGAAAGGTACCTCCAGTTTCAACGTTTTTTCATAATAAAAATATGATAACAATAATAAAAAAGACATCAAGCTGTTGTTGCAGGATAAGAGATTGTTAAGAGAATTCCTATTCATAGATCACAAGGCCCATACAATGGATTATAATACTTAATTATTGTTATTTTTAAGCTTATTCTTATTCATTAATTTTTTGTCAGTGTTGGCCGGGACTCCTCTTCTTTGACAACATTACCCGTTATTCCAATCTTATGCCATTTCACCATACTAAGTGACTACCAAGAGAATGTGCAAATTCTGTATAGAGTGCGTTCACTTGATGTCACGGTGGCCATGTTGGAGGAGAAAACAAAGACACGGCGGCCATGTTGGAGAAGAAAAAGATTCTTTGGGGAATTGAACTCTATTTTTATGTAAATTCTTACTTTTGTTTCTGTAAACCAATATGGCTGATGGTCACGTGAGCGAACAGTCTCCATTGCAATGTACAATCCCAGTTTGAAATGGACTATTGCATAATCGATATCAGCACTCCCCCTTGGTTAAGGAAGTGAGGAAAGATCAATGGAATTCTCTAGGGGTAGTTGTAATAGTTTTGGAAATCCTTGGGGAATAGTCTTAAACACTGGAGTTATTCAGGGTAAAGAAAGAAATTCATGGAATTTTATTAGGAAAAAAAAAGTACTGTTCAGTAAGTTCCTCAGGGGTAAATTCATATCTTAACCCTTTCACTCCCAAGGGGTCTCCATTTGACGAGTAAAATCGTCTGGCGTTAGACAGAGTAAAATCGTCTGGCGTTAGACAGAGTAAAATCTATAAAGTCACTCTTGGGAGTGAAAGGGTTAAGGAAGTCTCCCGGGTGAATGCAGTCTAATAGAATTCCTCAGGAGTAAGAAGGAAGTTTAAATGTGATAGCCCAATTTTTTTCTGCCATTGAAGGAGGACAAAGCACACACAATGACCACATGCAACAGCATGCAAGGACTGGACAAAGCAAACATGATGTGATTTTATTTAGTTGGATAGTAAACCTTTTATTCAATGGTTTATATTGTAAAAGTACAATGGACATGAGTATTTTGCTTATTGCTCGCCTATACATGAGACCATCCAACACATGATTGATAGAATTCACATACAAAAGTTATTAAATTAATAACTAAGAATCACAAATCACCAGTACCACTAACAAAAGGAGGGATACAACAATCTGTTAGTATGCAAAATTGTGATGGTTTCTTTTTGCATTACCTTGTACTAATTTTGTTTTTTCTGGCTTGACTGTTCATTAGCGACAGGCATGTGACTCATTGTTTGTGATAAATAAACAACTTTTTCCCTCTGAAAGGATTCATCAAAGAGAAGAGATTCTCCTAAGGCTTAAAATTCACATGCAATTTCTTCCTTAGATCCTTGGAAGTTATAAAAATTGGCAATTTTTCCATCTCTAAGTTATTATTTTTTTGTAACAGCTGAGAAAAAAAGTTCTGTCTCTGCTGTTTATTGAACTGATCAAACCAGAGAAAGAAGCTTTCAATGTATGTCAAGTTTTAAATTTACACAATATTTCTAGTACAAACACAATACCCAAATCAATACTTTGTTACAGGTGTAATCATTATTTTATATTAAAGTAATATAAGGTTTCTTGAAAGAATTGCTTCATCTACCGTAAAAAGGGTAAAGGTCTTTGCTCACAACAGGAAGACTTAATTGTTTTGATATCACATGAGTTTAAGTGTTTGTGTTTTTCTGGTTGCATTTAAAGCCAAAATTAGCCCCCTTCTAGCCAATCTAAAACAGCCTTGATCCCCCCCCCTTCTTTCCCCCACCCCCCGTACATAAATAATGATCAGTCCCTTAACTGAATGAATTCTTTGTTTACCCTGAATAACTCCAGTGTTTAAGACTATTCCCCAAGGATTTCCAAAACTATTACAACTACCCCTAGAGAATTCCATTGATCTTTCCTCACTTCCTTAACCAAGGGGGAGTGCTGATATCGATTATGCAATAGTCCATTTCAAACTGGGATTGTACATTGCAATGGAGACTGTTCGCTCACGTGACCATCAGCCATATTGGTTTACAGAAACAAAAGTAAGAATTTACATAAAAATAGAGTTCAATTCCCCAAAGAATCTTTTTCTTCTCCAACATGGCCGCCGTGTCTTTGTTTTCTCCTCCAACATGGCCACCGTGACATCAAGTGAACGCACTCTATACAGAATTTGCACATTCTCTTGGTAGTCACTTAGTATGGTGAAATGGCATAAGATTGGAATAACGGGTAATGTTGTCAAAGAAGAGGAGTCCCGGCCAACACTGACAAAAAATTAATGAATAAGAATAAGCTTAAAAATAACAATAATTAAGTATTATAATCCATTGTATGGGCCTTGTGATCTATGAATAGGAATTCTCTTAACAATCTCTTATCCTGCAACAACAGCTTGATGTCTTTTTTATTATTGTTATCATATTTTTATTATGAAAAAACGTTGAAACTGGAGGTACCTTTCATCTATGTGACGTGAACATAGATCACAGGGCCCATTGTCAATTAATTGCAAAGCTTGATCAGATTACTATGAATCGAATTTTCTACGATTCTACGAATTCAGTAGAACTGCAAACGACCAAACAATGTTTTAAAACTCACCTTAATTCAACTCGAGGGAAGAGATAATTGTAGCTTCTGCACACAGACTGTATATTATCAAAAGAGCTCATGATTTAATTGTTCACGTACGAAGATCCATTCGGAAAAATTGTCGGCGATCATATAACTCGGTCCCAGTCTCAGGATCGAGGAAGGGCCCTCTGGTCTATCCCTTCAAGTGACTACCGCACATGGCGGGCTGTAATTATTGTTGAGTGATCCTTCTGCGCCATAGAACGTTTTTTTTACGCTTAAATTTGTAGTCATTTAGCCAGACAATGATAAGTGCATTTTATTATATTCATTCGCTGCGCTTCGCTGTTCCCACAGCAGTGATGCTTGGTGTCGCACCCCAGTTTTTGTGCATTTGGTTGGCCTGGAGAGTCATGTCCCTGCCATTGCCCCACCGCGTTTTCCAGCGAGGGGATGAACTTATGTACGACTTTTACCAGTCGCTTGTTTGTTTTTTCTTTGAGACGTATAGTGGTGCTGAGGTGAGAAATGCTGCGTTGATGCACTTGCTGTAAACAAAATAGTATGATGTTTGCTTTTGCACTTGTATACAGAAACAGATGCATGTGCTTGTCATTTGGTTAAGTAGAGGGTGAGGAGTTCAAAAAATTAGAACTTTTTAAAAACTTTTTATAAATTTTTTATACGTTCCATTCCCGAGATCTAAGTAACAATTCTTATTGCCTGGTATAATTTACTCCCTTAAATGGTAGTCTGGAGAATTTAATGTTTGGTCTATTTAAGTTTCATAAATTAATTATAGTCATTATTTGTCCAAGTTTCTGCATGTTTGCTTGACAGTACGTTGATATTTATAAAAAGGAGAAGTAGCAGCTAGATTTCTGTACAAATCCATACCTCATAATACATGATGTAGCTGTATTGGTTAGCATAATGCAGGGGTAAATTTTTTTTATTTAGAAGATCTAATATATATCTATATTTTTTTTCTAAACACACTTATATAATTAAAATACACGTCCTTTTTCTTTATTTTTAAATACTGCCTAGTATTTAAATTGCCTGTGGGGGAAAATTTCTATTCCTCATAAACTCGGCTTCTCTAAGATTTCCTTGCCACAGTCACTCCTTCCAAGTTGTATGCTTATTTTAAATTTAACATTAATTAGTGTATTTTTTATCTTTTCTATTCTACTTGTAATTTATTCTGTGTGGTGAAACAATGAAATAAAAAATAAAAATAAAATCTGTTATTCCCTCTTTCTTTGACAACAGGTTTTTTTCTATGGTGATCATATACCCTGGGACAAACCAGAGAACGTCATATTCTTGTGTAACCATCAAAGTTCAGGTGATGCAGCACATTTATCAAATGCACTGCTTGATATCATATCTGCTCACACAGTGGATATAGAGCTATCAACTAGATCAATCAATCATTATGCTCTGTCATTGGTTAATACATAGTTGTTTGTATATGTTAGCCTGTGTAAACATGGTTTTGATGTCACCTTCCAAGCAACCAGCACCATAGTTTTAGTTATTTTTCTTAAAACAGAACAGATCTACTGTGTTTGCATCAGGCTTATGCAAACCTTGGTGCCTTTGAAAGAATTCTTGAGCCTATATAAACACTTGATTTTCAGTCTTGTTCCTATGTGATCTGCTCTGGATTCTACCAAACCAACCTCAGTTTTTGTAAGCCTTTACAAACACAGTAGACTGTAGATGTGTTTTAATTCTTTAAATTAATACTGTATGCACTAAGGTAAATCATTATATCTCTCAGTTAGAACACACCCTACGATTGGTCAGCTTTACAGGCCATATTCTTTATTATGGCCTGCTAAATATGAAATGTTTTCATTTGGTCAAAAATAGGTACAATAAATATGGTACTAACGTTGTTTTTCTTGGTCTGTATTGCAAGTTACAGATACTTGTTTTCCCCCTTGATTTATGCTCCATGCACTTCATGTTTAGGCCAATTAAATCAAGGAAAAAAAACTTTGTCTGACCTCAACCTTGGTTTATAGTAAGAGATATATATGTACTAAATGACAAACTTATGTTTTATTTTTTATTTGACAGTTGACTGGGTAGTATCAGACCTTATGGCTATAAGGCAGGGTTCCCTTGGAAGGCTGCGATACATTTTAAAGAATGGACTAAAATATTTACCTCTCTATGGATTTTACTTTGCACAAGTGAGGACATTTTAATCCATATATAGCATTGACACACAGACATTTCTTATAAATTATCCAGTAATGAGTAAAGAGTTTATAATGAATATTAAAAGACATTGCATTTCCTCCTCTGCTGCCCTCATAGTCTGGTATACATTGGGGCAGGTTGGAGGGGCAGGGGACCACCAAAATTAGTAGTCTGAAAATGGTCTACTCATCACTGTTGAACTTCCAGTACTGTAACATGTTAAACTTGTTCTTTTTTGTTTATATTTGATTCACCAATATGTTCTTGAACGTAATGTTCGCTAAAAGGATAAAATCTTTAAGAGTTCAAAGGCTATTATATATACAAATTGAAAATATAAAACCAAATTTTTTTGACTAAAAGAACCCTGATGATAACTTTTAGTCGAAAATGTTCGGTTTTATATTTTCAATTTGCAATATATATAATATATGTATATTGAACTTTTAAAGATTCACCAATAATTATGTAACATTACTGTCACGCCTGCCTGGCATGTGCTGAGAAACCCTGGAACCTAACGAAGCCATCTCTGTCGGCCTGGGTGCTTGGCAGAGTTGTAGAATTTGGCGTGTGGATGTCAGTCATTAAAACTCCAATATAACCCATCTCTGCATCTTACAACCACTTTTTGTATTTCTCCTTTTTAATGCCTTGTGTTATTCAGCTCCTTGCTGAAATGTGCCAATACCATTTCAACATTTGTTTTATGATCATAAGGTCATAATAATGGACCTGATGGCATAGCATGTTCTCTGTATTCTACATTGTTGTAATTTTTTTTATTATTTCATCATCATCTTAGGCTTTAAATGTTCTTGACTATAACTGATGGCTTGTGGTAATTTAAAAATTATAAAACAAAAATATGCCTTGGATAAAAACCCTAAGGCAAGTGACTGAATGATTATTATCGTCTGTGGAAATATTTTTCTTATAGCATTCCTGTATTTATGTAAAACGGAGTGGAGCACAGGACCCAGATGATATTGGAAGGTAACACTTCACTTTGGTGTTGTTTTTCATCAGTAATTTAAAATGCCATCTGGTAGGTTCGCTAACCAAATCGGCACACTTATTCATCTAAGTGTGTATGCATATGTGATAGTTAGGTACCCTAATATTATTAATGAAAACATAGGTGCATTGAGTTCATCAGTATGTAAGAAGTATATGGTAATAAATTATTGTTTTAGTGAAGTCTTACAGTTGTTTAGCTCTCCTCAAGAGAACAGACCCAGATTAGCTTGTTTCATCAAATACCAATTAGATTTGTAAATGGTATTCCAAAATTTGCAATAATATGAAGACAAACTAATTGAAGGGGTGTGTGGAATTAAACCCTAAGTGACTCTTGATCCAGTATCAAATTCTTCCCTCAATTTCCAAGAAAATACAAGGTAAATTGTTTGGAGAATTGAAAAGTTGATCAGTGGTCACTTGGGGCTTTATTCCAGACATCACTTCAATTGTTTATGAGTGTTGCTTTAGAGGTGTAAGTTCAACCAAAAGTGTGTGCATTTGTTGGACTCATGAACACTGGTTATTATTTTAACATTTAACAGGATGTTGGAAGAAATGAAAGGTCTTAAGATACCAGTAAGTGTCTGTTGTGAGTGTTTCAAGCAGACCATCATTATGATGGTGTCAGTGTAGGTTTCAAGAAAATAAATAAATAAAATAAAATAAAAAAAACAGATTGCCCTCTCCTCTCACCAACCCATAAATTATTATTCAGTTTAATTTTCCCTGGATTTCATATGGGGTCACAAGTTTGTTCATAAAAGTACTGCAGTATTTCACTAATTGGATTTACGTGTATTATTTTGCCATGATATACGTATGTCTGGCTAATTCATTTGGGGGATGATTATTTTTTGACTGCTTGGAGTCGCTGTTTCTTTGCAGGCCTCTCTTTAATATGTCTCTTATACAGTTTGAGCAGTTAGATTGTACTAAGTAGGAAAATAGTAAAGCACACCCTTTCCCTTGTTATTTACCAACAACAGCTGTTTGAATGTGTCTTTTTTCTTTTCCCAATGAAAAACTGCATGCCAGCAGTCTTCATGAAAGCAGGCGTAATTTTTCAGGGCTTTTTGTTTTGATTTTAGATGTGGTTGGTCATTTTTCCTGAGGGAACAAGATACAACTTAGAAAATACAAAAGTGATTGAGAACAGCAGAAACTTTGCTGCTGAGCAAGGTAAAGTAGCATTTGAGATATGAGCTTTGAAGGTTTCTTATATCCAGTGTAAAACGCAAATTTAACAGATGGCTGGTTGACAATATAAAGCAAGGAAGATGAGGCAAATCCCGAGTTCTGATTGGTTATTCTAGTCAGCAAGATGGGTCCATTTTTCCTGCTCAGGATTTTCCATTTTGTTCTTTTCAACAAAAAAAAACAGAATGGTCATGTAATAAATCCCTTTATTATATCTCTCAGTTAGTACGCGCGCTGTGATTGGTCAATTTAGCAGGCCGTACTTCACTGTACGGCCCGCTAAAGTTTGTTTTGGTCGCCAAAATGACTCCAGAGATATAATAAATATCTTATTAACCTCGTTTTCTCGGTCCGTACTATAAAATACAGATCCTCGTTTTTTCCCGTCGATTTATGGCCCGCACGCTTCGCGCTTGGGCCATAAATCGACGGGAAAAAACTCGGTCCGTATTTTACAGTACGGACCTTGAACTCGATTAATAAGAGGTATTTATTGACCAAGCTTGTTCAGTTGAGATGCTGGATATTGGCCTTGTTCCTTTTTGCGACAGTCACTCTCTTGTTCAATAAAAATGCAAAAAAAAAACTTGGTCAATATGCAGCAGGGTGTTCATTAGGCATTGGAGATCGGAGAATTCTCCGGCTACTATGAAGAATTCTCTGGTCAAATTTAGATTGCCTGAGCTAGTTTAAATTCAGGCATGGAGCACTTTCAGAATATTCTCCTGTTACTTTACACAATTCTTCAGCTGCTACAATTCTTATTGAAAACCCTGATGCAGTCATCTGGAACTCTCCCTTATTCAGTAAAGGAGATATGATAGGCCACATCTGTCTTAACAATTAAAACTTAATGATGCTGTTGACATCATCCTTTTTTCAAATGTAGACCTTTGTCAATAATATTTATGCTTCTTTGAAATAGATTTTTAATGTCTTGTATCCTGGCAGGTCTCCCAGTCTTAACTCATGTTCTCCTACCAAGAACTAAAGCTACTGAGGTATGTTAAGTGTTATAATTATTAAGTATTGGTGAATCTCTTTTAAAAGCAGATAAAAACTTTACCTGTTTACCAGTAATAAGTATGTTGCAATTAATTGGTAATATCTGTTGTATTATAAAGTTCATGCAGGTAACATAATCTCAGAGGTTTGTGTTAATTTTGGATTTTCACATTTTCCTTTTATTGTGTAAAGGATCTTAGGAAATGAAAGAGGTGCTACATTGGAAACATGCATCCTGGAATTGTACTTAATTTGTATGAAACTTCAGACCAATTTCTTCCATAACATGAAATTCGTATATTATTAATTTAAGTAACGGCATCTTATCTCTACCCAGTTAGGATTTTAATAAATTTATCAGGTAGATGTGTTGTTGTCATGTACCCTTGCTGGTTATTTGTCAAACAGGTCTTTTCAATTTATTAAACATTATACACTGTTTCAGCAAAAACTAATAAATTAGCAAATTTGGTGATATCATTTTGCATTTAATCACCTGGTCACCCCAAACATTTAGAGTGAAGCTAAAAGCGGTTACGTTCCCAGATAAGAAAAATAACAAGCTCAGAATTATCATGATAATTGTTTAATAGTTATTACTGTTTTAATGTTTCATCTATATAATTATAATAAATGTATTTATTAATAATTATTATTCTTCAATTTTATTTACCTGTTAATTATTTAATTACTATTATTGTAGAAACTGTTCTCAATAGCTACATGTGATGTATCTTTTTGCAGGTCAGTTTTGATAAGCTTTGCTCAGGTTATGTGGATGCTATATATGATCTGACCATTGCTTACAGTATGGCGAATGAGAACCCTTATCCACGTAAAACAGCACTAAGTATGCCAGGTAACACCATGATCATCCTTTGTTACTGCTAGATGCTTCTGGGACCATGATTAAATTGACCAGTCAATTACTGTTGAGTTAACGTGGCCTGCCCTATCTTTTATGGTATTGTTGACGTGGAATTATTTAGTACCCTTTTTCTGCTTATGTCATTGGTCAATTGTGTTTATTTATTACAATAGGCCAAGCTAAAGAAATAAACAGAGAAATAAACTGGTCATATACCTCACCCCTAAATTTTCCCTTTTTCTGAAATTGCTTCGTTTAAGTCAATCAAGTGAAAAAGTTATGTGAACCTTGTTGTCCCCAGTTTTTCATTAAGATTGTCTCAGACAATAATCAGTGGCCACTTAAATCATAGTTTTTCTTAAGTTGAAATTTGGTTTAACAGCATTGAAACATAGCTCAAGGAGTTAACATTTAGTTTTACTCTCATTATTTTTGCTTGCAGATTTTCTTGCCTCAAGTGGTCAACAAATTCATATTTACTGTCGTAGGCATGAACCAGCGAGTATACCTAAGGTATTGTTATCAAACTTAAGTTTTCACATTATGCAGTAGTGATCCCACAATTTGATATACTAATTAAAGAGTATGGGAAAAAGGCATACAATTGGATTTTTCTTAAAATACATTTTACACCTGCTAACACCTGTTTTAGGCATCCATACTTTTCTTTATATTAATAATACTGGTCGTAAACAAGTATGGAAATTTAAGAGGTTTCAAATTGGTTTTCGTCATTTTTTTTGTTATTACTGTTAAGTGACATGCCCTATGACGCATTAAATTGTATTATATTACATTGGTGGGTTGCCTGATTGAAGGCGTGTATGCCATTCTAGGAGCGACACAATAAAGTATATATCAGAACGTTTCATGGTGGCAGTGGTCAAAACCCAGTACTATGAGCGGTGAAGAGGAGCACCAATCAGAAGTTACAGCCTCTGGCGAAACTGTGGAACCGGTATGTGCACATCTAAGCTTGAATCTACAACCACCGACCAATTTAGACCTGAGCGATAATCACAGGGCAGAGAATTGGAAGACCTTCAAACAGCACCCTGACTGCTACTCGACACTCACACAGCCAGACAAGCAACCAGAGAAGTACAAGGTTGCCCTCTTCCTTTATTCGGTGAGAAATGAAGCGGTCAAGACATTTAATACGTTCTATCTAACCGACACCGAGAAAGAAAACCTTAAGGCCATTATTGCAGCCTTTGACAAGTTCGACATCAGGGAAAAAGTGAAACATACGAAAGGTACAAGTTTAACAATAGAGATCAAAGGGACGACAAGTCCGTCTCTGCTTATATCACAGAGCTCTGCACGCTGGCCCAGTTGTGCAATTTCTGTACTTGTCTCAACGACTCCCTTATCAGAGATCGCATTGTACTCGGTGTTAAGTGTAATGAAATTTGTAATGAAATTCGAAAGCGTTTGCTACAAAGGAAAAAGCCTTCCCTCTCTGAATGCGTAGATATGTTTTTTTTTTGCAAGCGAAGTGACCAAGATGCAGTTAAAAGACCTGGACAAGCAAGGACAGCAAAAATGATTCATGAAATAAAAGAAGCAAAGAATATTAGAAGAAAGCATGACAAGCCAGAGAGGCCCGTGAAAAAGTGAGTCACCGTAAACAGGAATTCAAGACCGTGCAGATATTGTGGTCAAATACATAAAGCTGGCCACGACCACTGTCCAGCGTAGGGAATTTTGTTCTGGGTGTGGAAGAGGAATCATTTCACCGATGTCTGCCTGCAAGAGAACAGATGAAGAGCACAAACCCATGGTGTTTCAGAAAACACTTATAAGAGCTCAAGCGACTCAGATTATATGGGATGCATGACTGTGAAGTGCGAAGCTGTGAACGAGGTCAATGACAGCAACAGACCAGCTGCAGAGCCAATCTACCATGAAATGCCCTTGAACGGAAATTCAGTTAACTAAGTTCCATGTTGATTGTGGTGCTTCAGTAAATATGCTGCCAATGAAATAGGTAGACAAGGAGGCATTGGAGCCTACAAACAAGATACTGGTCATGTGGAACAAACAAAGACCAAAGGGAACCAAGTGTCTCAAGATATGCAACCCCAAGACAGACAAGACATACAAGATTGAGTTTGTTGTCGTGGAAGAGAATCTAATGCCATTACTGGGGTCACGTGCCATCCAAGACATGCACATAATTGAAGTAAAATGGGACAACTTCAAATCTGTGTCATCAGTTTGTCAGAAGCGGGCGATATACTCCCTGGGCAACAAAGCAGACATGATCGCACTGTACGCAGACGTTTTCTGTGGAGTTGGAACCCTTGCAGGAAAGCAACATTTAACATTCTGATGTCACGCCAACTGTATCATCCTCCAGACACATGCCATTTGCTCTGAGGTCCAAACTAGAAGCAGAGCTTGACTGCCTCACAGAACTTGAGGTGGTTGTGCCTGTCTATGAACCGACAGACTGGGTTAGCAACATCGTCATTGCCACCAAACGCCAGTGACCTGCGCATCTGCATTAATCCCAAGACACTAAACAAGGTCCTCAAGCAAGAGAGGCACCCCATATCCCAGTCATTGACAACGTGCTACCTGAGCTAGCAAAGGCAAAGATGTTTACCAAGATCAGTGCAAAGAATGGTTACTGGCGTGTGGTGCTGGGCAACAAATCAGCAAAACTCACTACCTTTGACATGCCCTTTGACCAATATTGCTGGAAGTGATGGCCTGCTAACAATTCACAATGATATGGTCATCTATGGTGCTGGCGACACTGATGAAGAGGTGCGAGAAGACCATGACCGTAAGCTAGTTGCATTCCTCAACCGACACCGGGAGCAAGGAATCAAGCTAAGCAAGTCAAAACTAACACTGCAGTGCCGGGGTAATCAGCTACCTTGGTCACCAAGTCACGAATGAAGGTCTCAGGCCGGATCCCAAGAAGGTGGAACCCATTGTCAAGATGCCACCACCAGTAGATGTTAAGGGAGTACATAAACTGTGCAGCTTCGCCAACTACCTCGCAAGGTTTATGCCCAACCTATCAGACATATTTGAGCCAATCAGACAGCTAACATCCCAGGATGTCGAGTGGCAGTGGAATTCACCTGTATTACCTGGTGGCCATTGTGGAGTCCGTGGGGAATAAATACTTTGTCTTTGCCTTGTCTTTGCCCGTGCAGCCTCACACTAAATGAGAGGTTAGATGGGCAACATCTTTTGTTTGGACACTGAGTGATATGGGTCTAGCCACACATGACAAAGCCTTTGAGACAATCAAGAGTAGGGTCTCCAGTGCACCCCAACTCAGATACTATGACCCTGCAGAAGAGCTGACAGTTCACAGGAAAAGTACGCCAAAATGGTCAAGACGCGCTAAATGGTCAAGAGTACCTGGTGGTCAGTGACTACTTCTCCAACTTCTTTGAGATCAACTGTCTTGAAGATGAGAAAGTTTTAACTGTGATAAGAAAACTCAAAGGGCATTTTGCCAGGTATGGCATTCCTGACAGCATCGTGACAGAGAATGGCTCTCAGTTCTCCTCAGATAGGAATTTACTGTGTGCCCTAGCAGCACGAGACATCAGCAAGTGAACAGAGATGCTGAAGCCGCAGTGAAGACAACGAAGAAGGTGCTATTCCTTACACTGTTGTGCTATAGAAACGATGGGCACAAGCTTGGCACAACTCTTTCTTGGCCATCGCACAAAAACTCTTCTACCGACGACAAACAGGCACACTATTACAACCAGCATGCTTAAGACCTGCAGACATTAGAGGAAGGTTATGTGGTAGGCATACGGCCATTCCAGCTTGGAAAGAAAACATGGCACAGAGCTGTTGTGAAGAAACGCCTCAATGAGTGGTCATATGAAATTGAGGCAAACAACCAAACGTACAGGTGCAACCAGGTGGATTTTAAGAGAAAGACAGAGAGTTCCACCACACGAGTATGAGAGTAAGCCAACAATGCCAAAGTTTCACCAAAATGCGAACGCTGCCTTTTTCCAAACGAAACGCTTATTGAACACATGCTTTGTGAATGCCCTGACGTTAAAATCTTTTGGCAAGACATAATGATGTGGTGGAATAATAAGCGCTCCGACAACATCAATCCTTATAACAATATTGAAATCCTGTACAGTTACAAACCTGAAACTACCTCCTTTTACGCGTTGAACCACTATCTTCTTATCACCAAATATCATGTTTTTCTTGCAAGAAACCAGTCAGAGACTCCGAGTTTAAAGGTCTTTCTTGGCTTACTAAACAGCAAGATGAAATGTGAAAGACAAATGACCATCAAAAATTCCAATTACGAAAAATATAGAACAAAATGGACCACTCTCTGCAACTGCGATGTGTGAATCACAATAAGTACATGTAAGCCTAAATATAAAATAATGAAAATTGAGTAAGGTACTTTTTTCCTATTATTGCTTGTGTGCATGGGCGTGGTGGGCGTGGTGTGTGTGCGTGTTGTGTTAGCACCTTTTTTTTCTATACGTATTGTATTAGTTTAAGCTTCGTAAGTTTCGTAGGTACGTTATAGCGACAGTAAGTTTGTAAGTTTCTTTTCTTCAGTTCTACCTTCGTGTTAGTATAAATTTCATATAATTTTATTATTCGTATTGTAACTATTGTTTCGTAAGTAGTGTATGTATCATAGTGTAATTAGTGTACCGTAGATTTGTCCAGTATTTGTGAAATAAAACTACCAGTTTTTGCAAAAAAAAAGAAAAAAAAACGCCAAACAAGCCACCCATGGAGTCACCAATGGCAAACATGCCCAAAGAGGACA
Source organism: Ricordea florida (assembly GCA_949710005.1). Classification (NCBI taxonomy): domain Eukaryota; kingdom Metazoa; phylum Cnidaria; class Anthozoa; order Corallimorpharia; family Ricordeidae; genus Ricordea; species Ricordea florida. The sequence goes on along the minus strand of OX453277.1, from coordinate 24,211,439 downwards.
TTTCATTGTCTTCTGGCACAGCAATATCCTCCCCTGGCACACTGCAGTCAGGACCGGTGCCTGGGTCTGCAGAACGACCTAAGACAACACTAAGAGAGCCAACCCGCTTCAAGGACTTTATTAATACTAGTCGAGCGAGGCAGTCCCTAAGTCATGAGTGTCTTTGACATTGTTCTTTTGCATTACTTCTTTGTATTGTTACTGTTTCTGTTATCACTTCCTAAAGAAAGGGAGGTGTATTGTGACATGCCCCATGACGCATTAAATTTTATTATATTATGTTGGGGGGTTGCCTGATTGCTGGGGTATATGCCATTCTAGGAGAGATGCAGTTAATTATATATCAGAACCTTACAAGAACTATCACTATCATTTTTTATCGTCATTATCATCATCATCATTATTATTAGCAGCAGCAGTGGCAGTACAGTGGAGTATGATCATTAAACTCTGAAATGCTGCTTATTTAGGATTGCCAGAATGCACATAATATTGTTATTCTTTGTGCTATAAATTTATGAAATGTTATACTGTTCAATTTGCAGGATAGTCATGCAAGGAAACAATGGATTTATCAGAGTTTTGCTGAGAAAGACAGGTTGTACTTTAAATGGTTCCATTTTGTTTTATTGTTCTTGTATCTCTATTGTCTAACACTAAATTTACTTTATGTAATTTCTTGCAATTCTCTTTAAAATATATTTTTTTACCAACTTTGCTACCAGGTTAATTGCAATGGTGTGCTAAGTTGCTAAAGTTAAATTGCTACCTTCCAGAATTTTGGACAAATTTTATAGTGAAGGGGGCCGAATGCCTGGTGTTGCGCGCAAGAAACGGCTGTCTTGGATGAGAACATTGCCTTACTTCATATTCTGGATGGGTACCTTGCTCCCCTTTCTCACAACAAAATGGGGACGTTCTCTCTATTGGAAGATGTGGCTTCTGTCAGGAGTGGGAACAGTGTCATACATGGCTTTACTTTTTAATAAAGTAAGGAAGTGACTTCAAGTTTCTTTGTCAATGCAAGGAAACAAAACTGCACTCAAGAAGAAAGGCTGCTAAACCACTTTCAAGAGTAAATAATGATACTGCAGGCCTTTTAGGCAAGGTTTAAAGCCATCTTCCAACAAGACATTCTAAGTTCTGAGCAGATTTGTTGGACAAGGTTTTCAATGTAAAGGTCATCATTAAATTATTTCAGTGAAACATGTGGAGCATATACAATGTCATATAGCTTCCTAGTGAGGTATGTATTTGGAGTCCAATTCTTTCCCAAAAAAAATGAATCAGGGAACAAGGAGCTTAAATGATTCAAGTACATTTATATGGAATAAATCACATGTTAGCAAATTGTGTTGATGCTGTGAAAGTCAAATATTCAAAAGGAGCTTAATTTTGTCATACTGAGGCTTTTCTGGTTGTTAACCTAGTTGTAAAAATAAAGCAAAACTGAATGGATTTAAAAGTGAATATATTATAATAAATAAATTAATATTAAATAACAAGTTAAAAATGGAACACATTGGTGTGATGTCTAATGACTTTTACTGACACATTTCAATGGAGGTTTAGACATTTTACCAGCATGGGTGTTAAGGTCAAGTAATATTGTAAAATTATTCAAAAATGTTTATTTCTTGCTGGTGGAGGTGAACTGGGGTACCCAGAGAAAAATGCAACGAGAAAGAACAAGAGTGAGCGAGCTCAAATTATTTACGATGCCACGAATAGTAACTGTGTCTAGGAACTGAATCCAAGCCTGATTAATGTTGTGATCTGGGCCTGGTATGGACCCTTCATCTACCCATTATAAGACTGTAAATTAGGAAAACCTTTTTCACCAAAATAAACAGAAACCACTCACCTACTGGGTTTGCACGCATTATGTTTATAATAGGTCTGTACCATCTGATGAGGAAAACAGCGGCTTATGTTTATACAAACTGACATGTTGTTTTTTTTGTCAGTCAAAGGAAATAGAACTCAAACCATCATCACCTGCAAAGTGGTCTCTTTCTGTTACAGTTGAACCTTTTTCAATTGATAAACTTTGGGCAATGCCTTGCTGACCACGTTACCCTTCCCAGTCCAATAAATAATCTGTATGTGTCTTCTTATTAAAGGCTTATTAAAGGAGGTGGCTCCTGAATAGAGGGTCAATTTACTGTTTATTTGTGCAAAATCATTTGTTTGTCATAACCCTTACTGAATGAACAGCATTCAATTTCATATTTCATTCAACAGTTCAGTAGTACTGTATAATATTATTTGAATGATTCAAACTTGTTAACATTTATTTTAGGAGTCTTTCTTGATAGCTTTAACTGCCATTGTTCATGTTATTGAATTTTTATTCCTTCTCATTCTCAAAGCCTTGTAAATTTAATGGGACCAATGCTGTTTTGTAAATTTTGCAGACGTTTAGCTTCCTCCATGATTCACTCTTTGCAGTAAAGTTTGCCTTGAATTAAAGATTTTTCCTTGCTGAACTTTTTTGTCTTAAGTGCTTTGCATTTTACTTTGTAGTTTTTGAGATGTAAAACACATTTCCAGGTATAGTAGAAAATGAGGATGCAGCTACTGCACATCTAATTAGCTCCCAGGAATAAGGGGTCGTGTTTCTTTAGTCTCCTGCGGGATTTAAAGGGTTGATGAAATCAATAAATGCATGTAGTTATAACAAAGAGTGAAAAATAATAAACTGTGTTGATATACTAACATGTTCCTTCCAGTATTGTATGATATGCACGGGGACCACAAAGAAGAATTGTCAGTGTGTCTTGATGTAATGAATACATTAACAATGCAAAAAAATTATCAATGATGAACTGTCTTGATATACTGATGTATTCTCCCCACCAGTACTGTATGAAACTATGGGAACCTTAAATTATTTTTATCTTATATATCTTTTTTTTTGGTGGGGGGGGGATTAAGGGTTAATAACACTACAAAATAATGAAGGCAAGCAATAAGAATACAAAATAATGATCAATAATAAGCTGCATTGATATACTAATGCATTCTCTTAACTGGTACTAATTGAAATGTATGGGGAACATAAAGGAGAATTTGTCTTGACACTGGAGCTTAAGGGTTGATAGCACTACAAAGTAATCAAGACAGGCAATAAGAATACAAAAAAATGATCAATGATGAACTGTTTTGATATTCTAATAAATTCTCCCCACCAGAACTGTATGGAATATATGGAAACAACAAAGAATTTGTCTTGACACTGGGGCTTAAGGGTTGATAGCACTAATATATACAGTAATGAAGACAAGAAATAAGAAATTATACAAAGAAATATCAATGATGAACTGTCTTGATATACTGATGTATTCTCCCCACCAGTACTGTGTGGAATTATGGGAACCTTGAAGGAGAATTTATATCTTGTCATAAGGGCCAAAGGATTTACAGCAGAAGTGTTGCCAATTTTGACTTTTCAGTTGGATACGCATCTATCCATAGACAATTTGTATCTTGGCATTAGGCTGGGATGATCATAATAAAAGTAGGATGTCATTTTAGTAGAGGTCAACTGTTTTCAATTCACCATTCACTGGCAAGCCTGTTATTATTTGTATCTAATGCTGCATTCACATTCTAGTAAACTTATGGACAGCAAATTTTAGTGTTGTGTTAAATCCTAGTTGATTTCTTGCTTTTCAACTGCAAATTATGTCATTAAGCAGTGGCAATAACTCCTTTATATCTCCAAGTTACAGTCCTAACCTCTTATAAGCCAGTCAGTGGACACTAGAGAATATCATACTGTGATATGAAAATTAATTAACTCTAACTGCCATTGATGGCTATGCTACACTGAGAGGTAAAGTAAGGGGCTGTAAATTTTACAGCTCAAACTCCCATCACTGATTATATGGTATATATTTGGGTCCAGACAAAGTGGGAAAACTCCAATTTCTTTCCCAGCCACAATCTCAACCCTGTAATGACCCTCCAAGACAATCCAATGAAACATGTCCCCTCCATCTCTCTACCTAAACGATGAATAATCATGAGCAGCACTGTCTACAAAGTGTGTAAGAAGTATATCGTATTGTGCTTTAATATTAGAAAAAAACTATGAAAAATTACAATGAAATTTAATACTGGGCCTTCCTCTATTCTGGGGTTGTATTTTACAGGATTTAATACTTGAATTACATGCATTTTGAGTGAGTATTTACAGCAATTGCAACTGGTGATTGTAATATCATGCAATTATAATCGAAATGCTAGGAAACTACCCTTGCTTCATTGTGTCTATCCAACATCAACTAAAATTTTGCAGGCCAACACCAGGCAAAAAGAAAACTTCCGAATAATAAATAAAGGTCTAATCTATACATATATGTGCAATGTAAGAAATGTTTTACAATTTGCATTGTGTGGTTTCCATTTTAGGTTTTTAGTGCAAACACAAAACCAGGATTTTGATAACTAGATTTCCATATTACACCATACTGTAATATGCATGCTGTTCTGAATTCCTTAAGGTAACACATATGAAAACATCTTGTTTTTGAGGAATGAAAAAGTAGTGTTACAGCATACATAAATTATAAAGTATGGAATGGTAAGCCTCTCCTCTGCAAGAAACTTTTCTGACTGACTTGATGTCATAGCCCTGGAGCTCAAATCAAAAGTGGGCTAAAGTGAAGCATTCCCTAAGCTTGATGTTAACTGGGCTATTCCACTTTCTTCTTCTTTCTCACCGGGATGAGAGGGTTCTGCAGAGATCTGGGACTCGGTGTTTGAAATGGTTGTTACATCTGAAGAGATTTGTGCATGCTCCTCAACCGAGCGTTCACCGTTCGCCTTTTGATTTTGTGAATCACCCTTATTTTCGGTAACATTAGAGTCTTTTGTTTGAGTGGGGGCGTTTAAATACAAAGACGCCGAGGCTGGAATGCGAATTCCAGCGATCCCTTTGCTTTCGACATCCCGCTTATCGCGTTTTATTCTTCGCCGTCGCCCAGGTTCATTTTTGCGTGTTTGAAACATGTTTTCAAAGTCAATCACGTAGAGAAACCCAGCGATCAAGAGAGTGCAGGATCGTTTGCCACCTTTAAAAGCCTTCTCAACCTCTGAGGAAGTTTTCTCATCGTAAAGCCACCAACCGTTTCGGCCTTCATAGTACCAGACATACTCCTGACTGCAGGGGTCAACACTCAAATTTCCCTCACTTGATTTGACACCACCACCTCCTATACACGCCTTGTCGACAACTTTGATAAGTGTGGGATTCTCTAGGTAGTCCGTGCCAAGAGAATACCGACATAACGCGCACTTGCGACTTCTAAGAGCCACTCCTTTGATGCACAAAAAACAGAAAATGTGACCACATGGCAATTTGACTGGGTAGTAACACGATTGTAAACAAACCGGACAATCGGGGTGGTAATCAATCTCCTCGATAGTTTGCACTGGCTCCTCGTCTGCAGTACCTGAAAGTGGAAGAATACCGCACCATAAGCTCGTTTAAACATAAGACTGAAAAAAGCCGACGAGCATTTCGAAGCTGATACGAAAAATTATCTTCACTTTAAAGGTACGCGCGAATTTTATGTGACCCGCAGATCGGCGATCATTTTCGCAAAAAAGAAAGCTCTGCGAACCTTGATTTGTCGAATCCAACGTCTTGTCTGTCTGCTCAAGGGAGCTATTGGATTCCTCGCTGATTTCGTCCAGATTCACTGGCGCTTCAGCCATGGAGAAACTTGTTTCCGTGCACTGCTGAAAATATAGCGACAGCAGGGAAGGCCAGGTGTTTATTGAAACCGCTATGTCCAGTCCCCAACGCAAATTCCCGCCTTTACTTTATAGGAAACCCGCAGAGCAAGACAACCGCAGTCACATCTAAGTACGAGGTAAGCAAATGGTTTCGATCGAGTGCAATTTGTATAGGTAATCACATGATTTCAAGTGCAATTTGGGATAAATCAGCACTCGTAAATTTTTCAAAGACTACAAATTGCACTCGCCCGCTCAATTTCAACTTTTTGCACTCAATTTCAATTTTCTGCACTGTTTGGGATTAATTGACGTGCTCTCAGCCAATGAGCATGCTGAAATTTTTGCATGTATAATATATAGATTTAGCCAAGCCTAAAAGCGGAGCTCCTCACACAGACCCTTACACATTGAAAATGCTGTCACTAAAGTTATTAAATACGCAACTACTTAAAGAAGATTTGATAGCTGAAATAAATCGTCAAAAAAAAAAAAACATCTAGCTCGCGACTCAACGGAAGAGCCATTGCGCGAAAAACAAAGCCTCGTTTCGGTTTAAGACCTTCTAAATATCCCGGATGACTATGGCCGCCATGTTGGGGCAACGTCGTCGTCGTCGTCGTCGTCGCTAGGCGCACGCGCCCGCGAGCCATGCCGCTAGCCACGATGACCATGAAAACTCAAACGCATGGTTTTTTCAATTTCTATCCTCGCACGGTAGTTATGGGGCTCCGCTCTGCGGCTCTTCGAGCCGCTGTGGAGCTCCGCTATTATTAGAAATAAATATCACAAGTAAATTTTTCTGAAAAAAAAAAAACTGAGAAAATTGCAGCAATATGTTGTCTTTTAAAGATTTACGACTGCTTATTTATCATACAAAATTGCACTCAAAATCACTTGAGTACTTGTTAATAATGTACATGCAAAAATTTAATTTCAACTTTTTGCACGGTTTGGGATTAATTGATGTGCTCTCAGCCATGTAAATCATTAAAGCTATAATCAAACAAAAATATCTTCTGAAGAAAATAAAGTGCGTCCAGTAGTCTTGATATGTAAATGTGCACTTCATCAGTTTAAAGTGCGAATTGATCTAATTTTAAAACAGCAATAGTAAAATTTTCGCAGAAAATTAAATATGGCGGCCTTGTGTCCTTTTTACGCGGGATGACGTAGTCAGCCAGCGTATAAAATTTCGGTAGCGCATTCCTTTTGTCGTCTTGGGAGTCAAAAATTGCCTTGTTTTTTTAACTTTCCCGTGTCCCGAGCCCGTCCCGAAAAAATTGTGTGATTTTTATTGGCTGTAACTCCGAATCACGTGCAAGTCAGGTTGGATTGCACCATGGATATCTATGATCGCACAATCAGCAAAAAAACATACTAACACATCCTGCGTAAACGCCTTCAGGCGTCTTTTTGTTTAAAAATTTCAAAATTTTCTGGGGGAGGAGACCTCCCTGGAAACTCGCGCCTTCTGCGCTCGTCTTCAAGCCCCTCCACTTTAAAATACGCTCCGCCGTCCCTGGTTCTTTGGGTACGGCGGCCGTTTATTTGCAGGACTCGTATTCTTGACCTGGATAATACTATAATCTGAAAAGTCAAGCTCAAACCAGCCATGGTTTGATGGAGTCTTCTGCTTATGAACGCCTGGCGCTTTTAATAGGACGTTTATAAGTTAATAAGCTCAAGAGGTAGGAAGTCCTACATATGATTGGCAAAGATTAAGAAAGCTATGAAGAGCTGGCCTTCGTCGTACGGGATCTGGTAGGGGGCGGGGTCCTGATGGGGCGGGGTCCTGATCCCGCATTCCCGCATTCCAGCTTCTTTTTCACTAGAATCCCTCATCCCCCACTTTTTATCCTGTTAACTCTAGGGACGGACCATTAGAAAAGTGATGGGGGCAGGGGGGGGGGGGGTGGGGAAAAACCAAAAAAAAATCATGCAAGAGAAAATGCCAATAAAAAAAATTCATGCAAAGAAGTAGGTAAAAAAAAAAAAATTCATGCAGAAGGAAGGTCCAATTGTGACTTTTTCACACGTAGTAAAAAAAGTCGTGCAGAGGGGTTCACCTGAAAAAAAATTCCTGCACAAGCAGTGAGCGAAAAAAAAATTCGTGCAAGCTGAAAATTCCCCTCCCCTCATCATCACTTTTCTAATGGTCCGTCCCTTATTGACAGTATTAATCAGGCAAGCTCTTTGGTTTGGTTTGACTAGTGTTCACCTGGCCGATTTGCTTTCGCTGCTGGTACATTTATTTGGGTCGTGAAGATTTCCCGAATTCCCGATACCGACAGGCCAAATATAACGTATCCAGTGCAAACATTTTGGGGAATCGGAAGCAGTCAATTCCCGAATCCCGTCAATACATTTTGCGTTTTCCCGAATCCCACACCATATTTCGGATCAAATCCCCGGATCCCAGGATTACCCTTCCAGACCCTGGTTGCTGTGAGGCAATGTTTAGAAATGGTAATTAAGTCCGAAAAAGGAATGAACAGGCTGGAACTGGATTTGAACCCACGACCTCGCAAATACTGGCACGTTGCGATGCCCTATCAGCTGGACTCACTTACCAACCGCACTGGGAACAGGCAGGAGTCCATCACCTGGTAATGGGCTCCTGTAACAGGTCAGTAGTAAGCATACACGGCTCCTACTCCGTGTACCGGAACAGGTGACATATGCATTGTTTCACCATTGTGTGCAAATTATTCAGTACTGTAACAACTTTTTTATTGTCTGTCTTTGTTTTACGTCATCTGTGTCGGTACACGGAGTAGGAGCCGCATACACGGGCATATAGGAACACTCCTTTTTCATAATTAAGTACATGGTACGCTAATCTTCTCATTGGAAAGTGCTATAAACATACAGAGGTTTTCAGCTGATTGTGTTTAAAAACAAAGCCAAAATAGTAACTGGCCAATCACACGAATTCGAGTAAATACACGCTCGCAACAAGCGCGGGAGAACGGGTGCGAGTTGCTGTCACTGTTGGTTTTAGTTTTACTTCTGATTGGTTGAGAAAGTGCGAGAGATTATTTAGCTTATCACCTACCGCAGCAAGCCGAAACCAAAACAGTCGAAAAATCATATTCAATTTTCAAACATGGCAACTGAGTCGGTTTACTACAAACAACTGAGTAACGACATACCATTACTGATGTTTTTGGTAAGAGAATTGGCTGCGATATCAGTGATCCGCGGCGGTGGTCGCTGAGCTGGAAATGTTTCTCAATTCAGTCTCATCAATATGTTTTTTTGAAATAGGGAGCTTAAGCAAAGAAAACGGGGACGCCACTGATGAAAAAATTATACTGTTTAGTTTTTACACTGTAGACAGCGGGCTTGTTTTATTTTCTTTTCATTCTGCTTTCAAATTGTGAAAATTTCAAGTTGTAACCGTTCGTGTTTCATTCTGAACTTTACGAGGAAGTCTTGGCTAGTTGCTCATTCCGACTTCGAATTCCTCGCGAAAACTTGAGAAATGGTCATTTCACGTTGTTGTTTTGCATAGGACGGCAAAGAAAGCTACCAGACTGTATTTTGCACGTTCAGTTTCATTGTATCGTTCATTAGCGCTATTTGCCTTCTCTTCATGTTATGACGCCTTAGCTGAGGCTTCTTGCTTTTTCCGAGAAAGCACATAGTTCGCTAGCTGACTATTTGCCAAAGACTACCGCCATTATTATATCCGTTTCTGCATAAACTTGCAGTGCTTAATTGCAAACCTTCGAATCTGATTGGCTGTCCCTATCACTAACGATTTGATCAGCTCTCGTCTCAAGGCAGCCGCTATCTTAACCGTTGAAAAGCAAACAGTTAAGATAATAAATGTTTATGCTAAAACGCACTAAATAAAGCGGCATTTCTCCTATTGGGCCTTATTTTGCCACCTGGTTAATTTAGTCCGTTTGTATTTTTTTTATCTGAACAGTACACATGCGAACTTAAATTAAATAATATAATACCACTTTTATCTAACTTAGTTGTACAGGAATACTGTTTTCACTCGTTATGAAATGATAATATAAATTCTTCTTTTGTCACACGATGTAGTCAATGGCTGTTGATCGCGACGTTTCGACTGCTTACTGCTTGTCTATGAAATGTTATGATCTCAGTAGAGGACAGCATTAAAATTTTTTCCATTGTGTTTGGCTCGCGAAAACGCTACTTGTGATCACTTTCCCAACGGCACAATGCGCGAAAGAGCTATCTCTCTCTCTCTCTCTCTCTCTCTCTCTCTGTCTGTCTGTCTGTCTTTCTCTCTCTCTCGCTTTGCATTCACAGGCTTAGAAACAAACCGTGAGTGGGTGAGACCAGAGCTCTGTAGGTGTTATCGTTAGGTGCCCACGATTTCATTTTGTTTTCTATCAACAACACATAAGGCTCTCAGAGTTATAATACAGTAGATAAATGACACAGTAAATAACCCCACTTGAAGGGGATCTGGAAACTAATGTGTTACGAACAGATGTCAAAGACATGAAACGAGAGGCTCCTGACGAAACAACTAAAAATTGAAAGAGAAGTTTGAAGCGGAAATAAAAAACTTGAAGTGAATCCTCCGGTCGAGAAAAGTATGGAGATTTGAGCAGAGCTCATGATATCCATGAAAAAAGGTTAATCCTTCGAAAAAAGAAATGTTGATTGCTTATTGGTATTAAATCAGCCTTTGCCCTGTGAGCCGGTTGAAATAACGCAATAACAAGATTGCAGTAATACTGACCTGTCAGTCATTGGTTGATGTCATGGTCATGACGTGTTTTACGCTACTCGTCGTTTTTTTTTTTTTTAAAAGAAACAAATATTTGCCGATAATTTATAAAACCACGGGTGGTCATCAGTTTTGCTTCGTTTTGCATATCAAATTACGACCCACGCCAAATGAAGCGGATTATGTATCCAACACAATAAAACTCTTGTCTTCGGGCGGCGAAGTCACGAGAAACAACACTCGCTAAGATTACTTTAAACGCACGCGCGTTATCCCTGCGAAAGTAATCATTTGCAAAGTTTAATAAAGATGTTAACCAAAGTCGATAGGAAATTTGTCAATCCGTAGCCCTGCAGATATCCGCCCTTGGAAAACAGATGCTGTCGCAAAGACAGACCAAAGAACTATGCCAAGCTTCGTTTCCTATGTTTACAGTTCAGTTTTCACGTGTGGTGAAGTGAGGAAACTCACCGAATTGTCGTCTTCTCGCGCTAAGGATTTCTAACACATATATTGGTCATGGCGTTTGGGAAGAGATTCAGCATTCGGTCAAAAGAATTGAAGACGAATGGATTGCAAAGATAATGGAAAGGTCGTTGAACTCCAGTCGAAATTTCAAACTTCCGCCAATACAAGGGGCCGCTCCTGCCGCAAATATACTACATTCGCAATCAAGACATAATACTGGAGGTTTAAGATCTGTCCCTGTGTCAACGCATCATTCTGTTACTAAGCCGAGACCAGTTGCCGTACATGTGCCAAGCGATCCTTTTCCAGGCCGGCACAGAAGCAGTCCGTACAAGTCTGGTTATTATTCCAGTGGCAAAACTGTTTCCAGTCGCGGTTTTAACGGCGTCAGCGAGAACGCGAGAAATTCAAAGTTAACCCTTGAATTCTCTGTTCTCGGCCACCAGTTTCCTCAGTCGTATTCCGTGCTTCCACCGATTCAGAAGATTCGACAAGTCACATCGACGAGTGAAGGCAACAGCACAACACATGGTGATTACGATTCGGCAGCTTCCAAATCAGCTGGTTTTAATGGAGAAATAAGCGAGCGAGGAACGGTTAGAGATACGCGAAGACACGAACCTGACCAGTCAGAAAATTTTAACTCTAATGATGCCGTATCAGGCGAAACGAAAGCACACAGAACTGAAAAAGGTGGCTCTGCGACTGAAAAACAGGAAATAAAAATGGAGGAAAGAAAACCGAGTGCGACATTTTTATTATTTTTAAAGGGCACTCGCAAAGGTCGCAGATTTGGCATCTGTGTCGAGAATGAACCTTCATTGATTAACGTGACCGAGCGACTTAAGGAAATTTTTCTGCGCAGGAACATGGAAGAAATGTACTTAATCTAACTTGGCTGTGTCACATTGGCTTGGTGCAGGTGCATGTGTTTATTGCAAAAGCTGTATTTATTCACAGGTTAGTGGAGCCAACGGGAAGCTTGAAATGGCCAGCGATCGTTACAAAACTAGATAGACTGGTCGCCACAACGTTCTACAGTTGTCGAACTAAGCTAGTGTTATCCGCTTAGCAACAAGAGGTGTTTGGCAAGTCGCCTTTTGCGATATAAGGTCATTTCCATAATGGGATCTGCAGAAAAATAAACAGTTGGCCGCGACAAATTAAATCCATGCGCATCTCCCCTCATTTTGACACTTTATTAATCCGATACTCAAATTCGTCTATTACGTTTGTTCCAGAGAGACTCCACGGTAAAGTTGTACTGACTATAAACATCAAGCACTTTTCTCTTTTTCCTAGATTCTAGATTGATAAAGGAAGAGCAGAGATTTTTCAAAACAAGCTTTAAATATTGATACACTGCTATAATGCACCACCATTTTTCATGAGCCTCTCGTTGCCTCGCCAAGAACAGCGTGACATTCTTTACTTTATTATGAGGGGTATGAATCGAAAGCGGCGATTATAAGCTGTTCGAGCTTCTTTGATTTCCTTTCCGGTGGGTGAGAAGAGTCACATATGTTGTCAATCAAGTTATATCCTTCTCCGCCGCTGGCGTATTATTGTGTCAAGTGACCGATTTAGCTGTCATGGCGTAATAAACGTGCTTTATCTTTTCATTGAAATTTTCCGAAAGAAAACATTATTGTAGGAAAATTAACGCATCTTTGTTTTGAGATCACATTCGCTCGGCTTTCTCAACTCTAGAAAATGTCGTAGCCGTGTGTAGCCGAGTTTAGTTTGACAAAGACGCAAGAAAACAAACAAGAAAATTTACAAACGGTTTCTTTTGGAAACTGCATCTTACCAGTACCGTCCAGTTGGAAGGTAACTTGCAGAACAATATTGTTTTTTCCGGTGTAAAAATTCTAGAACCATGTCAAGTGACTGTGGGTACGGCGGAGGAGTGGAAGGCTTAAAAGGGCCGTTCGAAGAAATTACATTAAATTGTTCAAAAGCAAAACAAGTATTTGGATCTATTAAAAGCAAAGGGTATTTATCCGAAAATTTTTCAAAACACTTCAAGACTGAATTCAGGCAATTTCCGGCCAGTTTTGCAGCTGTGGATGAGAAGGATGAAAAAGATTAAAACTTGAAAAATTAAGGCTAAAGTCAGTTTTGAAGTCTGGTCGTCGCATCTTGCTAAAATCTCTGCCACGTTATCATGGGTTGCTCTTTGGGCCTCTATAACAGGGGCACCCAACGACTGTTTTCTGTAAAATATCTGTTCGAAGAAGAAAAAATTGCCTAGAATTTTCTGAATCTTGAGTGAAGGCTAAACATTTCTAGATGACCGTTCCATTCATGTACAATTTTCGTAACATATCTAATTAATTCCCTACGATTTTCCAAAGTTTGATTTGTCGCATTTCAGTCCTCAAGTTTGCCTAGTTTTTCGTAGAAAAAGGAAACCTACAATTTCCGGATTCGGAAATACGATCGAGAGAAGAATCAGAAAAATTCTCACATTAAAATTGCATCTTTAACTTTCGGGAAAATAATGTTGAGGCCCTTGTAATTTCGAAAAGATTCAAGTTGCCCTGAGACGACCGAAAAGATACAAATTTTATAGCGCCAGTTAGAATGCATTTCGAGAGGTCCGGAAGTATTCTGGATAGACTAAAAAGTGTTTTCAATGCATTTAGGAGGAAACCGTCGTTGGTTGTCCCTGTACAAATTTGGTTAGTATCTGTCTTTGGGTATTGCAGATCATATTTGAGAACGAAGAAAGTAGCTATGAATAAACTCTGGAAAAGCAATAATCAACGGTCATAAATCCTTATGATAGAGTAAACAATATGCACATTACACTTATATATTTTTTTTATGCTTATGTTTATGCTTATGCTTATGCTTATGTCAAAGTGTGAACCAGCCCTAAAAAGTTGAACTCTGCAGCAAACTGAAGCGCTGGAAGATAATTGGTGAGTTTTCATTATAAGGCAACCGTGAGCTGAAATGACAAAACAATGATTTATAATGACGAATAAGGGAAGCCGGCTCTACTTCAGTATAGAGTAAATAATCTGTAATCTTGAGGAGAACCGTCTAGAGAACACAAACGTTCAGTAAATGCTTTATAGTGTGTCTGTATCAGCACTCAGCCACATGCAAGTCGTGAAACAACGGCAAAACAGCTGTCAGGGAGATGATGAGGAAGAATTTTTATTTTTAAAGGGTGCTTATTCTGCAGTTTTACGCGGTGTGTTTCGACTGAGAGTCCCATGAAGGCTAGAGTACTGATCTCACAAAAAAAAACATCAAGAAACACTTTCCATGCGGTGTTTATAGGTAATCAAACTGTGAAGTTGTTTTGCTGATGTACAAGCGATCGGCCGGATAAACAACGACTAATTCTATCTATTTAAAGCTCTCGTCGATTGACCAATCGCTTGAAACTGTTGGACCATATGATGAGATTCTTTTTTGTTGAGATTAATTAAGCTCTTTCGTAATTTTTTCTCTCAGTGCAATTTGGCAACCGTCAATGCGAGTTACGATTTTCTTTTTTTCTTCCTGCTGCGGCAAACATTTTCGGCTAATTAAACCAGTAATTCCCGGTAGACATGGTAGAGTCAAGTCAGTTAACTGACGAGTATTAACACAGTGATCATCAAAAAAAAAAAACGAATAAAATTTAAAGGAAATTTCACGTTATATCCATAAGTTATTTCTTATCGCTACTGTGGGTAAGCCTATTGTACTTAATGTAAACGGCATAAATCTAGGATCGAACTTGCTGCTTGTGAAAAGTTTATTTAGGACTTTGTATTTCGGACAATTTTGCTCTCATTTTGAACAAATTTTGGAAAAAAATTCAGCAAACAACACGCTTAAAAACTTAAGTATTATTTAACGCGTGAACTAGACTGAGGAAAAATACGAATGTTTTGCTAGTAAAGTACCTTACTTCAACTAAAACCATATAATATAGTTTTTTTTTCATCCCAGATTAAAATAACTAAATATTCCTTCTTACAGTGCGGCTATTCTAATCAACGCCACCCAATTAAATTTTCATACAAGTTTTGAATGTCTGTTTTTGACGCTGAGCAACAGATTTGTGGCGAGTTTCTACCGACTAAGATGATTCTTTTTCAATCTTCATAAGTTTTGTACAGTTAAAGAGCAAATTATATGCATTTAAGCGAAATATAAAACATTTGTAGAGATTCTATTGTTTAGATACTCGATCGTGATTGGTTAATTTGTAAGAAAATTTGTTTGGGTGACGTTGTTCGCGTAGTTGCACTGTGAAAACCTTTTGTAAATAGGGTAAATTTTATTTTGAATATTGAAAAAACTACTTAACGTTTTATAATGAAAATAAGAATAAAATGCAATAGATAAAGGATGTTCTCTGAACTGATGCAAATCAGTCTGTCTTTGCAAAGCATTTAGGTAATCTGTTCTTCACAGTGCACTTTACGGAGTGGTTGCTTGTAATACTGACGAGCGCGAGACAACAAGAAGCAGGCACGACTCATGAACTCCTGCATTACTGCATGAAATAATTACCTTTCACTGCATGGTTATAGCGAGAGGTGTATTAAAAACGGATTACTGTAGCTTTTAAACATAAATAGTTGTAAAACTAACGTGTATTTACCACTGAAGGAGGTCAACAAACAACGTCTCAACGTCAAACGTTTCAACGTTTCATAAAAATAGACGTTTTATTAAATTTTTAAACTTTTTTTAGATTTTTTACTGTATATATATATATATTTTTTTTTCGCTCGAAGTTGTCCGTCCTCGTTTTCCACAATTGCCTACAAATTTCATTACTCGAGGTTTGGACTACGAATCCTTTTGGATCCTTCTGGCGTGTGGCATCCCTGTTGGCTCGAAGCATCATAACTTTTTATATATATATATATATATATATATATATATATTTATTTATAAAATAACTCAGATAGTACGTGCGCACTGATTGGTTGAAAACCTATGGGTTATTGTGCCGGTAAACCCATAGAAAAGAGAAACATTTTCTGTTTCGCAAAATTTCCGATACAAAAATGTCTTCTTCCGAGGAGGAGTTGCCAAATTTTGAGGTGGTATTTGATTTGCCACTGTCAGGAGAACCCCAAACTACGACAGCAGAGGATGAAGCAGGGGACATAAAACGTGTGGAGGCGGGTAAAAAGAGGAGATTTGCCGACATAGAAAAGGAAGAACTCGACGATATCGTTAAAAATTCACAGGCAAAACAAACTGCAAAGACGACAAAATGGGCAGTTTCAGTTTTTACAGGTTGGTAAACAAAGACAAAAGTCTACTTTCATTCAACAATTTATTTAAAAACAGCGTGTGTAGCACTTGTGACGGCATCGATCCAAGGCACACAACAGACGTTTCAACTCCATTTTATTCTTAGATGTCTAGGTAAAACCTGGGTGACAAAATTACAAAAAATGCGTTTTGTAATGACACAAAGCGAGAGAAACTAAACTTTACACTGTTTATACATACGTTGTTGTTCGCTCTCTGCCGTTCTGAACATCGACACCGTCCTGTGTAAATTAAGACAAACTTGAACGAAAATTTCGGGTGAAAATACAAGCGCTATAACACATCGACGCCACTTTTTAAAAAGCACATGGTTCTTCAATCCGCACAAGGAATGATGGGTGCAAATGGCGAAAACCGCTGGCTCAAAACAGTACTGAAGGTCCTATAACCTTAAATCGCAGCGAATAAATTACCGTCCGGAAAAGCAACAAGATTAACATAAAAGTTCCCGATACAGTACTGAAAGCTGAATTTGCCGTGTTGTCGCTGAAAACAGAATTTAGCTGTATTGAACTTACAGTGCAAGGACACGTAAACATTTTTATCAACATACTGTCCAGTTTTTATGCAGGACCACATTCGAAAAGGCCACACGTTATGTAATTTATTAAAACAGAAACTGTCTATTTTTGCAGAATGGAATAAGCAGAAGGAAACTAAAATCAATTTGGCCGAAATAACTTCGTCAGAGCTGGATGAAATCTTGCGACAGTTTTATGCCGAAGCCCGAAACCAGAACGGAGACAACTACAGTAGGGCAACTCTGTTGGCCCTAAGAAATGGTATAGAAAGATACTTGAACACGCCTCCAAACAACCGTGGTATTTCGTTAACGAGAGATCCGCAGTTCGTGCTTTCAAACCAAATGCTGGATGCTAAAACAAAAGAACTAAAGAAAGACGGCATGCAAAACACAACCCAGAAACCAGCAATTGAGCTAGAGGATCTCGCAAAACTCAAAAATAGTGGAATTCTCTCACTTACCCAGCCCCTAAGTCTTTTGCGAAATGTTTGGTTCCATATTTCATTGTTTTGGTGCCGCCGAGGCTTCGAAGGCCAGCGAAGTCTAAAAAGAGGAAGTTTTGTTTTCAATGAAGACGCAAAAGGCGATCAATTCGTTTCAATGTCTCATGACGAAAGCACAAAAAATCATCCAGGCGGAATATCTGATGTAGAAAGCTACGAGAAAAACGCACGAATGTACAAAACCAGCAGCAAAACCGATGGATATGTCGCTTTGCAAGTTTATCTGACAAAGTTAAATCCTGAATGCAATGCCTTGTTCCAGTATCCTAAAAGAAAGTGGCGTCCATCTGACAAGGTATGGTATGAAAATCGGCCGCTTGGTGTAAACAAGTTGTCATCGATGATGAAGGATATCAGCTCCGCAGCCGGCCTCTCCCGTATTTATACAAATCACTCCGTTAGAGCGACAGCCATTACTTTGTGGGCAAATGCTGGTCTCACAAATCGGGAAATCATGGCGATATCTGGCCACCGCAACGAGTCAAGCCTTCAAAGCTACCATAACATGCCTTCCGTAAACCAGCTTCGCAAATGCAGCGACGTCCTCGCAGCCGCACTTGGTAAAGATGACAGTACTAGTGCTCAAACAGTTGAGCAGCCTCCACTCCAGCCACTTATCGAAGTTGGAAGAAGGCCTCCACTACAGCAGCTGCCAGTACATCCAAGCAACACGGCAATTTCAACGACTCATCAACACGAAGCTGTCTACAGTCAGATGTTCAATATGTGCACAATCGGAAATGCTCATGTCTACAATTACCAGCCATGAATATCTTATTACTTTCACTTTTAAACAGGAACCTCTTTCTTTCACGAATATAGCAGGAATTTGCTTTTTGAACTTCTGTTCACATGTTCGTCTGAAAATTTCTCCAAGATTTCTTCGGTCCGCTATTTCTAACACTGCCGTTGATTGGCCCACTCGAATTGCTTGTAAATCACTCGCCTGCGGCTCGTGATTTACAAGCTCTTCTCGTGTTCTCCCAACATCCCGCGTGGTTTATTACGCCGGTAAACCCATAGAAACTGCTGTTTATTGCTTAAAGAAACTGCTGTTTATTGCTTAAATATATTTGTTATTCATTCAAAATATTTCCCCGATTCCTATTGGCTAAAAGCACACGTTTAATTCACCATAACCAGTTACTGATGACCAAATTTGGAAGAATTTTGACTTAAACGAGGAAATGACGTCAAAAATGCAGCGTTTTCGCAGGTTAATGCACCGTTAACCGAGAAGACCTGGGGACGAGCTTGTGTTATTTTGTTGTTTTGTTATATTGCTGGTGGGTGTGAAATTTGTGAAAATGAAGCTCATTTTCTCCTTTAAGTGTTTGAAAATATTTTGATGAATAATTCCTCGCGAAGCGAGGCCGAAGGCCGAGCGTAGCGAGGTTACTAATCGTGTCGGTTCCGGTCAGACCACGTGGCTCGCAAGCCCGAGTAAATCGAGCCGAGAGTTTTTATATATGTATATATATATATATATTTATATATATGTTTATATATATCTATATTTTAAAGGTGTCCGTTCGCAGGCCAGGTTACCTGGCAACATTACTCCATGTGAAATTCCGACATTACGAATTCCTTGAATGATGTTTTGAAAATAATGCGAATTTTGTGGAAACCGATTTCACTCGTCTTGGAAGTACATCCCAGCAAGAAGATCTCCGACATATACAAGAAAGAATGGTGAGAGATCGTCGTCGAGTAGGTTTGAATGCCGCACGGGAAGCGGCGACTCAAAGCAGAGATTGAGAAACGACGGTAGGGACGATAACAAGAGACATCGCAGCTAAGACAAGAACTGCTCGCTCAAAAAAAACAAAGGAATCAGCAAGGAAAAGGACCAGGAATACCATCAAGTTACCATCAAGTTAGATTGGATATTGAATTTGTTATGGATAGAAACAAAGACTCGTTTTAGGTATACAGGACATGAGCAAGCGATTACATAACGAAATTGGCGAACAAAATTTAGCAAAATGACTTAGAACGGAAACCGAGTAGGAACGACTTCCAGCATGCAGACAGAATCAGGGCTCCTACTCCGTGTACCGGCACAGATGACGTAGCGCATTGTTTCATCATTGTGTGTAAAATTATTCAGTAACATGTTTGTTATTGTCTGGCTTTGTTTTACGTCATCTGTGCCGGTACACGGAGTAGGAGCCAGAATCAGAAGGCGAACGACAAAACAGATTACCATATCGTCGTGAAAAAAGTGCCAGGAAAGGGGAAACAGAAACCAACCGCAAAGAAATGAAAGATGACAGTCACGTAGTATTAATACTGCAATGAGAATGCAAGTAGGTATTTTTCGTAGTGAAACGTTTGCCTTCCATTTGAAAGAAATTCCCAATACAGAGATTGCAGTTGTGATAGCAATTATTTATAATTATGTGATCTGATATCATTGCAACAGTGAAAATATATTGTAGATTTGTTTGATGTAGCAGTTATGTTCAGCATTTTCAACAGAATAGATACCAAACAATAAGTTACCGGTTCTGCAATATTATCACTGTTCAATGCAATTATTTGTAAATAAAGCAGATGTCGTTCCATTTTGAAGTAATTCCCATTTTGAAGTAATTCCCAACACAGAGAGTTGCAGTTGTTATAGCAATCATTTATAACGATGTGATCTGATATCATTGCAACAGTGAAAATATTGTAAATTTTCTTGACCTAGCAGTTATGTTAAACATTTTCAACAGAATATATACCCTGTGTCTCTAGAAAGTACTGGTTCTGCAATATTATCAGTGATCAATGCGATCATTTCAAAATAAAGCAAATGTGATTACTGAATTCTGAGTAGTATTTCTCTTTGCTATATATATATGTATGTATTCTCTGATTGAAAGGTTTCAATAATATTGCATAGAGACAACAAGTTTCATAGCCTTTTCACAATGGGTCAGTTTTACCTTAGAGTTCAATGACCCCCCCCCCCCCCCACCTGATAATATTGCTATCTAGAACCCCTGCCCTTTTTCCACAAATGAAATGTTAATTCAAGCCTTAATTTGCAAAGTTAGACATAACATATTAACTGTGTTACTTTCTGCTGTTTACTTTATTTTTATGATGTAAAATATCAATATTTCATAACAACCACAACATGCAATTAACCTTTTACATTGGAAAAACTTTATAAAGAAGAAAATAAATTTTGTAATGCCAAAATGTTTATGATCTTTCTCATATATTCATTGCAAGTGTGCTGTATGTAGTAACAAGTGTTTCAAGTTTCCTAAATGCCCTATGCTTTCAATAATGATTTTCCACACAAACTTTATAGACAAATGACTGCACTAGATTCTAAGCCTTTGAGAAGAAATGGTATTGTTTGGAGCTGTTTTGATTACTACCATCTCTGAGGGAAACCCTATGAAGAAGATTTTTGTATTGCTTGCAGTAGTAGAATAACAATACCTTTACCAAGATTAGGACATGCATCCCACCCCATAAGGATATATTATGTTTAACATAAAAAATATAACAATAATAATATCAATACCAGTAATAATAATAGTAATGATAATAATGATGATAATAATATAATGATAGTTCTTCTCGTTACTATATGTCATTGGTTACAGTTCAATACCTCTGGCCGCCTTTACTTTTTCGATGAAATACCATCCTTATATTAAATCTTTCTTCTACAGTTTTTATAATAGAAATTTTCATATATTCAAAATACTATAATCTTCTGTTGTTGGGTATGGATATTTTGCCTGTTTCTGTAACAGCACAATTAAACTTTCATGTGGTATATACTTTTGACTGACTGATGTTGATTTCACATTATTTTTTACAGGAGTATGTAGTGCAGCAATCTTTTTGAACATATTAAGATTTCAATAACTCTTTCTTACATGTATTGTTTTTATGATATGACCTAAAAATAGCACAACCACATACTATACAGTCGGCAAGCTATTACCAAATCTTTATTCAAAGTTTTTGTAGAATCCAATTGTTTTACCCTCAATTTTTTTTATGTAATGACATTGTAATGATATGGCATCTCTTTTGAGGGAAGAGGAATTTTTCTATCTACCACTGGGAGTACCATTGCAACTGAAAAGAGTACACAAATTAAAACACGCACTATTCATAATGCTCTCAATTGTGGTTACCCAGGAATCAAATAATGACTGCAGTAGACAATAAAATATCTAATCAGAAGATTCTTCTTACAATGAATCTCATGCAATTATAACCAAAAAACATAAACAAAAAATAATTGGAGCATTCCACTCATCCTCAGTGTAAGAACATATTGTGTTTAAAAGTGATGTACAACAAAAAAGACAAAGCAGTAGAGACTAAGAAAATAAAATTAAGGAAAAAACACAGGTTTTTACACCGTGGTAAACACAAGCATTCATATCAACTGTTCAAGATTTCACCTGCAAAAGATTTACAATCATTTTCAATTTGTGTTAAGTGAATATTATTGTGATACTTCATCAACTCTGTATTCCCTGTCAAGATAATAAATAATTTTACTTCTATTCCCTCGGGTGCAATCTCAGTGGGAGTGAAAGAGCTAAATGAAGGTCCATTTTTAAGCACTGTGTTGAGCGGTATACTGATCATGTAATTTGCAACAGGTGTCACTAATTGTGTACCAAACACAGCATAAGAAATAAAATAATGGGGATTACGCTGATATAAAAAATAAAATATAAAATATAAAAAAAATAAAAAAATGAAATATAAAAGTATTGTGACTTCTTCAAAAACTAGCTTCGCGAGGTTTTTGCGGGAGTCGTATTTCTAGTAACTTATATGATTTAACAGGACGTTTCAGTGATATTAGCAGTTAAGCAAATTGAGTTAGGGACTGTGCAATAATTATCGGGGGGGTGGGGCTGAAAAATGAGCCTCGCAAGGAGAAATATTACATCATACCCCTCCTCTCAACAAAGGCAAATTAGCTCTGACCCCCCCTCCAATCTCCCAAAGAGAGTGATAAAAATACGGTTCTGGGACACCTAAATTTGTCTAGTCATTTTTAGCTTAGCTTTTTAGCTTAGCCTAAAAAAATAGATCAAAGATTTGCTCAAGACCCTACTAGGTTTGCTAAGCAGATGCTAAGCCGATGTGAAGCCGCCAGACCATCACTAAACCAGAATGAAGACAGCAGTTCTGGGACACAGGAATTTGTCTAGTCATTTTTCAGGTTAAGTTTTATAATTAGGTTAAAAAATTTACCAAGATTTATAAGAGATTTTATACAGCAATATTTCTGGGACACGATAATTAAATCTTAAAAAAAAGTTGATT
This sequence comes from Ricordea florida, assembly GCA_949710005.1. Classification (NCBI taxonomy): domain Eukaryota; kingdom Metazoa; phylum Cnidaria; class Anthozoa; order Corallimorpharia; family Ricordeidae; genus Ricordea; species Ricordea florida. The sequence continues at coordinate 24,188,875 of OX453277.1, read as the reverse complement.
TAAAGATTTGAATTATTTTACAAAAGTAATTATGGATCAATTAAATAATTTGAATACAAAACAATTAAGCTCTTTACTTTCATGGTATAGAATTCAAGGTAGATCAAGAATGACTACTAAAGAAGCTAAAATACAAGAATTGAATAATATACCTGAAATAATTAATAATGTACAACAAATCGTTGATAATAGACGAGAAATTTTTAGAGAGATAGATAATATGCCGAGGAGTATAGCAAACCAACCACGGCCACCTCTTCCAATACCACAAATAAGGACTAGAAACAGGCCAAATTTACCATCTTTAAATATTCCTCATCCAAATAATGAAATATTTATACCAAGAACGCCTCCAGGCTCGCCAGATACTTATAGGCCAGGAACCCCGACAGACACACCCCCTCTAAACCAACCCATAATAAATATTAATAAACCTAAACCAAAAAGACCCTCACCACCTAAACCAACAAGACCTCCGCCGCCCATTCCAATAGCGTCAATAAAACAAGATAAGATTAAAAATACAAAACAAACTCCTTTTTTAGGAAATGTATTAAACAAGTTTTGGAATATTGTGAAGCCATACATTCCTGAAAAAGTAAAAAATAAAACGGAAGAAATAGCTAAAAATTTTATAGAAAGATATAAAAGAGTAAATGAAACCAGCCGTCCGAAAAATCAACCAAAACAAATAAAAGCTAAAAGAGATTATGAGAAGGAGGGAGCAAGACCTAAAACAAAAAGAAAGCCAAATATATCTGATAGTGCAAAAGAAGAAGAATTCACTATAAAGGAAAATATAAAAAAATTCAAAAAGGGCTATTTGAAACAACATATCATAGATGGGAAAAAAGGATATAATATTGAAGAATTCATGAAAAAAATAAAACCAAAGGTTATAGATATTATTAATAAGGATAAAAAACCAAAAAAGGTTAAGTTTATACTATCGTCTAAGTTTGTAAAATCTCCTCTACAAAAAACTCAAATTACAGAGGAAGTCGAAAAATACTTTCAAGCTAAGCCAAAAATAATTACAGAGGCAAGCAATTTGTCAGAAGAATATGATGATATAATTAAAAATATAATTGACGATTTTGAAACATTTCAAGACAATACAGATTCTGGCGTTTTTCAATTTGATTCTGTAGTCCGCTTTGATATTGGAATATCACCCTACACAGTTACTTCTGGAAGTTCATATATACCACTACCAGAAAGAATAGCGCTCAAAAAAGCTGTTATTAATATAAAGAATAAGGATGAAAACTGCGGTCAATATACATTAACAGAAGGAGTGTTTCCTAGAAAACATCATAGAGAGAGAGTAAATAATGAATTGTTGAAAAATTATAAAAAATTAGACTTTTCTGGTATTGAAGGTCCAATGACATTGAAAGATTTTAATAAGTTTGAAAAACAAAACCCATACCCCGTTAATGTATTGAAATATGATGAAGAAGATGATAAAATATATACTGTAAGATTAAGCAATAAATGTTATTGTAAGAAAGAAGAAAAATGTAAGAATTGCGGTTGTATGAAAAAAGAGTGCAAGAAAAAACAAAAATGTAAGAAAAAAGGCTGTATGAAACATGAATGTGAAGAATGTGGTTGTAAGAAATGCGATTGTAATAATTATGAATGTAAGTTATGTGATTGTAAAGTTATAACATTAATTTTAACAAATGAAGGAGAAAAAAGCCACTATAATTTAGTAGAAAATGTTAGTAGACTTTTATCATCTGAAATTGATAAAAACAAAAACAAAAAACATTTCTGCCTTAGATGTTTCAACTCATTTTATGATGAAAGGATTTTACAAGAACATAAAGAATACTGCGATTCAAACGGTGAAGTTAAAATTAAAATGGATAAGAATGAAGATGGTAGTCCAAAATTTATTTACTTTAAAAATTTTAAAAATAAAATGCGATTGCCTTTTGTTATCTATGTAGATTTTGAAAGTTGCCTAATACCAATACAATCTTGTTCACCAAACGAAATTAAAAGCTTTACTAAAAATTACCAAATGCATAAAGCATCAGGATTCTGCTATTATATCAAATGCTTTGATGAGAGTATATTACCAAATGATTTTAAAATGTGTGTGAATTATACCGCAAAATCTGATGATGAGGATGTTTCGCAGATATTTACAGAATATTTAGAAAGAGATGTTAGGAAAATTTTTGAACTAATAGAAAAAAGAAAGGAAGAGTTTAAAGTTTATAATAAGAATAAAATGACAGAAACAATCAAAAAAGAATATGAAAATGCAACTCACTGTCATATATGCGATCGCAAATTTCATGAAATTGCTGATGAAGATTATAAAAAAGTAATAGATCATTGCCATCTTACTGGAAAATATAGAGGAGCTGCGCATAATAAGTGTAACTTAAAATATGAGATTCCCAAATTCATTCCAGTAATAATTCACAATCTGTCGGGGTATGATTCTCATCTATTCATTAAGAATCTTGGTAAAACAAAGGGTAAAATGGATTGTTTAGCTTGCACCGATGAAAAGTATATTAGTTTCTCAAAGAAAATTTTAATTAATTATGATCATGCAGATGAAGGTGGTGCATACAGAGATGAGGAATATGATGAAGAAGGTGATGAGGATGGAGACTCAAAACCTATTGTTAGAAAAATCAGATTCATCGATTCTTATAAATTTATGCAAAGCTCTCTTAGTGGATTAGTTGAAAATCTTACCAAATGTGGAAATTGTGAATCATGTAAACCAGGAAAATGTATGAAAAGATACATAAAAGATGGAAAGATTATTAACTTTAAGGGGGTTGGTAATTGCGATCATTGCAAGAATTGTAAGTTATCAGAAAGTATGTGTTTTTCCCCAATAGATAAAAATATGAACGAAACTAAAAAACATTTCACAGGAGAAAAGCTAAAACTATTGTTGAGAAAGGGTGTATTTCCTTATGATTATTTTGATTGTATTGATAAACTTAATGAAAAAGAAATTCCAAAAATGAAAGCATTTAAATCAATTCTTAATGATCAAGATATTTCAGATATGGATTATGAACATGCTAAAAATGTGTGGTCAACATTTGATATGAAAACAATGAGAGATTATCACGACTTATATCTAAAAACAGATGTACTGCAGCTAGTCGATGTATTTGAGAACTTTAGAGATGTATGTATTAATAATTATGGTTTGGATCCCGCTCACTATTTTACATCGCCAGGATTATCTTGGGATGCAATGTTAAAATTAACTAAAGTTAGTTTGGAATTGTTTACTGATGTTAATATGCTACTTTTTATTGAGAGAGGGATTAGAGGTGGAACATCTCAAATATCAAAAAGATATGCTAAAGCTAATAACCCTTATATGACAGATTTTGAAATAAATAAACTTATAAGTTATATTATTTATCTCGACGCAAATAACTTATATGGAGCCGCGATGAGCAAGAAATTACCTAAATGTGGTTTTAAATGGATGTCAAATGAAGATCTTGAAAATTGGAGGAATATGCCTTGCATAGTTGAGGTTGATTTGGAATACCCAAAACATCTTCATGACGAACATAAAGATCTACCTTTAGCCCCAGAAAAACTTAATGTTAATAAAGTTAACAAATTAATACCAAACCTATTCGATAAGGGAAGATATGTAGTACATCATGAAACATTAAAATTTTATGAAAGTATGGGATTAAAAATAACAAAGATTCACAAGGGGATTAAATTTAAAGAGTCTGAGTGGTTAAAACCCTACATTAATTTGAATACTAAATTTAGATCGCAAGCAACTAATGATTTTGAAAAAGATTTCTTCAAGTTAATGAATAATTCTGTATTTGGTAAAACAATGGAAAATATGAGAAAAAGAATAGATGTGAGATTAGTTAATAATGTTGAATCAGCTAAAAAATTAATAAGAAAATCAAACTTTAATCATTTTACTATATTTTCTGAAGATCTTGCCGCTATAAATATGAAGAAAACAGAAATAAAATTTAATAAACCAATTTATGTAGGGTTTTCCATTTTAGATCTAAGTAAACAAATAATGTATGATTTTCATTATAATTATATTAAAAATAAATATGGAGAAAAAGCTGAATTACTTATGACTGATACTGATAGTCTTGTATATAAAATAGAAACTCCAGATTTCTTCAAAGATATAAGCCCAGATGTAAGAGAAAAGTTTGACACTAGTAATTATCCTAAAGATCATCCTTCTAGGATAGAGGTTGGTGTAAACAAAAAAGTAATTGGAATGTTCAAAGATGAGTTTGGGGGTAGTATACTTATAGAGTTTGTGGGTTTAGGCGCTAAACAATATGCTGTATTAATGGATAATGGTAAAGAGATAAAGAAGAATAAAGGAACAAAGAAATTAGTTGTTAAGAAAACAATTCGTTTTAATGATTTTAAAGATTGTTTGGATACCAGAAAACCGCAAATGAGATTACAAAATTTAATTGGATCAAAGCTACATAATATTTACACAAAAACCGTTAATAAAAAAGCACTATCTGCTGAAGATGATAAGAGAATAATTTGCAAAGATGGGATAAATACTCTTCCATATGGTCATTATTTTACCAAAACAGAATTGGGTGGTAATTGTGTATCATAAGGAACAACCTGTAATTCTTCCCTTACAAAACCACGTCTTGGTCCGTCAAGCAAATAATATAAAATCGGCTGATTAGGTGAAATCAAACTTCTTGAAATATTATAAATTTTTATACTCCAAATGGGGTCTGTAGCTCGCCTTTTTTCACCACCTTCGAGTTCGCCGGGAGATAATAAATATCTAACTTTAACAATAGGAGACAATCTAACCTCATCAAGACCAACAACTCGCTTATAATTTTTAGTTTCAATATCAATCTCTTTTAGTTTTATAGCTTCATCAGGTTCTTTACCGGTTATTCTAGTTGGTGTATTATTCAAAGTTTTTAGAATATCAGGTAATCTTTTCACCCATACTCTAGACCTTTCATTCTGTATCATTTCTTGCGCATATTGATGACTAAATAACTTTTCTCCCAATATTTTGTTTGCATTTTCTACAAATGCTTGTGCCCTATGGTTTCATTATGGTAATTCATAAGTTTGGAAACCCCGCCCATAAATTCTTTTCCTGGATCAACCATTAATGTTTTGGGGTATTTTAACTTTCTCGAATAAATTTTTTCAAAAGCTTTGGATATCTCATTGCTTTCTTTTGAGGTTAATGGCTCAGCATCTTTATATCTAGAAGCAACATCAACCACAACTAATGCATATTTATATGTTTTTCTTCCAACTCTATCATGCGGTAAAAATAATAAATCTGCTTGGTGAATTTGATTTGGTTTATCCACAACCCAGTGCGGTCTAGGTATATATTTAGGAGCTGGTAGATATATTTGCCATATTGCTTGTTTTTGTAACCATTGTTTTGCTACATCTTCACTTATTTTCACTTCGTGGGAGGGCTCGGCGGAGCCGGGAGACACTTTGGGTCGTTTTGCCTGATTTGCCTTTTCAGCTAATTTAGGGATTGCAGAATATCCTTTCCAATATCCTTCAGTTGAATAATATATTTTTGAAAGTATATTTTCGTTATTCATTTAAAGATTAGCCGAAGTATCTTATAAATTAAAATGGGGGAAGAAAAAATAAATTTTACTAGATATCAAATAAACATTATGAAAAAAATTATAATTAAAAAAATTCTAGATATGGAAGATGGTGATAATATTTTTAATGTTATGATTATGATACCAAATGCAAGAGAAAGTTTATTAAAACATATTGAAAAATTAGAGAATAATAGTGCAAAGGGGTTTAAAGATTAACTAAAGTATCTTATAAATTACAATGACGTCTGAAAAAATTAATCCAAACAGAATTCCAAAAGAACCATTTGGTTTGAAAGCAGAATCAACATTGAATCGAATTACTCTAAATCCATCCACAGCCAGCCCCGGTGAAACATTATATATAAATATTCCAAAACTTTCTGAGAATTTGGTGATTGTGCCTGGAAGTGTATCTCTACTATTTGACTTGGATGTTGATGGTCATGCTAATAATACAGTTGTTAATAATTTAGGAAGTAATCTTGTATCCAGACTAAAAGTTCTTTTTGGAGGTGAAACATTACAGGATACCCAAAGATATGATCTATTTCAAACCTATCATGATTTATTCTTAACCGATGAAGAGCGTGAAGATAGATTAAAACAAGGTATTTCTTCGTTAAATATTAGAAAACTTAGAACAAAAGCTGGCGATGCAAAAACACAAGATGTAAAAGAAGTAGCTCTTGCCGCAGTTCATAATACAAAGTATAGAATACCAATAAATCACCCAATTTTAAACGATCATGGTGTTTTTTATCCAAAAGCATTAGAAAATCATTTAATATTTGAGATTACACTCGCCCCAATTAATAATATTCTTATTTATTCTGATACAACTAAAACACCATCATATTCAATCAAAAACTTAGAGTTAGAATATTCCTCAATTTCAAGCGAATACTTAGCCCGTGAGGCACAATCAACATATCAAGTTGGTAAAGGATTCTTTTATGAAAATATTACTTTACACAAAACTTTTACATTTTCCATAGGTGGTGATGGTGTTATTAATCAACATATTAATTTACCAAGAAGATCAATGACTGGAATATTATGTTTGTTTTTATTACCACAAGCTGCAGGAGCAAGGGATTCTGAAAATTTTTATAATCCTGGTATATCTTCTGTTAATATTGATGTTGATGGTGTGCCAAATCGAATATATTCTAGGGGAATGATTCCATCAGATCTTTGGGAATCTGTGAAAAAACGTTTCCGACCAACGGGAGGAACTAATAGAGATGATGGTTTACAAATTTCACTAAAAGAAAAGGATTTTTATGCTGATAAGTTTGCTCTTTGGGTTGATACTAGAACTCACCCCGATAATAGTATTCATGGTGGAGGACTAGCTTTAAATAATACACACGATGGTGTAAAAATAGAAATTAAAAGGAAACAAAGTGGATCAGGAACAATAACTTGTTATATGTTTGTTGTGGCTGATGCAATGATGGAGATTATGAATTTAAGTTTAAGATCAATTAAGTACTGACTGAACATAGTGAAGGAAGAACCTGACTTAAAAACTTTTAGTTATGATACAAAATCATGGAAGAACTACGAGATAAAATTCCTTTTCATTGTATTATAACTGGACCAACAAATTGCGGTAAAACAAAGTATCTAATTGATCAACTTAGAGGACCATTCATAAAACTTTTTGATTACATTGTTTTAATATGCCCCACTTATTATAAAAATAAAACATATCATGATTTTGCTAGAGGAGATAAACGTTTCTATGTATTATCACCCGATGCAAGTAATATTGATGAGATTAATGATTTATTAACTGATTGTCAAACTTTATTTTCTGGAACAAATACACTAATAATTTTAGATGATTGCGCTGTTTCTAATGATCTGAAGAAAAGATCTAATAAATTTATAGATTTAGCATTCTCCGGAAGACATCATGGATTATCGGTTTGGGTTCTCACTCAACAATTAACTTCAATATCAAAACCATTCCGGGAAAATGTAGCCTGCGTTGTTACATTCCATAATCCATCTCAAAAAGGCATGAAGATGCTATTCGAAGATTATGGTGGTGATTTAGACTATGAAACTAGTAAAAAGTTTGTTCAACTCCTTAAAAAAGAAAAATATTCTAGACTTTGTTTATCTTTACGTCACCCATTTAATTACTATTTAGAGATTCCCGAAGTGATTTAAAAAAGATGACAAACGTTGAAGATTATATTGAAGAAAAAACTGGAGGAAAAGATGTTGAAAAAGATAATGATGAACTTGAAATAAAACAAGAATCTCTTGCCATTCTCGCAGCGCTTGGAACAACAAAGGAATATTTGGGAGTTGAAATGAGTCTGGGTGATATAAAAAAATTATCAGAAAAAGATGTAGAAAAATATTTTAATCGCTATCAAGCAGTAATGGGTAAGAAAATTAACGGTGGGTTGGTAGATTCATCTCTCCAACTAATTTCTAAACTTATTTCATATTTAGTTCCTGTTGATGATATAGAATCTCTTTGTAATGATTTGAAGAAGGATGATTTAGTTAATCGTGAACTAACAAACATTGTGGGGCTATTAGCATTAAAAGCAGGAAGATTGGCAGCACTTGCTAGCGGTTTATTTCAGGTTGCTAAACATGTTAAAATAGGTAAAATACAACAAGTTACAAGTGAAAAATCAGGTAATTCTAACATAACTGAGCAAGATACTAAGCAAAATTATGAAGGTGTTGATACTGTAAACTAAGCAGGTCTAAAGACTTATTTATGATATCTAAATAATAATGTCTGAACAAACTGAAGAAGGAAAAAAAGCTGTGGAGCAAATTACTAGAGAACCACCCAAAGAAGTTAATTCATCAAAAAATAAAGAAAAAGACCCAAAAAAAGTTGCTGCTGGTAAAAAATTGGCGGAATATAATAAAAAAGCAAAAGAAGCATTGGCTAGGGAGACCAAACGAAATGAGGAGCAAATGAAAACGGAAGAAGATCAAAATAAAAATACAGAAAACCAATCTAATAAAGCGTGGCTGCCAGAGCTGTCTTTTACAACTGTATTATCAATTGTTGGAATAGGATTCACAGCATTTGATGTGTTTATGAGATATTATAAAAACAGAATACCTGATTTATCTCAAGTTCCTCAACAAATAAACCCCCAACCATCAAAAATACAGCAACCCACAGATAGACCAAAAATTGGAATGATGTGATTATAAATTATTTTTTTACTACATAAAGTTATCTAAAGGTTTCTTACTGATGTAGTAAAAAATAATGTCAAACGAAAACAAACTTGTGAAAACTGTTACTGATTCAGCGGTACTTATCGGATTAGGGGCTGGAGTTGGTTATGTTGCTAAAAAAGTTATGAAAGAATCATTTTTGAACGATCCATCTTCAAGTATTACAAATTACGCAAAATGGGTTGCTGTATTGTCTGGAAGTATGTATCTAAAAACATATTTAGAGGAACAAAAAATTTTACCAAATTAAGAAAATAATAATGGCACTTGTATCAATAGCAATGATGGTTGGAGGAGCAGTATTAAATTCAACAGCATTTGTTGGTGGGTCATATCTAGCAAAGTATCTATCGGGAAATAAAATAGATACAGAAAAAATAAGACACGATAAAGCAATGGAAAAATATCAAAGAGATTATGCAGAATATCAAGAAAAAAGACAAAAACTAATGGATTGGAAAATTAAGAAAAAAGATGAAAAATATCAAGCATCAAAAAATATTTCAAAAACAAACGAACAATTTGAATTATATAGTCAAATTCAAGAACCAAAATTCTCTGATTATTATAAACCAAGCGATAATCAAAAGAATGGTGAAATGTTATATGTTGGGGGAGGAATGATGGTGTTGGGATATGCGGTTAGTAAATTAATTTAAATAACATTATTTTGTTATGTAACCTATAATTTTGGTTATATAACATAATTTTATTTATTATTGGGTTTACATAAGACTTTCGTTATCTTAATCTAGTTCTTCTTCTTCTTCTTCTTCCATAAATTCACAATATGATTTACAATCAGAAACAATTACTTCAGGATTATATTTTGGTTTAGCTAACAATTTTTTAATTTCAATTTGTGGTTCTATATACGCCTCATAAAGTTTTACCTGAAGAGAAATTATTTTTGCGCCAATAAATATTGATTCAATTTTGATTGCGCATTCAGCTCGACAGCGTTTATTCATTAAATCCTTATATTCCATTAATTCATCATTTTCCATATTATAAAATTTTGTTAGAAACCTATCTTCTCTTTTTGAGTAGATTAATTTTGCATATAATGTTGGTCCTTTACCCTCAACTTTACGCATAAAAGTTTTGTTTTTTTCATCTGTAATTTTTACCATTTTCCAATATAGTGGATTTAAACCGCCCTTGATTTTTGTAAGATCATTTCTTTCCAATTCAAACTTGTCAATTTTTTCTCTATTATCTATCAAATGATCAATACAACAATCCACTATTTCGTTAAAAGTATTAATCCATTTTTCTTCTTCTGGAGTGGGCTCATCTTTACTCCATAAACACAAAGGAAAAGTATATCCTGTAACTTTTTTTGTTTCTTGGCTTCTATTTTCTGAAACCCCATATGAATACAAACGCCCAGTTGGAATAACAAGTTCTCCTTCGGTTTCATCTTCATTTTTTGTAAAAATATTAATTCTCTTAAATTCAATCTTTGGTTTAGTTCCAGGAACTTCTCCTGAAATTGGTTTAGAAAATATCATGCGTTGTTTTGGAATGTAATTATTAATATTTATTAATTGTGTGCTTTCATTAATCATTTTATTTTAAATTTATAGTTTTTAAATAAAATTAAAAATCATTTTTTTATAATTAATAAATATAACTTTTGATCTAAAGATTTCTTATTGATGAGTAAAAAATAATGGCTGAAGGTGGATATTTAGAAGAAGAATTAGATCCAACTATATTAAATAAAACAAAAGATGATGATAATTACAATGAACAATTTCCAATGACATCTACATCCGCTCAAATTCAAGACTTTCCAAATACTTATGAGAGTGCAGAAACTTCATTTAGTGGAGCAAAACCAAAAACTAAAAAAGGATATACAAAATTAGCTAGAGAAGATATTGAGGAGATGGAAAGAAACAAAGATGAAGCCTGGCAAGAAATTAAAACTAAACACCCTAAAGCGATAGCAAATTTTGATTTTAGGTATGATGATTTTGGCAAATTACAAGTTGCAATAATGCGTGATAGACCTAATAAAATTAAATGGTATGATTTTTATGATAGATATAAAAATGTTAGCAAAAAAGTATTGAATATAAAAACAATAAGAGATGCCCTTGGCCCTCCAGCTGAAGAGGTTTTAGAATCAATTGATAATGAAAAAACAAAGAAAAAAGGTTTAATTGCTAAACTAAAAGAAAATATAAAAATCAAAAGAAATAAACCTAAGATTACGCCAGAGGAAAGTAACCAAATTGAAGCTGAAGAGAAAGAAATTGTTGATCATGAAGAAGATTTAGCTAGTTTAGAGGATGAGGAAGAAAGAATACAAAATAAAATGTCATTACGCGATCGTATAAAATACATTTTCAAAAAGTATGGGTTTACAGTCTTTGCTGTTATTAGTGCTGTAGGTATAGTCATTGGCGTTATAGTTTCTAATCTTTCTAAAGGTTTATCTACATTTGGTAAAGGAGTTGGAAATGGTTTGAAAACTCTCGGTAAGAAACTGGGTGAAATATTGCCAGGAATGGTTGGTGCAATAGTTAGCTTTTTATTCAAAACAGCTGGTGAAGTTATTGGTTTTTTAGGTAAAAATGCCTGGTTGTTGATAATGGCTGTGGTTATATATTTTGTTGAACAAATTAAAAATAAGAGAAAGTAGATCTAAAGATAACAATTTGATCAGTAAAATACAATATGGATGACTACAATAAAATTTATCCACAACTACCTAATAATTTTGATCCGAGTATCGGGGAGAACCTTCAGGCCGATCATGTGGTTAATTTTAGACTACAAAAATCATGCGAAGTATTACAAAATCTTGAGAGAGAAATTAAACATTATGAAGATGTAAGGAAAAAATATAATAGAGTGAGAGGAATATTTACAAAAATAAGTGTTTGTGGCGGTTTGGTTTCAGTTATTCTATCTGCGAGCGGTCTCGGAACTTCTCTTACTGGTTTTGGCGCTGTTGTCGGTGTTCCTTTAGGGGTTGTAGGTGGGGTTTTTGGCGGATTATCGGTTGGATTCGGTTACGCATCAAAAAGACTTTCAAATAAAGTTAGTAAACATGAACAAACCGCTGCAATCGCAAAATCAAAATTAAACACTATTAACGATTTAGTTTCAAAAGCTTTGAAAGATAATGTTATATCCGATCAAGAATTTTCAATAATTTTGGCAGAGTTGGAAAAGTTTCAAAAACTAAAATTAGAAGTTCGACAAAAATTTAGAAAAGAAGCAGAAAAAAACTTCAACATGTCCATTATAAGGAAGAAAGTTCGCGAAGATCTATTAAAAGAACTAACCACCAAAGGACATTAAAAATTTCATATGAAAGAACTGATGTGGGCTGTAATTGTTTTGCGGGGATTAGAAAAGAAATTAATTGACTTTACATCTTATTCTTAATCTAAAGATCAGATTAATTGAAACACAAAGAATAAGATGTTATTGGATGATTTCAAAACTAGGCACCCAAATGTTAACCTAGATAAATTTACATTTATTAATGATTCATTTGGTGGATATATTAAGTGGAAATTTAATGGAACAATAATAATGTCAAATGATGATCCTTCTGGGAAAACTTGGACTGAAAATCTCTCTAATAATTTGAAAAAGCTATTATGGAAAGATTTGGGGTTAGAAAATAAGGTTAAGGTTAGTTCATTTCCAAAAAGTTTGTCATTTACAAATCAAACATATCCAATACCGCCCATTAAATTCGATGAATTCGCTCCCGATGTAACAAAAATGTTAAACATTTTAGATATATATGTTTCAGATAAAAATAATTTCACTGCTCCTATGAGAAACATATTTAAATCCCAAGTTATAGAATTTTATAGTGGAAAAGAGAGTAGAACTTGGTTGAATAAACCTAATATTAATCATTGGCCTCAACAATTAAATATGGCAGTATGGTGTGCTACATCTGGATGTGGTGTAAGCCTTATTGAGAGTTTAAATTATCCTAAAGTTATTAGTGGTTTTATAAAGTTTCATGTATATTTCACAATAAGGAGAATATTGTATGAACTGGGATTGCCATTACCAGACGAACAAACTTTTTCTTTAAAAAATAACCCCTATAACAAAAATGTATATAATAGATTGTGCGCGGAATTTGGTCTTAGTAATAATCAAGATTTTAAGGGATTGAATAAACCTTTAGCTGACTTTAGATGGAAAGGTGGTGCAAACGCAGGATTAGGAGATGTATTCATTAATTATGGAAAAGGATACATACCACCAGGAGAAGTTCATGGTAAAGGAGGAGGAAATCAAAATGTTAGAATTATAAGAAATTATGATCCTGAAGCTAATATATGGCCCAGCGAATCAGCTAAATTTTCTGATGATGGTGGAAAGAAAATAGATGGTAATTTAATATCCTTACTTCGCAATGATTACTTTAAAGATTTTAAATACGCGTGGTTTATACCAGAAAGCGGATATGGATTAACAAAAGCTGGTTTAGGCAGATTAAATAGATCAGTTGAAGCTTTTGTTTACTGCGTATTAGGAGCTCAAGTTAATACTAGAAACCCAATTTGGGGAAAAGGAGGTGGAGCAGTAGAAACTCAGCAAGAATTCATAGCCTTATTTGAAAGTAGTGTAATTGAGAATGACATTGCTAGTTCTGTACAAAGGTATCAATTAGCTGTACAGGAAGCAAAATTACGACTTGATTTAGCTGTCGCTCCTGGGGTTTGGTTGATGCCGAGTAATTTGATTATAAATACAGAAAGTGTGGTTGGATATAATAATAAACTAAAGCGGGCAACTGAAGATATGAAATTTGGAGTAAATAATTCATTAAATATTGAAACAAAAGCTGTAGGAATAAATCATAGTTTAGGATCTACAAAAGTTTTGTTATCACATAAAACTGAAAACAAACCAAAATCCATAATACCAACAGAAAAAGATGAAATTAAACTAGAAAATAATGATACAACTCAACATCAAAATAATCTTATATTACTTATGGCTGTTGGGGGTGTATTATCTTGGTTCCTATTTCGTTAATGTTTTGATTATAGAAATCTAAAGATTAATATGATGTAATCAAAACAAAATGTTGAGTATTACAATGTATGATTCTGAAACAAGGATTTATTTAGATCCTCCACTGAAAAATGTTCAAGAGATACAACTACTAGATTGTAATATAAAAACCAAAAGATTGATTAATTTTAAAGATGAACAGAGAATAACCGATGAAAGGGATAGACCACTCGTAATAATACAACCTGGCACATATTCACTTCTCAATATTCAATCAATAATTAATAATAGTGAAAAGGGATCAAATATAACAATAATTGGGGGTGATACTATTGATTATCTATTTTCTAATAAACCATTCAACATTAAAATTACGAGAGGGTTACAAGTTTCTTTAGGATTGCCAGAACTTTTAAATACTGGTAAATTATACCCTATAAATATAAATATTAAGGAACCATTGAGACTTATGTGCAGTATAGTGGATAATAGGATGTCATATATGAATAAAAATAAAAACGGAGAACTTGTAAAACTAACGCCATCACACTTACTAGCAAACATACCCTCAAAAGATTATCCAAAAATTCCAGTTCGAAAATATGATACTCTAATAAACCACTTTGATTTAACCATTTTAGACGCAGAATGGAAAAAACTTAATCTTAAAGATTCTCCTATAACTATAAGTTTAAGATTCAGATAAATTTCAATGTAGCTGACCCTTCAGGTCTTTTGTTATGTAACTATTACTTGAGTTATATAACATAATTATTTTTTAACTAATCTTAGCCCCATCTTTCTTTCAAAGCTCTTAACTCTTCAAAATCTAAATATCTACTTGGTTGCCATACTGCTTCAACTATTTCATCATGCAAACTTTTGTAGAATTTATTTTTATGTAATACTTTATATGGGTTTGTATTTACAGTTACCGAAAATTCATCAATAATAATTTTTTTATTTAATTAAAGCATTTCTAAAATCTGCTGCCTCTGGTCAGTCATTTAAAAAATCATTAGAATTTTCATCAGCTGGGAATATACTACTCATATCACATTTTGTTCTAAATAAAAAACAATAATAATACTTATAACCATTATCTTGAGTATAGTCAATTTGAAATTCAACAAGTTCTGAACAAACATCTTCATATTTAGTAGAAAGGGCTTTTGATAAATTATATAAACAATCTTTTTTTATCATTAAAATAATCTAAAATAAAGCCTATATATTTATTTAAACGTATTTTTTTTACTATTCTTTCCATTTTATTCTTAATACTTTTAATATTTTTAAATTTTTAAATCATAAAATTAATTTTATTCTACATTCCTTACAAGAAGCTTTTTGTTTTTTATGCTCACATATTTGTGATCCTCCACATTCTTTACATTGTTGTTTTTGTTTATTATGTTCACATATTTGTGATCCTCCACATTCTTTACATCGTTGTTTTTGTTTATTATGTCTACAATATTGCGATCCTTTGCACTTTTTACAAGCGTGTTTAATTCTATCATGTTCACATATTTGAGACCCACCACATTCTCTACAAAAATATTTAAGTTTTCCATGAATACAAATATAGTCTCTAGTAGTAGTAACTTTTTCAATTAAATTAAGAATTTCCTCCTCCTTATATTTTTTAAACTCATTAATAAGATCTATTCTACCCATTTTTGATCTTCCTTTAATTTTTAACTCTCTTGCCATTCTTTTTAGTTCATACAAACATAAATTATTTAATTGATCCATAATTACTTCTGTAAATAAATTGTAATCTTTAAATCAACTTTTTTTTTAAGATTTAATTGTCATGTCCCAGAAATATTGCTATATAAATCTCTGATAAATCTTTGATCTATTTTTAGCTTAACCTGAAAAATGACTAGACAAATTTAGGTGTCCCAGAACTGCTGTCTTCATTCTGGTTTAGTGATGGTCTGGCGGCTTCACATCGGCTTAGCATCTGCTTAGCAAACCTAGTAGGGTCTTGAGCAAATCTTTGATCTATTTTTTTAGGCTAAGCTAAAAAGCTAAGCTAAAAATGACTAGACAAATTTAGGTGTCCCAGAACCGTATTTTTATCACTCTCTCCCAAAAATTATGACGAACCGCCCCAACATAAACATCTGTCATTTTGAATATTGACTACAAAATAGCTACGAAATGTATAGCAAAACGATTAGAGAAAGTCTTACCTAGGTTGATAAATAGTGACCAAACAGGGTATGTTAAAAACCGCTTTATAGGAGAAAACATTCGGCTAATATCGGATGTAATTGAATTGTATGAGAAAAAACAACTACCTGGCATGTTACTCTTTATAGATTTTGAAAAAGCATTTGATTCCTTAGAGTGGAAGTATCTGTTCAAAGTCCTTGAAGTAATGAACTTTGGGCCAATGTTCCAAAAATGGATCCATACTTTTTATTCCAATATCACCAGCTGTGTGATAAATAACGGGTTTGCGTCCAATTTCTTTCTGCTTCAAAGAGGAGTCCGACAAGGGTGCCCCTTATCGGGGCTCTTATTTGTCCTGGCAATTGAGGTATTAGGCCAAGCGATTAGGAAAAATGAAAATATCCGTGGTTTGAAAATTAACGACACCGAATTAAAATTAAGTATGTACGCGGATGATATCACTGCATTTATAAAAGATGATTGCTCTGCTAATCACTTGTTCAATCTTTTAAACGATTTTGGAGCCTGTTCAGGTCTAAAAATAAATATTTCTAAAACGGAAGGAATGTGGCTTGGCAGTCTCAAATGCAATTTAGGTAAACGTTCTCCATTCAATATTATGTGGCCTGAAAAATATGTAATCGTGCTAGGTGTGGCCTTCGCATACGATCCTTCTGTTAGCTACAAAATAAATTTCGAGGAAAAATTTGTTGCGCTAAAGAAAATTTTAAACCAATGGACGACCAGAGGCTTAACGCTAATGGGAAGAATTTGTATCATTAAAACCCTCGCCATCTCCAAGCTTGTTTATAATACTTCCGTTCTTACAGCTCCACCGAAATTTACTAGTGAAGTTAATGATGTTTGCTTCAAGTTCATATGGAACTTCAAGCCTGATAAGGTCAAACGTAACACGCTTATAGGTCCAAAAGAGAAAGGTGGCCTTAACATGGTAGATTTCACCACGATGGACAAGTCTTTGAAAGCAGCATGGGTTAAACGTTTATATGAAGCTGGCGATGCCAAATGGTGCTCCCTCTTCTCATTGGCTACATCCCAATATGGTGGCTCTTTTCTTTTGGAATGCAATTTTAATGCACCCGATCTAAATTTTGCCTCGTATGTGCCGTCTTTTTATAAGGAAATATTGACTGCCTGGCAGGAGCTACACTCCAAAGACCCTTCTTCTGCTAAAGAATATGAAAATGAAATTATTTGGAACAACCGCTTTATTAAAATAGATGGGAAATCAGTCTTCTACCCATCCTGGCATAGAAAAGGAATAATCAAAATTGGTCATCTGTTAAACGAGAACAGAAAGTTTTTATCAAGATCCGAGTTTCAACATAAATATGGTATGACAGTAAATTTCCTAACATATAATGGCCTTCTTGCCGCGATCCCTGAGGTATGGAAAAGATCAATTGTAAATTCTGAACGAACGCTTACTGATCTTGACAGCAAAGACCTTCCTCCTGCGAATGTCACTGCCAAATCTGCTCGCGAATTGCTTGTTTTAAAAGTGTTCAAAGCTCCAAACGTAGAAACTAAACTAAAAATTGAAAAATGTCTTCCTATTAAAGCCATTTATGAATTGCCTTTCAAGGTTACATTAGAAAACAAGCTCAGATGTTTTCAATATAAGATTATACATAACATCCTACCCACCAACAGCAGACTTCATAAAATGAAAGTGAAAATTTCTCCAAGTTGCGATCGTTGTAGCTCTCCATATGAAACTTTATCTCATCTGCTTTATGAGTGTTCGACGGTACAAACATTCTGGCAAAAAGTTATTGTATGGTGGAATGAAAAACGATCAGAAAAAGTCACCTTAATTGATACAGATATTTTTTACGGTTACAAACCAGAATCAAGCAGTTTTTATGCCCTGAATCATTTCCTTATTATCGCTAAGTATCACATTTTTCTGTCATGGTGGAATATGGTATCTCCAAGTCTTGATATCTTCCTTCTTTTACTCAACGAAAAGATCTTATATGAACGTACAATTGCTGTTAAAAATAATACTATGATGAAATTCAGATCAAAATGGACAACACTTTGCACATGAGCTCCCCTCAAATATTCGCCCCAGAGGTTGTGCCACTATTTGCTCGTCTTTTTTATTATTTTTGTTTGACTTTTTTTTTTCTCTTTATAAACTTATTTTACTTGTTATCTTACTTTCTTTTTCGCTTCTTTTTTGCCTTCTCCTAGTAGTAGAATAAACTAATGCTATTCGTTATCGTAGGGGAAAAGGAGAGGGAAGAAGGGGGGGAAGGGAAAGGAAAAAAAAAAAAAAGTCATTTTCACCCGACAATGACTGTATGGTCTATTTTATTTTTGATGTGGTATATATAAAAGCCATGTTTTATTCATGTTAAATCAGTCCGGAAAGTAATGAGTATAACTTTTAGTGAAATATCTTTGGTATTTGAATCTTAAAGCCAGTTTTTCAGTTGTCCCCCCTTACTTTCCCAGAAATTTACTTCCCCCCCTCCCTAAGGCTGTGATTTTACATTGTGCGCCCCCTCTCGTTTTACTGCCCCCCACCCCCTCCTGATAATTATTGTACAGTCCCCTAATAGAAACGCTATTCTTTGGGACATTTAGTTCGATTTTTTAAAGTTCAAATCACCTTGGCATACATCTAAATTAGAATTAACAATTCATCTTCATTTCTCCAGTTGACACTTTCCGAAAATCAGAAAAGTGAGAGAATTAACAACCATGCGGTCTGCGACATATCATCTGACTACGATTGTGAGGTGACATAAAAGTATTGCTAAAATATTTCACGTGAACCCCCTATTCCCTAATTTTTTTTTTCGCATGATCCCCAACAAATACCACCAGCCTCCCCTCCCTCGTAAAAAATAAACGGTCCCTAAACTCGACAAAAGACTCCTGAGTTCAAACGATTTAAAATCGTTTGAACTCAATACAGCAATAGTTAGTTAGTTATTAGTTGCAGTTAGCGCTGTACTACGTATAAGTAGACCAGTATTTGTTGGCAGTTAGGGACGGACCATTAGAAAAGTGATGGGGAGGGGGTGAGGAAAAAACCAAAAAAAAATTCATGCAAGGCAAAATGCCAAAAAAAAAAATTCATGCAAAGAAGGTAAAAAAAAAAAAAATTCATGCAGAAGGAAGGTCCAATTGTGACTTTTTCACACGTAGTGAAAAAAATTCGTGCAGAGAGGTTCACCTGAAAAAAAAAATTCCTGCAAAAGCAGTGAGCGAAAAAAAAAATTCGTGCAAGCTGAAAATTCCCCAACCCCCCCCCCCATCACTTTTCTAATGGTCCGTCCCTTATTTCAAACGTCTAGCGCATGGAATTCTAAAACTTGGCCTTTCCCCGTCTAGCAAAGCTTGTGTCTCTGTGATTTAATCGTAGTGAGGACTACTAAAGTTAGTATTACGTCCTTTCGTGTTCCGTTTTCTTCTTATGCTGCTGCTAGTTACAAGTACTTAGCCATTTTTTATGACATGTTTGCCGACGTTGCTGCAAACACTAGCGCCAGCTAAAAGCGTGCGAAGCCCACGGGTTCAAAAGTCATAATGTTGAGGGTTTTGCATTAATTTTAACGAACGTCAGAGATAACAAAAGTACGAAGAAATGTTTTACCTTTAATCATAAAAATTACAATTCAATCCTCGATTGTGATTGGTTTAAAAAACTCCTATTTTCCACTAATTCACTTTTCAAGTTGTTATCGGACAGTTTGTTATCGTACTGTTCAATAAGCCAATCACATTCAAAGTTGTAGTTTAAATCAACTAAAAATCACATTCAAAGTTGTGGTTTAAATCAACCAATCACATTCAAAGTTGTAGTTTAAATCAACTAATCAAAACCTTGGTTTCAATCCCCTTAGTTAAAGTGTACAGACTCGTGAACTGGGCCTTTCTTTTAGTGAAGAGTTTTTTCCCTTGAACAATGACAATATTTTCTTTCATGACTTGCATTTGGCTCTTCTTCTTTTCTCGGCAATTGTAATTTTTATGATTAATTGTTTTAAAATAAGACCTCGTGTCGTCCATTTTGGTCTGTAATACTCGTGATGAACAAATCGAACTCCCGCTACTATACGCGCTCGATCTTTCGGTTTTGTTATCGCTCGGACACCACTCAGTCCTATCACCATTAGTTGGATTCTTGCACCGCAGCGTTTCCTCTACGTTAAAGGAAATTGCAAAATCTCTCGGAAATGGTTTAAAAAACCTAATTTACGAACAGTTAACCAAACCAAAAGAAACGACGTAAGATGTAGTTTTGTTGCTAATTCAGTCCAACAGCTGATAAAATTTCGCCCAATTTGAGTCAACATTACGTAAGTGCGGGCTACCTTTCGCAACACAACATTGTAATTTCCGACTAATCATTTTCTTTTACAACTGGACATGTTGGTGCAATCTTTACGTATGTGTTTTATCATGAGACATAAGCTTTAGCAAGCTTACTCCGGCCAACTCCATCAAGTTTAGGGGGCTTAACATCAGGTGTTGACATCAGTAAATTAGAACACTGTGACACGGTATCAATGTACTCGTTAACGCGGCATCAGGGTCCACAGTGAAAAAATAAAAAATAAAAAAATCAGATGCTCTCGCCCTTATTTGTTCCCAAATTATGGCGCTGACATTTTATTTCAACTGAACTTGTTCAAAAATTCTGAGTCACATAAGTGACTCGTTCGCTAAGCGGGGTGTATTGTCAAATAGATCGCTCCGTCGCGAAGCATATTCCATAGGTTTGGGAGGAAAACAACCGTTTGAAGAAAAACGAGGATAGAAGGGTTCGCTGTATTTAAAAGGAGTTTACTCCTCTAAATGCCTGGAACAAGAATGTTAGTCCCTGTAAATAGAAATAGAAGAAAGTGGATAACCAACCTTTGCTTCAATGAAACAGGATTTAAGAGCTAATTCCTTCCGCTGTTCAGAAAATATTAATTCAAACATAGTCCGTACTTTGATGTTAAAAGAACCGTGTAATAACTTACAACGTAATTGAAAGCCAACATTTGTGATGATCCAGAATTGCTCCGAAATATTACAAGCTATTGGCAATTTCTTTGTAGTTGACAGCAAGGAATAACGAGGATTGACACAACTTGAAACAACTAGGCTAAATTTTTTCAAGTTTTGTCACCGCGGCTTGAGGAGCAAGTTTGGCACACAGTGGTGAGAGAACTCGCTTCCAATCTCTGTACAGAAAAAAAACATAACGCGGGTTCGAATCTCGCCGTCTCGCGTTGATTGAATTTGTTGTAGATTCTCTCCATGCTCCGCCAGAGTGTTATTCTCCGGCTTCTTCCGGGGTTTTCCTCGCTCCATAAAAAACATCGTATCCAAATTCCAGTTCGATCTGAAGACAGAGGACAACATAGTGGATGTAGCGCAGCAAAACATATTTACTTATTCAAATATCACCAGTCAACAATTGTACATACGCGACTTTTTCCTTCAGAAGTTTCACCGGATATTTTCGCCGGGTGAAATAATTAAGATAGAATGTTTTGAGCGTGTTGAATACGTGAGCAGTTCACAGGTTAAGTATGAAAAATACAATCTGACTTCTCTAAACAAGAGCTGACCCACGACCTTCAGATTACTTCTTCTTACGCTCTACACCGGAGCTATAGAAGACTCGAAGGAGCAAGGTCATTAAATGACTAGATTCATGGGTAAAACATCTTGAAGATGCTGGAATCTGAATGTGAGTAAGAACTGGTTTGTGAAATAATGAACATCGAGCCTGTGAACATGTTAAAGATCTGATTTTAGGGTGCAACTCAGTGGCAAAATCGGAAGACAAAAAGCCGAGTTCCGGCCTAGCAGGAGTTCAGGAACCCACGACCTTCCTATTGGCGGTTGATAGTCTCTACCACCGAGTTCTGCGAGGAGACTTGTAGGAGCAGCAGTTGTTGTCGTAGATTAAGTACCTCGCACTCACAGTCTTGGGTATAATATTCACCAATCATCAAACGATTCCTTACGTCAGAGCCCTTTAATTCACTATAATAAACAAATTAAACCAGCTGCCAGCATTTGTGAAAAGTTTACTTTCAAAATACAACTAATTTTTTTTTAGTTCACGGAATGAAAGTAGTTGGTGACTAATGAATTTGAACGGAACGATTTCTTCCTGGAGGTGATTTGTAAGACAGCTTTACTCCGCCAATAACGTGTATCGATAAGCTAATCCTCGCTTTAATGAGGATCCATTTGCTTCGGCGGTAAAGGAAGACATGTTTTTTTTTCGGCAAACAGGTACGAATAAGGCGGCAAAGAGTTTAATTAAGCTATCCCCATCAATGCCCTCGAGTGTTCCTAGGAAAACATCACTCATCTTGTACTGAATTAAAATACTATTAATGCCGGTTTTCTTACTGTTACATTGTAATAGTAAGCCCTGTTGATCAATCGGATGAAACCCGGAAACAGCTGAGGTGAGAGTTTCATTTCCCTCTGAAAAGGATTCTTCTCACGGCCTACACCGACTTCACTTATAATTCACAGCACAAGCTAAATAAATCATGTTGAGTTAATTGGCAACCTTTGTTCATTGATTCTTTAGCTGGTCTTCCCGCAATTTTTTGGTTAAATTTATTCATAAAAATGAGAAAAAATTCGAAAGCCGCATTCCTTATAGAAGCTTGAGCTCCAACAGAAACGCCCTACCAGGTTAAGAGCTACCGCTACAGGAAAAAAAAACAAAAACAAATGTAATTATAATGTTTTAGCTAAAAGCGATAATTCCGCCGATCTTCTTTGAGCTTCTGTCGATTTGTGTGTAAAGCGGTGTTGAAAATTGTTATTGTGAACGGATGAAATACAACTGGGCAAGGTAGCAACACGTTTAACGATCGTCTCGGCTCGAAGCGCGTAATTTCCTATCCGTTTCCCACGTACTCTTTCTATTTGTGCTAATTATGTACTACGCAACAGAAACAGGAAAAAAAAAGACCAAAAATTCCGCCAGACTTCAAACTCCGTACGTTTCAATAAATGGAAACATAGCATGGGTTTATCCACAAATGCACACACACATTGCATAGTAAAACAAACAGTACCACGATTCAGTTCATACTGCCTGGTTTGATCTACAGGTGAAAAGTTAGAACCACATTGTATAGCAAAATAAACAGTACTGTTCGGTAGCTTGCTAAAGCCGGAATGGTCACAATGCATGGTTTCATCATGCACTGTTGAGAAGTTCTACACTGCAGCAGCAATAGTGCCTCTATGCAATACTGCATGTTCAGTACTGTAGCTTTTAAAGAATGGTTCGTATTACCCTCGCACAATTTTGTTTATATTAAAAAAAAACCAAACCATATTTTGAAAAATAAACATTTAATTCTGGTACCTGAAGGGATAACATTCAGGGACGGCGGAGCGTATTTTGAAGTGGGGGGGCTGAAAACGAGCGAGGGAGGCGCGAGTTGGTAGGGGGGTCTGGGGGCATCCTCCCCCAGAAAATTTTGAAATCTAGAGTCTCGGAAATCGTATTTACAACATTCTCCGCGACATACTTCTTGAAATAATTAGCCCGGATAAAGCGTAAAATGAAAGGTACTTTTAATGCTTACAAGGCTAACCTGCGGTTTTTGGACACAAGCTTCCCGTCTGTGGGAAGGAAGCACACGCTGAGAAAATGTTAAAAATACGTAAACGCGAAAAGTTTCCGACGAGGCTTGTATAAAGGTGTAGCTTAAACAAAATAAAATGTCATCCTCCTCAAAAGTGGGGGGGCTAAAGCCCCCCCAGCCCCCCCGGCTCCGCCGTCCCTGCATTGCTGATACACAAAATCAAACTTAAATTGAGGTATTTATACAAAATGTTTTAAAGGGCGTACATTTTGGTAACTTCACCTTAGGGTGTAATCAACTATTTTCCCACTGAAGTAATTAAGTAGATTCGCTGCGTAAAGGAGAGACGGCAGTTTTGAACTCAAAAAGCAAACCCTTTCGCATTGAATATGCCTGCACTGTAAGAAAGACAGTACTTTGATGTAGTCAGTACTGACTAAGGATAAGTCTTTACAGAGAATGTTGTATTACAAAATATCTCTTGAGCGAATTTATCATGACATTTTCTTAAACAGTGAAACCCTTGCGGAGCAGTTCGTCTTTCCAGAATTAAGTTTTGGGGCGTATGTCGGCCGAAAAATAATCACCTGTCGCTGTTGTAAAGAAAATTGCGAGATGTATTTTTCACCGAGCTGCAAGTTGCAGAAACCACCTTACATGAAAATAGTGATCAAGGAAGAAAAAGAGACACTTCAACCGGACCAGGGAACACAGATTGCCTCTTGTATTTTTTTTAAACGGTGACTTTTAAGTTTCGTTATCCATAGACTGCATAAGAGTTGTTATTTTGTTACTGATAGCACAGATGTTTGCCCGCGGCAGCCGTGAGCGTGTCTCGCATAGTGCGCTCATAGCTCGCCTTCGCCAAATAGACTGATTAAATGCTGACTGTATCCTACCGACGTGTAGGAAGTATAACCAACTGCACTTGTTCACATTGCAAGATCGTCAAAACAACCAAGTCTGTTATTTGCCGTGAACTGATAAAACTCAAAACTGCAATTATTTTTGCAATAAAATTTTTCGGGCACAATAAAACGAAGAGGGCGCTTTCTGACATCATATCTACCTGCGAAAAGTACTGCTCAAATGATCCTCTACTCGAGCCATAAACTGAGACATTGATTTTCATCAAGACCAATCCGAGTTATAAATAATGTTTATTTGCTTACCACATGTAAAGTCAACTTAGTGGTCAAAGACATCTTACTAAGCTACTTCATAAACATGGCATAACGGTATCCATTTAGTCTCGCAGTGTTAAGTTCATTTGGATTTACAGGTTCCTCTTAATCAATTAAAATTATTTGCACAGAAAGTAAATTGGCGTTGAAGACACAGACTATCGAAACTAGGGGTCGCGGAGTGAATTTGTTACAGTAACCGATAGTTTTCCGTCGGAGTATAAGCCCACCTGCGTATCTAAGCTAATGGCGAAATACAAAAGAGCAACAGAAAGATTTGCATGGTATTAAAGTGAAGTTTGTTACTGGCCAGTCGCTTTTATCTCAACAAAACTGCGAAGTACGTAGAATCCTTTGTGTTATACTTACATTTTCTCGGCAGCAGTGGCAGGTCTTGGACGGCTGACAGTTTCGATTTTCTGCCGAGCAGTTTATTTATCGTGATTTCGGCTATTTACTTGTGATTTCTACCACAACATGCACAATTCTTCCATAGTTTGGCGCAATAAAATGTCGCGAATAATGTCCACAGCTCGTTTAAGAGAAGAGTCCAGTTCAGTACAGACTGCGGACCGGCGTTTGCTGTGCTTGCTTGCCAGAAAAGCTTTAGTTTCTTTGCTTAATTCGACTTTTTCTAAAAGCTGAATGCCGTCGCTCTCTACCGCGTCGACTGTTTGTGCATTCGATGATCTCGGCACAATATCCGTTTCGTCAGTTATCACGTTTAAGTTTTCGTGCCGGTCGGAAGTGTTCGGGGTTGCTGAAACCAACTGCGGCGTGTTTGCCTCAATTTCTAGATTTGTTCGTCTCGATGTCGAAGGAATAGGTTTGTGGGTTGTTGACTTACCGTTACTCGTGGCTTGTTTTACTGCAGACTTACTAAGAGGGGTATCAACGCCATCTTGATGGTCTGTGCGCTGTTTTTGTGACGAACGCCTTTTTCGACTTTTTTCTTGAGTCCAAAGTTCTGCAGTTGGCACTCCTTCGTTCCCTTGATCTGTTTGTTTGTTGGACAAGACGTTGCCCTGACGCAATCTTGTCTGTCCGATCGGTGGCAACACAGTGTAGTATTTAGGAAAATGAACAGGGTGCGATTGAGCGGATTCCCCTGTAACAGATGAACGCTGGTTTTTCAGCTGTTTTGAGGACCCATTCCTTTCCAGCAACGGAGATTCAGCAATCTTAGGAAAGAAACTGCTGTACTCTGTACTGAGGTTCGAGGTTGAGCTCGCCGATCCCAAGTTTGTTTTGGCACAACTGACCTTGAAGTCGGTTTTGATTATCGGAGGCAATCTAACTCGAGTGTTAAGGTTAAACTGGGGAAGAGCACTTCGATAACAAAACTGATTGGGTTGATTTGCCCCTGGGGGACGAAACTCTCGACTTTGATAAATATGGGACATCACACTGGCTCAATCAAGAAAGCTGGATGAGTTTGTATACTTCCTTGTTGTCCATGAGATTTCGCACGAAATCCTGTCCAGCACAGACACCGCTCGATGCGTTTAAGTCTTCGCGTCTCGAGTGACTGATCATCAACATCAATCGAAACACACCTGTTTGGCTCTGCGAGGCAAATATTTTAATTGCAAAATAATCAATTCGGTACCCGAAAAAAAGATGTCAGGAAAAAGCACGGCCGTACATCACTTACAAACAATAAAGGAAAGGGAGAACCATTAAGGATCCATAATACAGGTGGATTTATGACGACGCTGGTTGTTTGTTTTTCTTGAACGTCACAGTAAAAAACAAGAGCTGAAGTAATCCAGCTGTATTGTTGCTTTTAATAGTTAACTTCCGTTACCAAGCCAACGTCAAGCTTGATCAGCCAATCACGCTTTCCACTTTTTGATGGCAAGATTCAACTCTTGTCTGATGGTAAGAAATTTAACAGAGCGATCAAATGGATCGCTTGAAAGAGTGTGTGATTAGTATTGGACTCATTAAGATATTTCTTTATCATTGTAATGCCCAGCTTGGTTTGTCGGTCGCTAAAACGATCCAAGAAAACTTTCAAACCTTTTCATTCCTTTCCCACCTGTCCACTGCTTAATTAAATATCAAATGTTTTTTACGGTCTCAGACCTTTGCGGCAAACATCAAAGTCCTTTCACTGATAAAATTAAACTTATCATTTTGCTTTCAAAGGAGCTGTGTAGTGATTGGAGATATTCAGTTGTCGTAAACGGTAAAATGCATTTCAGTCAGAAGACAATGAAAAGTCAGAAATCTTTAAAATATTCGGTAACCAGAACTATAAAAAAAAATAATAATAAAATAAAAGGCGAGTGTAGTAGCAAGTAGCAAGATGGCGGCCACGTGAAGGCAGTTTTGTTGATCAAAATAAAATCAAAGCAATCGTGTTACTTTTGGCCTTGAGGCGATATTACAATATCTATGTCTGCTTTTATTATTTATATAATTTAGTGGTATACAGTATGGGGTGCCACACGGGACATTATTATATAGTAATATATATTTATTAGTAATGTAATATATACAAGACATAAAGCGTAAATATATGATATTGTTTCATATTTTAGAGCTCATTGCATATATATCTGCCTAATGACACAAATATGTAAAGTATAGTGTAAATACCTATGACATAAATATTTTTATTCCAACCTAAGACACATACACATTTATAAAGGGTATTGGGCAAATTATATATATGGTATTGCTCACAAATATATACAGCGATTGTGCCCGCCATTATTTTGGCCAGTGGTGATGCCCATTCAATGGACCGCTATGAGAGAAAATGGGGGAAAGAGATTTTGAGGAATTTTTCCAAGTTTCAGTCCCTTCACTCTTTCATCAAGCTCGTCGAAATCTCCATACTGAAAACATCAACGTTTTGGAGTATTTTGACAACCTAGTGTCACGCAACGTTTCTCCCAACACTAACCTAGTGTCACACAACGCTTTTCCCACACTGGAGGCCTAGGGTAGTGGTGATCGTCTCGATAACCCGTTATTTTGCATCTGTGGCCAACTTCCACAAGCCCTTGCATTACATCCTTTACCAAAACATGTTCTGTCAAGTATCTGCTATCGCAAAGCTTTAAGTGGCAATTCAGTGGAAATATTCGAGAAACGCTTCGTCTCCATACAGCATGAGTTCTAGATCCTGTGGGCTCTAACAACACTTGATTGTAAGACTGGGCGCCTCCGGTAGCTTCCAGTTGTTTGCCTTGTCCCCTTGGTTAGACAATCGGACTTCGTTTCCCTGTTTTCCTAGGCCTTTTTTTTAATTTCTAGACGCACGTCTCTGTCAAATCTAACTTCCTAAGTAGATCTTTAGTCTCCTTTGTGAACACGGACCCTCTACATTTTCGTCCTTGTGAATCTGGGGCTTAAGGCATGCGCAATACGACCACGCATGCTCAAAAGGATATCGATGGCAATTTATGACTAAAAATAAAATGCAAAGTGCAAATTTCAACCGACTTGCCTCGGGGCAAATGTAACGTCAAACTTGTTCCCCCATTCGATAAATCTTACATCCTCTAAGATTTTTTTATTGATTTGCAAACTTGTATTACAAATGTTATTAATATTAATATTAATGATAATTACAAATAATAACTAATAACTAACAGTTAATTTAATTCACAATTTAAATATTTAACAATTTAACTAAATGAAATTTTAGTTTACAAAAGAAAAAACAAAGTAAAATAATAAGTACAAAGACGGCATTTCCACAAACAGATGTTGCATTAACAATTATTGAGAACATTTATTAGCTTCTCCCACTTTTGAAAGTGAAAAAGTAATTTATTTTTTTCCGTGGCAATATGGAGCTCGATATTGGAGACACTCTAGGATGAAGAAAGGGAGCATCGATAACAAATTCCATTAAGGGCTAATACGGAAAATCCCCCTTAAAGGTGGCAGTCGTTTCGTGAATCGTTTCGAATTCCCTTTACTTACGTCGAATGACAAAATATAGCTTCTACATCCTTGATAACACTTTAAAACATGATAATAACTGGGAGGGC
Organism: Ricordea florida; assembly: GCA_949710005.1. Classification (NCBI taxonomy): domain Eukaryota; kingdom Metazoa; phylum Cnidaria; class Anthozoa; order Corallimorpharia; family Ricordeidae; genus Ricordea; species Ricordea florida. The sequence continues at coordinate 24,160,037 of OX453277.1, read as the reverse complement.
AGCAGTCTTGCGAAGTCTTTGTCAGTCCGCAATATTGGACAGGACTAAAAAATGATATGGAGAGCTCAAGATTCAAAATTGTGAAACTAAAATGCCTGCCCTGCAGGTCACGTGAACAGGTAAGCTAAAGCACCGTTTCTTTCTCAATAAAAGTTACAGTGTCTATGGAATGCGTCAACGTTGACCGTTTCTCCATATCATTGTCTTTAAAGCATTTTATGAAGAGTGTCAGAGATGCACCAGTTACCAATACTGAACCGGCTAACCAAAATGCGGGTTCATGCGACCCAGTGGAGTCAGCAGTGAAACCTGTAAGAGAAAACGTGGTGAACAAAGCACACTATACAAGAGGGTAATCTGGCCGAGGATTACCCCAACACTATTAGGGACGGACCATTAGAAAAGTGATGGGGGGGGGGGGGAATTTTCAGCTTGTACGAATTTTTTTTTCGCTCACTACTTGTGTAGGAATTTTTTTTCAGGTGAACCCTCTGCACGAATTGTTTTTACTACGTGTGAAAAAGTCACAATTAGACCTTCCTTCTGCACAAATTTTTTTTTACCTTCTTCCTTGCATGAATTTTTTTTTGGCGTTTTCCCTTGCATGAATTTTTTTGGGTTTCCCCCCCGCCCCCATCACTTTTCTAACGGTCCGTCCCTTATGACTCAACTGGAAAAGGTCTGCCATTGGTTGCTTCATGGTCAGGTGGCCTTGACTAACTTCAAATGTACTCGGGCGGGATACAATTTAGTGATTGTTCCCTGCTCAGGGTACAACAGCACGATAGCAAAACATGGTTGAAACTGCGGTATTACAAAAGGCGCGGAAAACCCTGTTTTTACTAGCAGGCTCGAGCCTCCGATCGGATGTCTTATTGCATTGCCATGTATGCTCCTGCTCAACTCTTTTGTAGCACACTGCTTACTTACCAACAGCTGCGGGTCCAACTGCTGAAGTTAGACCGATGCAAGAAACTACCACTCCCCAAGCTCTGTCAGTTTGACTTCTCCCGACACATTTCATCACCAACAAAGGCATAAGGCCATAGCGGCCTCCATCCATCAGACCAAACAGAACATAACAGGCCACTAAAGCTGTGTACGTCCTTGTTAGAGGAAGAAGAAGAAGACCAATACCATAAACTGTCATGGAAAACTGGTAGAGGAAGAAAATGTTGATCCTGAAGTCGCTTAGTTTGCAGAACACATGGCTACTCAAGAAAGAAGCAATCCCCATGTAGGTGAAGATTATGGCCACCTGCTCTCCTGGAATGCCAAGCTCGCTTTCAGAGTAATTCAACTGCGAAGACAATTCAAAAACATGTTTTTCAATACATTTTCGAACATATTAAGTGAAAAACGGAGACTGGTCATAAAGAGAGTTGACTATGTAAACATAGTTGAAAATTTTTTACGCCTAACGGTAAAATTTTGGCCGGTCTTAAAAGTTAAACTTATAGAGCGTTTTCACATGACGTCAGAGCAGCCATATTGGTGTTCCAAAACAATGAAGCGGCGGCCATGTTGGTGTTCCAAACTAATCCTCTGGGAGTTGATCTCTTTTCTTATGTAAAAACTTTCTTTTGTTCCAAAACATTTGCATGGCTGCTGGCCACGTGAGTGAAAACGCTCTATTGATACCCTCATTGAAGGGAATCAGCTTTGGGCTCCTGGTCGTTGTAACAGCCTTATTTAACCTAAGGTTACATCGGAGGAAATAGAAGTCTAACCTTACCAGAAATGTCGTTGAAACGAAGGCGGAAAAGAACACTAAGCTGACTGAGATCAGAAACACCACAAAAACACCATTTCTCAATATAGCTGACCATTTTTCCCTTGGAAGATGTCGATCTCCCTCGTGTGGTTCCTGGCTAGCAGCTTCATCATCCTGCATGCCAACGTTTGGGTCGTACGTGCATGTGCATATTGCAGCCAACAAGAACAATCCAGCCCAACCTCTAACAGCTCCTCGCCATCCATATTTGGAAAGAAGCGCTTGAGTAATTTGCGACATGACAAGCATGCCTACGCTTGATGACGAGGCTGCTATGCCAACTGCCAATGCGCGCCACTTAATAAAATACTTGAGGACAACCAATATTGAACAGTTGAAGGGACAGGCGCCCGCGATGCCTGTCGGTATGGAAAACATGACAAAAAACAACCAGAAGTTGTTAGCGAAGGAGCTCAAAAAAAAACCAGCAGCGACCAATAAGGATCCACCAATGGCTGTCACTCGCAAATTAAAACGTTCACAGAGATGGACTGTAAAGGGACCTGCCATATATGGAAGTGCAATGTACAATGAGCCACTCCAGGCTGAAAGAAAAAAAATTAATAAGATTATTACAACAAAAGAATAACAATTTTTAAAATTAGAGCATTAAATCTGGGAGGATCAGAAGACTACAAAACGTGTGAATAAGCTGGAGCAGTTCATTTTGTGCTTCAAAGTGGTAAAATCCTTGAACATGATAATTGTGCACGTGGCACTACACAATGATTTTTTTCTTGTTAATTAGGTTTTTAATTCTTTTATCATTTTTTTATATTTTATTTATGTCGTTTAATTATCTTACTCGATTTTACAATTTTACTTGAATCAATAAAGGAGAATAATAAACACAGATAAATCTAAATATTATACACACACACGGATCCATATACACATTAAACTTCAAGTCCGTCATAAATGCCTATCTTTTCCATTTGAATTTGGCTGGTTTGTCGTTTTTAGTACAAACATATTTTTCAGTTTCATATTTGATATTTGCTTTAACTTTAACCCTACCATATCTGGAAATTTATTGCTCCTTCGGCAATCCCATAGATATAATTTTCCTAGTGATATTAGATAGTCTATGAAAGGGCACTCTGAATTTAATATTATCCCTATCCAGATGTCTTTAAAAGTGAGACCTAGTGGCGGATTACTTCTGTTTAAGTAATAAGTTTCAAATTCGACATCCCAAAACAGTCGATCCCTAGAGCCAAGGAAAAGAAAATGGTGCTGTGTTTCTGGTTCAAATGACGCTGTTACACAGTCAATAAAGGGGTTGCAAATAATATTTGAACATGCTTTATAGCAACTGGAATTCTGTCATTGCCAGGTGATTTATTGTTCTGGAAAAAATCCAAACTAATTTTCCATTCTTCTACAGTTATTTCACCCTCACAGGATTGCTTTAATTCCTCTGATAATTTTGGAATACTGAGATTTTGTAAGACTTTTTCTACGACTTCATTATTTGAACCATTAGAGTTTGTTATAAAACAGATTTTGCTGCGTTGTCTGAAAAATAACCTATCTTGCATAATTTATGATTGGTTTGGAGTATAGAGTTGAAAACCTTATACTGAAGAGCTTTTAGATAACGCTCAGAAGCGATGGAATGGGGCAGACAGAAAGCCTGTTTCAGTTCGTCATCAGACAGTCCGAATTCGCATGTCCGCTTTTGGCTACTTGTCTTGGATTGCCTTTTAACTGATTAGAAGAGCACAGTAATCTTTTGGTTTTTTCGTTGTTGTATCAAAAACACTATCTAAAATTTGAAAGGGCAAAGTTCAGTTTGTATGATACGAAGTGCAACTTTAAATCTTGGTGATATAGAGTGTCGAAGACTTGTCCTTTCTAGAAAATTTGTCTTTTTTATACTCCTGTGTTACTGAGATTGAATCTTAGTTTATCTACGGTTTGAACTCCGAAGCTATAATAATTCCTACAAAAGACTGGCTTGTTGTTTATTCTGATTGCCTGATTGTTCCAGGTAATATCACGCCAATTTTTTGGGGTTGCGAAGTTCTCACGAAACTCTGACCACCAGCAAAAGTTTCTTATAAAATTCACAATTGATACTGAGATCTTGAACATGATAATTACGGTTAGGAAGCAAAAGACCTCCATGTTCCTTGAAGAGATACGCAAGGTAATTTTTCCATGGTCCATCAATAGTGCTGAAGATTCTATTAAGCCAAGCAAGTCTAAGAGATTTGATCATATACAGTCAATATCTATATATCATTTTGAATCCTCCTTCTTCGTAATTATTAATAGCGGATACTCTTGTGATCTTTTCTTTGCCATTCCAAAGAAAATTGAAAATTAACTGATTGAATGCTTTGATGAATTTTGTTGGGGTAAATGAAGACGAACTCAGGTGTTAAAAACGATTTAATTATACTTACTTTCCCATAGAGGGATATTCCTCTTGAAGACTAAATGTGATTTGCGACTTGATGCTGTCAAGTTTCTCGCTGAAGAACTCCCCGAGGGCTTAAATTACACCACAGGGTCTTTAAATTCCAAATGGCTTCTCGTCATTGTTTTTTCAGGACCATATCCCCATTCTTTCTGTCTCAGTTGAACTATTAATGTTTAAGTCTGACAGGTTTCCAAATTCATCCAACAGCTTAAGAGAGTGCATGAACGGAGTTTGTGTCTGCGAGAACTGCGGTGATGTCGTCTGCATATTGCAGAAGTTTTGTATCTTCACCCTCTTTTACAGCCTGTTATATCGGAATTTTCCCTGACAGCAATTTCTAATGCGGAGTGTTTCCACAGCTAGAAGAAAGAGGTATGGGTATAGAGGGTCACCCTGTCCCCCACCACATGTGAGATTGAAATAGTCTGAAGATAGCCCATTTTTGATTACGATACTTTGATTATTTTTATAAAAGGTTCTTATTCATGGCATGAAATCAGGACCAAAGTTGAAAAAAGTCAAACAGTGAGAAAGGAAATTCCATTCTAGAGTATCAAAGGCTTTTTGAAAACCAATAAAAATCAAAAGGCTAGGCCACAACAATTGCAGGTGCCCATGATGGCAGCCACGTATTTCAGCTCCGTTATATTTTGTGTGTTTTTTGTTTTCCTTGACTTTTTCGTTATCAAGAGCTACTTACAAAAAAAAAGAATTCGCAATGTATCTCGTGTAAGGAAGTATTTGTGCGTGGAGAATACCACGATTTTGGTCCACTCGTTTGTCTCATATAGGTTGGATAATGGCAATGCATTATTTTACGGGCTTCCAAAATATCTCACTGCAAAACGTCAAGTTGTTCTGAGCTGTGCTGCCCGTTTAATTTTGTGTAAACGGAAACATGACCATGTAACTCCGTTGTTGATCGAGCTTCACTTGCTCCCTGTTAGTCAGCGCATTCATGATGTAAGATCTTGTTATTGACATTTAAGGCGCTTAATGGTCTTGCGCCAGAGTATATAACTGATCTCCTGGACAGATATGTACCACCGCGGCCTCTGCGATCTTCATTTAGGAGTGTTCTGAAGGTTCCTCGGTCCAATACTAGGTGTGCAGACAGATCATTTTCCGTTTGTGCACCAACACTTTGGAATGGCCTATCTGATCATTTGAGACTTGCAGCTGACCTCTGTTCTTTTAAACGTGATCTTAAACTTCCTTGTTTCGTGAGTCTATTTATTAGCCTTTTGCTTAAGGATGTGGACTTGCTTTTTATTTTATTATTATTATTGTTATTATTATTTTTTTTAGTATTATAGCTTCTTTTTCTCTTAGTATGGATTTTAGTAAACTTGATGTACAGCGCTTTAGAGTTTTAGGATCATGTGCGCTATATTAAGTCTTTTATTATTATTATTATCATTATCATTATCATTATCATTATCATTATCATTATCATTATCATTATTATTATTATTATTATTCTTAAGTTCTCTCTCTTGGTAAAGTCCATGACATCCAGAATTGAACGAACTGTTTCACCAATCGATTCTTGACGTAGCCAGTTTGATTGTAATGAGTTATGTAACGCAGTACCTCTTTTATTCTATTGGCGATTACTTTCGAAATAATTTTAGCATCTGCATTGACAAGAGAAATGGGTATCCAGTTTTCTAAAAGTGTGCGGTTTTTTCCTTTCTTTTCTATCAGAGTGATAACAGCCTGTCTATGGAAGTTGGATAGTTCCTCTTCTTCAAATGACGCTGTTACACAGTCAATAAACGGGTTGCAAATTATATTTGAACATGCTTTATAGCAACTGGAATTCTGTCATTGCCTGGTGATTTATTGTTCTGGAAAAAATCCAAACTAATTTTCCATTCTTCCACAGTTATTTCACCCTCACATGATTGCTTTAATTCCTCTAATAATTTTGGAATACTGAGATTTTGTAAGACTTTTTCTACGTCTTCATTATTTGAACCATTAGAGTTTGTTATAAAACAGATTTTGCTCGGAGAGAATACAAAACGAGCTCGAGTAAGTGGTTACAGCGCCATTGAGAAGCAATTTTCTAATATCTTTCTTAACGTGATTTCTCTTCTCAAAGTTTAAGAAATATTTGGAGCTCTTTTCACCGTGTTCATGCCACCTAGCTCGAGCGCGAATGATAATTCCTTCTACCTCTTCAATGTTGTACAGCATTTTCAGTTTTCCTTTTATCTCTTCTACCCGTGCTCTATTGATATCACTTGGATCCTTTTCGTAGAGTTTGGTAATTTCTTCGTAGTCATTTTGAAGTGATCTCCCTTTTATTTCTTTGTTTGGCTCAGTTCTTTAGAGAACGTCACGGAAATCGCATGCATTCTTATATTGTACTTGACACAATCCCAAAAATTGCGTTTGACTAGTAATTCTTCACCTTCTTGGCTCCACTTCGGGTAGTACATTCATGTCCCATATTTTGGATCCGTTCTTCCAGACCTGTTTGAGTTTTCAATCGATAATTACACGAAAACGTTTGTACCAAAAAATCTTCTACACGTTGTTTCTTACTTGATGCTTTGTTTACATGAATTTTTTCAGCCAGATATCTTGAAAAGCAGAAGAGTTACAATGCTTTAAATGTTTGGTGCATATAGGACATGAATGCATTACCCCACTTCGGCAAAAATTGCTCAAATTCTTTCAAATAATCTTCATCACGAAGTAATGAAACGTTTATTGTCCATATGCCGGGACCATTCAACTTATCTCCTATATCACTAATATATGGAGGTCCATTTCCGCCAAAATTCGATCTTTGTATTCGATACTCGACTTGCTGTATTTTATGCTACCGTAAACAATGCGACATCCAACTGTGTCGCCAGTTTGTAGCTCTCTTGTCGTCGTTTCAAGGCCATGTCGCTTGTCGGAATTTACCCCTAACAGGGCCTCATCAGTCAGTGGGTCAATAGTTCATGTATGACCCCATGACCCATGAAGTGTCCTGAGGCACCAGTGCCATGCCGGGCGTCTAGGCATAAAAGTAACTGTAGTGAATTTAACAAAGTGTAGTAGTTGTAGTAAGTGTAGTAGCTGTAGTAAGTGTAGTGAGTGTAGTAGCTGTAGTAAGTGTAGTAAGTGTAGTAGCTGTAGTAAGTGTAGTAGCTGTAGTAAGTGTAGTAAGTGTAGTAGCTGTAGTAAGTGTAGTAAGTGTAGTAGCTGTAGTAAGTCTAGTAGCTGTAGTAAGTGTAGTAGCTGTAGTAAGTGTAGTAGCTGTAGTAAGTGTAGTAGCTGTAGTAAGTGTAGTAACTGTAGTAAGTGTAGTAGCTGTAGTAAGTGTAGTAGCTGTAGTAAGTGTAGTAGCTGTAGTAGCTGTAGAAAGTGTAGTAGCTGTAGTAAGTGTAGTAAGTGTAGTAAGTGTAGTAGCTGTAGCAGGTGTAGTAGCTGTAGTAAGTGTAGTAGCTGTAGTAAGTGTAGTAGCTGTAGTAAGTGTAGTAGCTGTAGTAGCTGTAGTAAGTGTAGTAGCTGTAGTAGCTGTAGAAAGTGTAGTAGCTGTAGTAGCTGTAGTAGCTGTAGTAAGTGTAGTAGCTGTAGTAGCTGTAGTAAGTGTAGTAAGTGTAGTAGCTGTAGTAGCTGTAGTAGCTGTAGTAAGTGTAGTAGCTGTAGTAGCTGTAGTAAGTGTAGTAGCTGTAGTAAGTGTAGTAGCTGTAGTAAGTGTAGTAGCTGTAGTAAGTGTAGTAGCTGTAGTAGCTGTAGTAAGTGTAGTAGCTGTAGTTTTTTAGTAAGTGTAGTAGCTGTAGTAAGTGTAGTAGCTGTAGTAAGTGTAGTGGGGTCATATATACATGAACTACTGACCAATCAATGACTTCATTTTCGAATTAAACATGCTAATATCTAGGAAGTAAGCAAAATACGTAATTTATTTATGAACATTTCAATGCACGTAAGCTCAATGTATGACAATACAAATAGTTACTTTATTCTGTTACTATTCCACTGTAATGTTGTATTGCACTGTAGCTATTTTTTTTTTAAACCCACTGAGTTTGAAACCCAGGAACCGCCATGTTGAAAAGACAAACATGCGACCGCCGTGGGATAGGATCATTTTCTGTACTCCACTCTACTGGAGGGCTCTTTGCCACAGTTACTGTGGGGATGGGGGTGGAGATTAGTTGCGCCCGCAATGTCCTCTCTCAATGGATTGCGGAAGGATGTCCAACGAAGCCGAATACATGAAATTGGATGTTGAAAACAAACTTCGAAAGTCGAAAATTGCATTGTTGACATTTTTACCTCATGGTATGTACGTCATACCATAAGGTATAGTGATGGTTGGATTGGTCACTCCATTCCCGTTAGACAATTAATTCATGCATTAAATCTACATTAAATGTGAATTAAACAGGTTTCCCCCATGTCTCCCCTACTAGGTTTGGTTTTGTCCACAAAGTCGTGCAATTGTTTTATGTTCACATTTGTGGGGGGTGGGGGTGAGACAAGGTGGCAGCACATGTTTACAAAATGGCGTCTTGTTGTGTGGAACCCGACGCAAAGATTGTCAAGGCGTGTTTTCGTTCTTTTCGCTCCATCTTTGATGAAAATACACTTTTGAAGATCTCGCGAAATGTGTTCAAGAATGCTCGAGGGGAAAGAAATGGGTTTTAAAGTCTTAAAAGTGACGATGACTCCAATTTGGACGACGAGTAAAAGATCATGATCATTCGTAGCAAGAGAACTATTTGGAATGAACGCTTTATGGTCTGGGGAAAGGACAGCACTTCATGGAATAATTACCACAGACCATGAGGTAGCTCAAAGGAGCCTTTGATTATAAAAACAGACGAAAATCGTCAATTTGGCAACCCAAATTAGTGATATTGAATTTGAAAAACAAAAAGTACCATGTACAATCGAAAAGTTTAAAAACGAAATCAACACAGTTGGATGTCGCATTGTGTACGGTAGCATAAATTACAGCAAGTCGAGTATCGAATACAAAGATCGAATTTTGGCGGAAATGGACCTCCACACTAATACGGCGAATCAATCGCAGCGTGATCAGCCCTAAGAGCTAGAATTACGCTGGTGGAATGAACACAGACACAGGGGTTGTTAGAGATGTGTGGCTTTTGGTGTCTGGATTTAAATTACCCCCCAAATGTCAAGGAAATCCAACTCACCTTGCAGCAAACATTTTATACTCTCAATAACCGATGCCACTACAGAATGATGATAATTGATTTTCGTGGTTTTCATCTAGGGAATGACCTTTAGCCGACCGTGTTAATTACTAAGTCTCTTTTCAAATATGTTTTAAATGGTTTACCTTGACCCTTAACGATGAAATGTCTTTGTCGTGCAGTGCTAGTTTAATTTGAAATTCTAGCCTTTTTCAGCGCTCCGTCTGTGCCCATTTAATGCTTTAACGAAGCGTTTCGTATGAAACGAATGCCAACTCTTAGAATGGGAAGGGGAATTGGGTCTCAAAACCAACAATGACGTCGCCCTAGAGGGTCGGTCATTATACTGCTGGCATGGACCCACCATCACATCCAGGTGCCACGTGCTGTAGAAACCGCCGAGATGAGCTCCAGCCGAGTGGGTCTCATGTTTTGTATACCCCTCTCAGATTTGTCTTTCCTTGCGTAAGCTAAGGACCAAAACAGTTACCTAGACTCCTTAAAATTTCTCTGATTTTTGCTCTGGATTGCAGGGCAGTCCACTGCTGGGCTGATGTTAATACCCAACCAAGTTTGCACTTTGATCACATTTTTGAAAAAATGTTTTGACTCCAGACATACTCTATTTTAGAATGATTTTCTTTATGTTTTTTTTTGCGCAGCTATCTTAGTTCACCTAAAAATATGAATGAAAAAAGGTTTGAAGCACTTTTTACCTATAACAGCGCTGCTTCGTTGAAACTGTTCCATCAACGATGGCATTAGAAGTCCAAAGCTGTAATAGCTTCCATTATTGATAGTCAGTGTTATGAACGATGCGAGGCAAACCAACCAAGACCAAGCGCTGTCGGGTTTTCTTCTAAATGAAGCCATTCTGCCTGGTTTGATAAGCTATTGTCCAACGGATGCAGTGCGTGTCCTTTTGAATCAGCGCATTCCTTGTTCTTGTAGGCTAGCCTGCACAACAAGCGTGATTCTTTTGGCGTACTTCAGGCGAACAGAGGCGAAAACGAGGCGCGCGCGAGGGCAGGAGCACGAAATGAATAACGCGTTATTTTTTTCGCGCTACTACCCTCGCGCGCGACTCGCCTTCGCGCTCGCCTCGTTTTCGCCCCTGCTCGCCTGAAATACGCCAAAAAAATGACGCCTGTTGTGCAGGCTAGTATGCTGAACATAACATGGAGCTCAGCTTATTGGTTCTTTTCTGGCAAAGTGCGAAACGTCATTTCGGAAATGAGGGCGAAGTTTGTCACGCCAGGAGCCTCCTGGTCACGCCCGTCTCGCCCGTCACGGTCGTCCAAAGTTCAACTGGGTGTTCCACAAATCGAGCCTGGAGACACAAAGTCATATTTTATCACTTAAAACCTCGACTGAAAGCCCAAGTCGAAACTACGGTTGATTGTAGTCCTTAAATATTGGGAGGCTTTCAATTCGGCCTAATTTCCACTCGCATCAGAATGGTTTGTCCACGCATCAGAATGGTTTGTCCAAAATACCTTGGTTTGTCCACGTTCCACCCGCTGAGATGTGAAATAATAATAATAACAATAATAATAATAATAATAATAATGGTAATATATAATAACAACAACAATAACAACAACAATAATAATAATGATAATAATAATAGTAGTAATAATGATGATGATGATGATGATGATGACAATAATAATCAGAGTTGTTAAAAGCGGGATCACTGACTAAATTCCAGGCATAGGGTAAAATATGGACTGGACCATTGGACCCTTGGACCATTGGACTATTTTTTGGACCATTTTTTGGACTATTTCATGGACTAAATTTTAAACTATTTTTTGAATCTTTGGTAAGGGGTGGGTCCCTAGTTTTGTCAGGGGGTGGTTTATCATTTGTTCTTTCTCAGGAAAGGGTAGGTAGGTAGGTAGGTAGGTAGGTAGGGGTTAGGTAGTTTTTTTGGGGGAGGGGTGGGTAGGTAAATTTTGTCAAAATTTGTTTTTCTCACTTAGGAAGGGGTGGGTAGGTAGTTTTGTCAAGGTGGTTAATCATATGATCCTCCTTAGGGAAGGGAAGGAGGTAATTACAGCACTTGTGTCACACAACACATGTACGCATGCGCACAGCCTGTTACCCATGGTCATGGGAGGGGAATGTAAGCAAAAGTTGTCATCTGTGAGGGGAGGAGGTCGTAATTATTACAGAAAAGTTACCAGCATCAAGGAAACTTTTTTTTTCCATTCTTGTCCGCTCAGTCGCTTACTGACCCGTACCAATGTAACTTGCTGCTTATAATTTGCTAAAATAATGGATCGTTTGCACCAGTCGGCTTCTACTATATATTTCCGTCACAAGAGCTATTTCTATTTCCTTTAATCTTGCTCTGACTGACAGCGCTCCGCAACAGAAAACATTTTTGGCCAGTTACAAAGTCATTTTCTACCCGCTAGCCAGATAAGCAGTCATCCAAGAAGCTCTTATCGCTCCAACGCACCTTGGCTGATAACATGTTCGTTACGTTTTCTTAGACAGAACAATAACAAAATGTCTTTTGCAATCACAACACACTGCACCAAAAAAAAAATACCTGTACAGTATTCAACACTCAGTCAGGGCTCTAAAAAAGAGATTGTTATTTTTTTTTTGCTGCTCTTAGGCTTAGTGGTTCTCTCCCGTTCTCTCCCGTTTTTTGCTACATTCTCAGCGTTCATATTTTCGGAGTTAACGTTATGTACACCCCTTCAAAATGCAAGGATTTGTGCGCTCAGATTAAAATCTTATCTCCCCAACACACAACTTTTCAAAGTTAATGGCCTGAAATGTTTCCCAGACAGAACAATAACAAAAGGTTACTATCTTTCGTAATCATTTTTAAAAAACAAACTGCGATCCTTTTCCAGTTCTCACAACAAAGTCTGGTTTCTTGAGTTACACCTTACGAAGTTATTAGTTCAGTAGAACTCGACCTTATTCTTTATCGTCATGTCTTCATCATCGAAACCAAGCTTAAGCTATGCTAGTGTTGTTGAGGGGAGTTCGTCTGATAGGCAAGGTGCGTTGGAGCAATGAGAGCTTCTTGGATGACTGCTTATCTGGCTAGCGGCTAGAAAATGACTTTAACTGGCCAAAAATGTTTTCTTTTGCGGAGCGCTGTCAGTCAGAGCAAGATTAAAGGAAATAACTCTTGTGACGGAAATATATAGTAGAAGGAACATTGGTACGAGTCAATAATGCTGGTAACTTTTCTGTAATAATTACGACCTCCTCCCCTCACAGATGACAACTTTTGCTTACATTCCCCTACCATGACCACGGGTAATAGGCTGTGCGCATGCGTACATGTGTTGTGTGACCATGGATTATGATGTGTAATGACACAAGTGCTGTAATTACCTCCTTCCCCTCCATAAGGAGGATCATATGATTAACCACCTCCTTTGACAAAACTACCTACATACCCACCCCTTCCTAAGTGAGAATAACAAATTTTGACAAAATTTACCTACCCACCCTTCCCCCCAAAAAATTACCTAAACTAGGTACCCACCCCTTAGGAAAGATTAAAAAAGTAGTCCAAAAAAATAGTCCAAAAAATAGTCCAATGGTCCAAGGGTCCAATGGTCCAGTCCATATTTTACCCTATGCCTAAATTCCAAGGGGAATTAGTCTGAAAACCCCAACGAAAAAGATTAGAGTCGTCTGTTTTAGAAGCCTGTGAGAGCATCCGGGTTTTTCGGCTCAAGTTTCCAGTTTCGCCCGCCGAGAAAAACCGGATGCTCTCGCAGGCTACTGTTTTAGTCGCTTCAATTCAAGTCGAATTACCTACAAGTATCCTGCAAATGATCTACAAAACCACGCTCCTGACAAAACTCAGTATCTAATTAAGAGTTATTTGCGAAAGGCAAAAGGAATATTTAACAATTATTTCATGAGCGCGCGTTGGATATGAGATGGTAAATAGCCAATGAGGTGCGTAGCGCCGAGTTGGCTGTCAACATTTCATAGCCAACAAGCGCAAATGGAAGAATTGTTTTTTTGAATTTTCTTGAATTCTAGACTTTTTGATCATTGAGTTGAGCTAAATTTGATTGAATTCTGTTTTACTTTTGCAAGACGACTGGAAGTAGCAGTTACAAAAACAGCAACAAGGACGCAAGAAATCACATGACATGCGCGCCGTTTGCAAAATTGAAGCAAGACACATCGCTGTACAGTAATTATAGTCATTTAGACTGATTAATGGAACGCCGACTAACTGGAGGAGTTAAATCCGCGGTGGGAAAGTTTTCAAAATGTGTTTAAAGTTTAAGCCGTCGAGAGTGTAATAATTGCGTACTTTTGCTTTGTCGTTTTAAAACTTGCAGAAACGACGTGATACGGACGACGAAGACAAGTTTCTACAAGAATTTCTTCAGTGTTTTGGTGTAACTGCTATCGTGGCCTTTATGACCTGGATGTGTGGAGCTAATTGTGTCCCATTACAGACTTGATACAGTTCCTATCGCAGATATTATTGAAGTACTCTGGGTGAAACATCTGTCGTTTTTCCTTAGCGATGTAAAACTCCTTGTATGGGCTCAAATTCTTTGCTTATTTCTTCACTTAGCTTTGTTGTCCAATACACCCAAACTGAGTCCGATGGGCAAAGGCCATGAACGATCGGACTCGTGTCGTGTCAGTTCGCGAGAGACTTAGAAAATATACAGCAACGTAGAGTACAGTGAAAGGGGCCAGGGAAAATGTCGGCAAACGGACTCCATCGGATCCGATGGAGACGGGTCGCCGATGCAAGAGTCCAACGGACTCGTGTCGTGTCAGTTCGCGAGAGACTTAGAAAATATACAGCAACGTAGAGTAGAGTGAAAGGGGTCATGGAAAATGTCGGCAAACGGACTCCATCGGATCCGATGGAGACGGGTCGCCGTTGTTAGAGTCCATCGGACTCGTGTCGTGTCAGTTCGCGAGAGACTTAGAAAATATGAGGGTTGTCCAATACACCTAAACTGAGTCCGATGGGCAAAGGCCATGAACGATCGGACTCACCGGTTTTGCCTCTTAAAGAACGACGTTTATTTCATGTGTAGCGTTTTTCTCGCCTCATGGCTTAAAGAACGACGTTTATTTCATGTGTAGCGTTTTTCTCGCCTCATGGCTTAAAGAACGACGAATGTTGCACAGTGTGGCGCGCTTGTTTCGCCTCATGGCTTAAAGAACGACGTATATTTCATGTGTAGCGTTTGTTTAGCCTCGTGGCTTAAAGAACGACGAATGTTACATGAGTAGCGCGCTTGTTTCGCCTCGTGGCTTAAGCTATGAAATATACGTCGTTCTTTAAGTCATGAAGCGAAGCAAACGCGCTACTCATGTAACATTCGTTGTTCTTTAAAGAACGACGTATATTTCATATATAGCGTTTTTCTCGCCTCCTGGCTTTAAGAACGACGGATTTTGCCTCCTGGCTTTAAGAACGACGGATTTTGCCTCATGGCGTTAAGAACGACGTATATTTAATGTGTAGCGTTTATATCGCCTCATGACAAAAGAACGACGCATATTCCATTGTAGCGCGCTTGTTTCGCATCAATTAGCTTAAACAACGACGTATATTTCATGTATAGCGTTTGTCTCGCCTCATGGCTTTAAGAACGACGGATGTTACACAGTGTAGCGCGCTTGTTTTGCCTCATGGCTGGGAGATATTTTCTATGTGTCTCGCGAACTGACTTCCGGGGAGTCCGATGGATTCTTGCCAGGACGAACTGTCTCCATCGGATCCGATCGAGTCTGTTTGCCAACATTTTCAACCCCCTCGCTTCCCTTAACCTCTTACTTCCGTAACCAGTAATCAAGCGCATTGCGTCTATTTCCGGTTCCGGTCTCAATCGGGCTCAATCCGCCAGCTGGTGAAGACAACCCGACTCAGGTCGGGTGTATTGGACATGTGTGCTTAGCTTGTCCGAAAACTTACTTCTATACGGACGTCGAGCCATTTTGAAAATTTTAGACTGTAAATCTTAAATTGTTGCTTTTGTTGTGTAATATTTATTAGAGCTTAGAGTTAGAATTCCTATCTTTATTTGTAAGAAAGTTTGGGATAGGTAACCCGAAATATAAACCTTCAATCGAAGTTTTTAGCCTTATTGGTTGTTGCCGGCACGGCATTTTACATTTGCTCCCGCAAAAGTTCGGTAGAAAGCTCATAAAAGCTATTTTCCTTCCTCCATTTAATTTCGCCCAGTTTTTTGGCTTGGTATCCGCTTGGCATGATCATTTACCATATAAGGTATATGAGCTGATAACCAAGATTGAATGAGCTAATCAGGAGGTTACAAAAGCAATATTGGAGGCTGATAATTTTATTGCGGGCCCAAGAGAGGCCCGCAACCCTAATCTTGACAGTGACCAGCGGATTGCGTTTTACGCGTGCGCGCCACGTTAATAACAGGCAAGCACAAAGCGGAAGTGTAAAATTTTGTTCTTCCAGTAAGAACGATCGGAATGCAAATAATGTGTCAATCACGACAGTTTGTCGTAACACCGGAAGAGAAAAATCTGTTCTCCAAGAACGATAAGAATCCGAAAAATGAGTCAATCTCACAACGCGAAAAATGAGTCAATCTCAACAGTTTGTCACATAAAATCGAGGCATGGAAGATTGCAAACGTTACGTTTTGGAGAAGTTGTTTTATAGGTGTTGCTTTTGAGACGATTTGCTGTGATTGTGAAGATTTTTCACGATCTATTTAAATTCATATTGCCGTGAAGATAAGGTGAGTTGCGTTATATTTTATACTGTTCAGTTTTTGGACGGTTAATTTTTCTGGTAAACCACTTTCACTTTTTGAAGGAGCTGTTTGACATGTTTCGATTTACGGAGCTGATCTACTACAACTCAATGCAAACCTCCCCGAAAAACGTCCACACGAATGTACATTTTGTAATCTAAAATTATACACTCTCGTTCCAGTACCTTCCCTTAAGTGCATCTAGGCCCGCACTTTCTAACCTGTGGTTACTACTAGTAATTAACAATTAGACTAGTAGTTTCTAATAGAAAGGGGAATGCTGCGAACGGCACTGTTTGAGCCTTAGACTAGTAGGCAGCGCAGTTATCACCAGTTAGAAAACATGTATGGTAATTTGTTCTTTCATACGACGAGATTAGCACACTGAGAAGGCAACCCTGTTGTTCTTACAAAGACGTCGTTATGAAGGACTAATAGATCTTTTTAAAACGTCAATGGGAACCATTTTTTAATGAGTTTAGATCAGAGTATGAAAAACTAGTTCCAATTATAATTTACAAATCATCATTTCTTGATGTAAACATTGTAAACATATTTTCTATCTCTTCAGTATAGTATGCTTGTTTTTTGTCCTGATTTGAAAGAAGATCAAAATTACTTTACATCATTATTTTCGTTCTCGTGCTCGTCGCGCGTGATTCTTCCCTGGTAAAATTCCTTGTATTTAATCAACCACAATGGGTTGTTTGTTTGGATTTGTGCCTCAGTGTGCTCCACCACAATGGATAGATCAGTATTTGACACCCTAATGGGTGTTTGGTTATTGTTTTCTGCCTCGCTGGGCGATTGATTTGTCGACGTTTTTGCCTCGATGGGCGACGATTGGTTTGATGTAGTTGTTACCTCAATCGGTAAACTGCTTCTTTGAGCATCAATTGGCAAAGAGCAAGCTCTATCAGGCAAATACATGAGAGACAACGTATCTGTATCTGGGATAATTCGTCTTTCAAAGGCGTTTAAGTACATTTTATCTCCTTCAAAAAGAATTTGATCAACAATGGCGTCAGTCCAGCTTTCGATCGACAATGTCTGGGCACATAGTAGCGCCGAAAAACTCATAAATGAACATTGTCGTCCTCGTGAAATGTCACTAAATCGTTCTTGACCTTGATGAGTGCTTCCAGCAACAAATAATTTTGAGCTGGACATTGTGAGAATGCGAAAAAAATACTTACTTGTTCTGATTTCTTTAAGCGTGCACCAACAAGACACAAGACCGAGACCAACGAAGTCCCACGTGCGTTGTGTGCGTGCAGCACGTCACGTACATCCATGATCGATAACGCTGATCATACTGACTGTTTGCTCTCGAGGTGCTCACACACACAATGACAGACACAGGAGATACAAAATCGAGATTTTTCATGGCATATAGCACACAGGGTTCCCAAAAGCAAAGATTAGTGTTGCTGCTCACCTATCGGCTCGCAACAATCATGAGCTCGAGATTTCTATAGGGGTGATAGTCGATGAGGCTTCGGGCTCATCAACTATTACTTCATAGAAATCGAGAACAAATAGTCTAATTGTTTTAGCAAAAATCATACTACTGAATAAAGAAATCATGTGAAGGTAAAAAAAGTATCAAGATACTAAATCTTCCTGCGAGACTTCGCCAATTAGATATAAAGCGCGAAGACGTCGCCATTTTGAAACTTCACGATCTTCAACCATTGAGTGCTGCACTCTAGTGGCTGATAGTTACTATTAGGTTTAACTTCAGTTTATAGTTCAGTCAGTCTTTTAGCGTCGGTCATATTAGTGCACTTCAGTTTACGTCGAATATTAAGTCAATTTTCAGGTACAATATTTTCTTTTTTAATTTGTTTCAAACTGTACGATGATTTCTCGTTTGTTTTAATAATTCCTTTATTATTTATATTCGTTTGTTTATTAGCAGTTAGCGTAGCAAAACACCCTTTTGTTTCAGAATCTTTTCCAGTGAAGTTTAAAAAAAATCTCCTTGGCTTAGAGCGCGTCATATCCCTCATACCAAAACTTCTGGAGAGTGCAAACTGAGCATTGGAATCCAAATGCCGATTCAGAGGCAGCGAGGAGGCTTTAAATAACGGCAATTCGATATCTGGGACCAGACGCGTCCGTGAACCGGAATCATGAGCGACGGTGAAGGAGAAACAGTTCCAGGACTATCGGAGAATGGTTCCTACGGGAAAGAGGACCGAGCGACGATCGTCAAGAGAAACTGAGCGAAAGCAACTCAGAGGTAAGATTACCCGTAGGATTAAACCGGATCACGAACTTTATTGAGGACAGAAGACAAACAAAACGACGCCTCGAACAGGAAGTCCAGGAACTTAGGAAAGATTTCGAAATCGCCTGTGAAGTTGACGCCGAACTCTTTGAGCATACAGAGGAGAGTCAAATAGCTCGGCTAGATGAGTGGGAAAGCGAGCTGAAAGATGATGTTTTGGGGACAGAAGAAGTGGTTGAGAGTTATGTAAAATCGCCAGGAGACCCCAATAGAGCCACGTTATCGAACGTACAAGAGAACGCACATCAGCAACAGAACAAATCAACTGCAAATGGGAACGGTTTAGAACAGAC
This sequence comes from Ricordea florida, assembly GCA_949710005.1. NCBI lineage: Eukaryota > Metazoa > Cnidaria > Anthozoa > Corallimorpharia > Ricordeidae > Ricordea > Ricordea florida. Next base: position 24,141,323 of record OX453277.1, on the reverse strand, counting down.
CGAAAATATCGAGATGACTTTGCAAGACACAAGTCTCATAGACCCCGCTTCCAATTTAGCACCGCAGGACACGCCCTAACAGCATGCAAACGATGTCGCGACACCACAGGAATTTAAGAACAGCAGTGTGTTTCCTTCTTTCGATGCGTGGATAGACGATTTGGTCGAATTTGAAGAAACAAGTCTGCCATTCGCAGTTCGCAACATGTTAATAGCAGACGCGCTATACAAGCTTGAAGCAAGCAAGGACTTTCCAGTTATTAAGCTAAAACCATTCAACGATAGTCCTCTCAACTACGTGGAATTAATCGAACAATTCAAAATACACATCCATAAAGAGCCCCATTTGACAGATGATACTCGAACGGTTCAATTAAGCATGCACGTCACTGGCGATGTCGACCGCACGATATCCGGTCTGGGATCTCAAGGTATCATGTACGCCACCGCCTTGAAAACACTACATTTAGGCCAACCGAGTGTCGTCGCCCGGGCATTCATTAGCAAGTTAACGGAAAGAAGAAAGATTCAGTCGAACGACAGACAAGCCCTTCGCGAGTTCTCCCTTGGTATGATCAATTGTTTAGCGACACTCCGCCAGATTAACTGCTTTGCCGACGTCAACACCAACGACAATCTACGAAAAGTGATTAGATGCTTGCCAGACGAATAGGGGATGACATGTCTGTTATCTTATCTACGCGACTTTTTTTTTCGCGACTTTTTTTTTCGCGACTTTTTTTTTCGTGACTTTTTTTTCGCGACTTTTTTTTTCGCGACTTTTTTTTCGCGACTTTTTTTTTCGCGACTTTTTTTTCGCGACTTTTTTTTTCGCGACTTTTTTTTTCGCGACTTTTTTTTCGCGACTTTTTATCGCGACTTTTTTTCGCTGCGAGACTGCGGGCTCAATTGCAGAAAATGGCGACGTTGAGCATGTTGAGTAAGAAAACGATAAGACCTCTTAAAGCAATCCCAATAGCTTTCCTAATTTTCATTAGTTTATTGCCCCAAACTAGAGCAGTTCTTCCACGATATATACCTGTATTGCAGCAGAGTTCCATTGAGCGTGATGTCCTCATTGAGAGATACTTTCAGCTCGGGCTTCAACACCAGGAGATCTTAGCCTTTCTTATGCTCTCGCATGGCATTGTTTTGAGTTTGCGTCAACTCAAGAGAATTTTGGCTCGCAGACAACTACGTAGACGAAACAACACCAGCGTCAGTCTACTAGTAACACGTTACCGCGTTTCAAAAAGACGTTTTTGAAGAAGTGGCCTGGCCCATTTACCTTGTTAAACATGATAGAGATAAATACTTCTCGAGTCTTTGAACGAAGAAAGTAGTTACTAACGCTGGGAAAAAATACGCAGTCCATGTTTTTAGGTGATAGGAGCAAATGTTACGTAATACCGTTCGGATGAATTTAAACCATTAAGATAACAATTGTACTCGTATATTAGCAACAATGAAAACTTGAAGGGTATATAAATTTAAAATTAGTTATTTCGAGAACTTCAGTCGATGTGCCAGAAGTTACAATAAACAGGATTCGTTAATTATCGGTATTTCAGTTCTTTCGATTGAGATTGCAATCCCATAAACATTACAAGTTTAGTTGGAATGTCGTTTTTTAATCTCTAGATTATATTTAATTATATTTAATTATATTTCAATTTCTTAATTATAATTGGTAGTTCATAGTTCAAGCTAGACATGTATAACACTAGCTACGAGTTATCCGTTTTGTTGTTATGACCTTCATATTCTAATCAATTAGACTAAATACATATTGTAGTGAAAGCTTTCCTTTCACAAATATGCTCATATCATATACTCAACATGCTCAACGTCGCCATTTTCTGCAATTGAGCCCGCAGTCTCGCAGCGAAAAAAAGTCGCGAAAAAAAAAGTCGCGAAAAAAAAAGTCGCGAAAAAAAAGTCGCGAAAAAAAAAGTCGCGAAAAAAAAGTCGCGAAAAAAAAAGTCGCGAAAAAAAAAGTCGCGAAAAAAAAGTCGCGAAAAAAAAAAGGCGCGAAAAAAAAGTCGCGAAAAAAAAAGTCGCGAAAAAAAATTAAGTGTCATTTAAAAAGTCGCGAAAAAAAATAAAAAGTGTCAATTGACATGGCCCTTACGGGGCTCCGTACTTATCGTAGCCTTCAATGCCTGCCTGTTTGTTCATTGACTGCCCGATATATGAACATTGGATACTTTCAAACAGTTCTCTCTAGTTTTTTTGGTATTTATTGGAGCTCTAGAGCAAGGTGTAACATTAGCCATTTTGGCGTTCATTCTGTTGCTTTTAGCCGAATTTTTCATGGCCTTCCTAAAAAGAAACAGGGAAAAATCACACATTTTTTGCCGTTCTTAAGAAAAACAAACTGTTTGAACCTCGCGTGACTACTCGGTGACAGACTTATTACTGATGTCACGCAGATTTCAATTTTTAATCCTTTATTACAACAAAACGAAAAAATAGTTACAATTTCTTGGGTACTGATCTCTAAGGGACGGACCATTAGAAAAGTGATGGGGGGGGGGGGGTGGGGTGGGGAATTTTCAGCTTGCACGAATTTTTTTTTTCGCTCACTGCTTGTGCAGGAATTTTTTTTCAGGTGAACCCCTCTGCACGAATTTTTTTTTACTACGTGTGAAAAAGTCACAATTGGACCTTCCTTCTGCATGAATTTTTTTTTTACCTTCTTCTTTGCATGAATTTTTTTTGTTTTTTTTTCCCACCCCCCGCCCCCCCCCCCATCACTTTTCTAATGGTCCGTCCCTAATAGGTCTAATAGAGTCGTACCTCTAGACCAGAGGAGGCTAAATAATTCCGCTGATCAGTATCCAGCGAAAAGAGCAAAACAGACGAAATGTTCATATATAGGGCAGTCAATGAACAAACTCTCGACTCTCGACTCTCGACATTTAGATACACTCTTGCCAGACCACCCCATTGACAAGTGGAGACACGTGGCTACAGAGATAAGAGCAGGCGCGAAATTACGCAGATTAAGCACATCATTGATTTTGTAATAGAGAATGTGAAAGTGGAATTCGACTTCAATTTCGACGATGTTCACAGGACCGAAAGTCAGAGGAACCTCAATTTTCGGGAGAGAAAAGGGATCCACTCCAATGTTATAACACCACGATGACTCAAGCCCCGGGGGGGACTCCCATATGGAATGGACGGGGATGCTCGTCGTCTCGCTTAGGGGTGTAAATTTCGGATTTTGGTCTCGCTTAGGGTGTTCTGGGCAAATATCATTATTTTTAGCCGTCAAGGTCTCGTTAAGGGTTGCACTCGAAGAAATAACAAAACAGAAAGAATTTTGATTCTTTATATTTACTCAATTCAGAATTCGATGATAAGGTCTTCGTCATCATTAAAAGTCACTGTACTTTTTATTTGTCTGTTTTGTAAACTGGTCTCTTTTAGGGGTCTGAATAAGCTTCGGCCACGCCCAGATTGGTCTCTTTTAGGGGTTAAATTCAAAATTTCCGACGAGCATCCCCGTCCACTCCATATGGGAGTCCCCCCCCGGGACTCAAGCGCTATATGAGGGGGGCGTAAGGGGGGGGGGGGGTCCGAAAACCGCAAAACCGCACAGAAATACGCCAAAAAACCGCAAACCGCATCGGATTTTTTTTCCCGAAAACCGAAACCGCACGTACATGGAGGCCACAATATGGAAGCTTACGTCAGCAAGACTTGTGATACATCCTAATAAGATTGTACGTTAATATTAAACATACCATCATAGCATCATCGAAGCATCATTGGCCAAAACGACCAAAACGGTTAATGACATTAAGTATTAACTGGAAAAGGCTGTGATTGCAAACCACAGAGTTAAACTGTAAGCTGATATAATGAACCCTGATGCGGTGTAAAACAAAACACTTGGCTCGCGCTTGCAAGACAAACGGATGCCGACCGTGCAAAGAGTGTTATCACCGCAGACATTTTTTTTCACCGAAAACCGCGACTTAAATGTTGTAATATCCGCAAACCGCTTAGTGCCTTGAAACCGCAATACCGCGAGTTAAAATGAAAATTACCGCAAAACCGCACCAAAATAACGCAAAACCAAACCCTTACGCCCCCCTCCTATATCTGTCAAGACGAGCACCAGGTCCATCATTGCCCAACTATGGCCGACTGTTCTCCGGAAGAGGGAATACAGTATGTAAAGGAGCAGAGGCTTTGTTTTTCCTGTCTATTTAAAGGTCATCCAACAAATGAGTGCAGGTCCCCAGGTAACTGTGGTAAAGGCGGTTGCAAGCACCAGAAACCATCATCCTCTGCTCCATACAGACCTCCCAGCCACTAATGGAATAGCATCGAATTTGGACAAGGGCAGTATAATGCCGGTGGTTCGAGTAACGTTTAAGGCCGCCTATGGGGGGTAACGTCTTAGTGGATAGTGGAACTGGCACAACAGTCATCCGGTAAGATTTCGCTAAAGCCCTTGGTCTACAGGGGAAAAGAGAAAGCATCGATTTAGGGACGGACCATTAGAAAACTGATGGGGGTGGGTGGGGAATTTTCAGCCTGCACGAATCTTTTTTTTCGCTCACTGCTTGTGCGGGAAGTTTTTTTTCAGGTGAACCCCTCTGCACGAATTTTTTTTACTACGTGTGAAAAAATCAGAATTGGACCTTCCTTCTGCATGAATATTTTTTTACCTTCTTCTTTGCATGAATTTTTTTCTTGGCATTTTCCCTTGCATGAATTTTTTTTGTTTTTTTTCCCCATGCCCCCCCCCCCCATCATTTTTCTAATGGTCCGTCCCTTAGCTGTAGTTGGAGGCGATCGAGTAGAACAACGCGTGAGCAGGAGATTAAAATTCTGGATCTCTCCCCTCAGCCAAGAAGAAGAGTTCGCTATTGAAGCTCATATGCCTTATTCCAACATGGCCGCCTTTGATATATTCTTTTGTTTTTATTTAAATTAGACCTTGATACCTCGTTCGAGGTAAAATATTCTCTTGAATTTTAGTTTAAGAACGAGGCATCGAGGGATAATTTGAATAAAAACAAAAGAATATTTAAATGACGGCCATTTTGGAAAAGGTGTATGAGACTGACCGGACAATACTCTCTCGACAAGCAGTGGCTTAAGTCGTTTTCTCATCCTCGCGATTAAGAGTTTGCTCACAAAGCAGGACCAATCAACCTGATCCTAGGAGTTCAATACGGCCATCTTCACGCAGAAGAAGAGGTACGTCAAGGAGCATCGTTTCAACCTGTGGGGAAGCGTACACGACTGGGATGGCACCTGATTGGTCCTGACAACACCAAAGGAAAGAAGCCACTTTATTCTATAAGCTTAGTAAAGTAGTAGCTTAGTAGAAGTTTTACGAATTCGAAACCCTTAGTGTCCGAAGACAGCGATGTCCCCCGAAGATCGAAAGGCAATGGAGTTGTTTAAGGCCACTTGTGTTAAAGAAGGAAACCGTTACGTCTTGGGCTTGCCGTGGAAATGAGATCCGTGCCTTCTTTCGAACAACTATCCACTAACCGAACGGCGACTCGAGTCACTAGAAAGAATTCTATTAAAGAACCATACCAAGGCCCAAATGGGAAATGATGCAATACAAGAGTATGTGACGAATGTGGCTCGACCACTGATCAAATAAGAAATAAGGCAAGACATCAAGGCTGTTTATTATCTTTCACGTCATGGCGTCTACCATCCAGAAAAACCTAGCACACCGTTTTTGACCCAGCCAGCCACTACCAAGGGGTCTCCGTTAACTCTTTCCTCTACGAGGGACCGTGCTCAATAGGAAATTTACTGGGCGTTCGGTTGCGTTTCCGGAAGGACCGCGTCGGTTTTTCTGGAGACATTTGAAAGATGTTCTTACAAATCCCCTTACCGGAAAGGGATATTCATGCCCACCGATTCCTGTGGCGCAATCTCCTAACAGAGAAGACGCTAACTACGACGTGAGTGACGTTTGGAGACAAGCCATCGTCTGATATGGCCAGCTACGTCATGTTGAAGATCATCAAAGAAAAGGAAAAAACGTATCCTGAAGCATCATAAATCTTATGCCGTGATCGCTCTATGGACGACCTCATCCAGTCTTGTTCAACTTCCCAGGGAGCAGTAAGTCGAACAAGAGCTCCAGACAAAGTCCTTTTACAAGGAAGCTTCAAAATCAAGAAGTGGCATTGTTCTTCTCAAGAGGCAAGAAAGGAATTTGAAAGCAAGTCCACAGCTGGTGACAAAGACGGGGAAACAGCATCCAAACCAATGAAAGAGATGGCCACGTCCGTCAACGAGGAAATCAACCTGGATGGAGAGAAAGAGCAAATAAAGACGCTTAGAGTAGGCTGGAATACACTGGCCGATATCATACATTTTACAGTAAAGAAGCTTCAGCTCAATGGTGGCCTCAGCAGTCACAATCAAGGCAAGAGTAGCCCTACAATACATCTGGAGGTTAAAGAAATTTGACTGGGATGACCTCTTACTAGAAGAGATGAGAATGCTTTGGAGCAAGTTTTTCCAGGGTATAGAGAAGCTAATGCTCATACATTTCACAAGATGTCTGAAGCTTAGTGTCACAACTGGCCCCTCCCATTTCGCAGGCGCCAGTATCAGCTGCATATGGAGCAGCAGCTTACATATTATGGCCCCCTGGCGTTTTCTCAGAGTACGATACCACGTCTCGAACTGATGGCAGCTCTCATGGCATCGAGGATCGATAAGACGATTTGAGTGACGAAGAGTTAAAGGAAAATCCAGCGTCAGTTATACTCTGGTCCGACTCGAAGTTGTTCTTCGTTGATTTCGCTCAGATTCAGCAGGCATGAAGGCATTCGTGGGTGTTCGTGTTGTTGAGATTAAATTTGTGAGGGAACAAATACACTGGAGGTACGTTCCAACTGATCTAGAACCCGCTGATGACCTTAGCAGAGGATTGCCCACCGAAAGCTTAGATGGAAGATACAAGGATGGCCCCCCGTTCCTAAAGCGCCCTAGCGAAGAATTGCCCACAGAACCAGATGAGCCAGCTACAGAGAATGATCCGGAGATGAAAAAGATAAAGCAGATGGGAGCTGTTTTTCCAAGTGGAGATTTCTTAGACCCTGCTGCATTCTCCAAGTGGAAAAGGCTGTTGAGAGTCACCGCCTATTGTTTGCGTTTTGTGGCAAAGTGTAGACGAAGCAAGCATGTAATGAGACAACATTAATCCTCGAAAAAATAGTAAAAGCTGAGAAATACTGGATTTTATCAGCCCAAAGACAGCTAGGGGACTGAGAACACCGACTCAAGGATTTTTCGCCATTTGTTAAAGAAGGTGTGGTCAGAGTTAGAGGAAGACTAAGGAACGCACCCCTCTCATATGGCGAGATTCACCCCATACTTCTATCTCCCAGCCATCCAATCTCCAAGTTAATTATGCAAGAAGTACACGCAGACGTTGGACATTTCGGACTTGAGAGAACCTTATCGGAAGTTCGTCGCAAGTATTGGACGAAACTTGGTGAAGAGCATAATCAGAGCTTGCCTCGTATGCAGAAAACTTCGTCAACCACCGCACACAACGCTAATGGCAGATCTTCCGTCAAAACGATTGAAGCCAATTTCTCCTCCCTTCTTCGTAACCGGTGTTGATCTCTTTGGCCTCTTCAGCCTAAACATTTCGCGGATCAAGTCGACGAAAGCCTGGGGAGCACTTTTCTTTTGCGCAACCGTTCGTGCAATTCATCTGGAGATCGTAGAGGATCTTTCCACATAGTCATTTTCATGCACGCCTTACGTCGTTTCGCAGCACACCATGGATAGCCCAACACGATTATCTCAGACAATGGCAAGTCGTTCGTCGGAACCGACAAGGAGCTTAGACGGCTAGTAGAAGAAGACAGAAAACAGATAAAAGGATCTGCTGTTCTGCACAAAGTTCGGTGGATTTTTACCACTCCCCTCAGTCCACATCGGGGAGGAATTTACGAGAGTTTAATCAAGCAGAAGGAGAACGCTCTCAAAGTAACCATAGCTACTCAGTCTCTATTTTGGAACGAGATGTCTACTATCTTCGCTATAGTAGAGTGCCGTATCAACAGCAGACCGCTGGGATATCCATCTAACGATTCTAACGACCCAAAACCTTTGACCCCCAACCATATCCTTCTTGGCCGAGCAACAACAGCAGTGCCTCAAGGTCCTTATGAGGAGAAGCAGCATTCACAAACGTTTTGAATTCGTCCAGATGCTTGTCAGCCACTTTTGGAAACGCTTCGTACGCCAGTACTTTCCCACATTGATGAGAAGAGCGAAATAACAGCTCGAGACAGGACAACATAAGGCTGGGGACGTCGTATTGCTAGTTGATTACAGCACACCATGGGCAAAATGGGACATAGCAAGAATAAAAAAGTATTCTTGGGCTCAGATGGAGTTTTCCGCAATGTTCATGTGAAATCGAGTAAAGGAGAGCACAAGAGATCCGTCCAGAAGCGTTGCTCCCTGATTGAACAGGCCAATTAAGCCAGGCCCCCGAGGGTTTGGTCGGGACAATAATGATTAAACATCTTCCAGAGTGCATCACTATTAGGTTTCAAAGTTCAGTTGATAGTTCAGTTGCTCAGTTTAGCGTTGGTCATTGGTGCACTTCAGTTTACGTCGAACAATAAGTTAATTTTCAAGCTGAGGAGATCCGCTCTTCAGGTACAATGTTTCTTTTTTTCATTTATTTCAAATTGTACGATGATTTCTCGTTTGTTTTAAGAATTCCTGTATTATTTATATTCGTTTGTTTATTAGCAGTTAGCGTAGCAAAACACCCTTCTGTTTTAGAATGTTTTCCAATAAAGATTAAAAAAAATCTCCGTGGCTTGGAGTTCGTTATATCTCTTGTTACCAAAACTAATGTGTATTATTCAACAATATTCACAAAATCTGATGCTAATAATTGTTTATGTAGAATTTCTCAGATGCTTATGAATTTTTTTTCTTCAAACTTGGTCAGCTCTCAAAGTACAGACACTCACTGTTGAGTTTAAGCCTCTCTCATGGAAGACAAGCTTTAGGTGGGATGCCTGTGGGGGACCACGTCAAGCTCAGTTTAATCCTTATTTTATCTCAAAGAAAGAAGCACATCATATTAATAGGAATATATGAGTTGGTATAAAAGAAAAACAATACGAGGCAACCGCTCTCAGCGAACAAACAAATCAAAGGACAAATGATCGCAGACATTCTATGAATTAGCCACACATGCATATATCCACATCATTGTAACTGCTCATACACCGAAGAGGTATTGCGCAAAAAGCAGCCCCTCACTTCCCCCCCCCCCCTCCCCACCAAAAAAAAAATTGGGCAACTAAGATGTTTTGGGTATCAAGAGAAATTTGGGAAAAGCCAATTATTAAAGAGGTTTGCATGTACGTGTGTTTTTTCGAAGAGAGATATTTTCTATTTCTTTTAATGTGTTTTATGAGCTCATATGATAGTTTTACATGTAAGAATATTTTTACTTCATATGTAGGCCTATGTTAGTGCATCATATGACGACCCTAGTTGCTTTTCGGCTGTTTCGTAATCATTTGGACAACTTGCGAGAATTTTTGGGCAAATGGTTCACCGCAACCCTGGCAAAAAATTGCCCGTACGCCTGTGCGTGGACCACAGTAGACCCGAATGGTACGTTCCTCTTCAACCAGTGTTCACTCCGATCCTGAAAGCAGCGCACAGGCGAGACTAGTTTTTGATTCGTCCGCTTGGAGAGGGAACGGTGGTCTCTCGCTGAATGACCGTGTAGAGAAGGGTCCAAACTATATAAATAGTCTAACCAATGTAGTTTCAGCGTCTAACCAATGTAGTTTCAGCCTGGTGTTGAAATGAATCAGCGCCACGGTATTCTGGAAACATGGATGATCCACAACAAATTTTCAGCAACGTGATGTTGCATTTAAATAATCAAGTTCAATACATAAATTCCTTTGGAGAAAGAATCCTGGCGGACCTCCCTCTATCTACCAATAGTTCAGACTTCGGGGATAAGCCAGCTCCAATGATCATGATAAAAGCCTTTGGCAAGTACCCCACAGAGCAGATTCCCCTTGGAAGCTGCGAGTGAACTTCAGGAGCATGGATACGTAGACGATGTAGGTGGTTCCTGACCAAATGCTACGGAGGCCAAAGTCAAATTGACAATGATTCAAATGAATGAAAGACCATATATTTGAACTGCGGAGTAATATGTAAAATTGATAATGGCATGGGAGAAGGTCGATTCCAGATCAAAGTGTGGCATTCGATTCACTCAGATGTAAACCAAGACACTAACGCTTTACAGACATAATCTTCTCTAGACTGCTCTCTTATTGCACCACTTATAAGAGAAAGTTGGCCATTGTGGTTACAATAGTCTAAGAACAGGATTTTGGATTATTGGTATCTGGAAAATGGCCTAGGCCCAGGTCGGCAAGCCTGACTGTGTTGTCTGCAGAAGGCTACGCAAAAAAGCTTTGGATCAGTTTATTGGTCAAATACATAGTTTGCGCGTTGCAGCAGAGTTTCCTTCAACACTGCCCTGGATACATGTTTGTTTGATCCACTGCAAATAAGATTAAATTGAAAAACTTTACAAGAAGCCCGAGAGGTAATCTTGACATGTACCACTGTCAGTAATTCATCGGTTTGATTAGTCTGGCGACGGAAACAACGTGCTGAAAATTTCAATGTGCCGTCAAAGCGAGTAGGTGATTCTACGCCAAATAGATAACTGTATAGATTCTATTGTACGTAACTCTAGAGATTTTTGTTTTAAACAAAATGTTGGAATATTATCTAACATAGACTGAAAAGTTTTAAGTACATATAAGCGTTATGTTTGTCACGCAAAATAGCAATTGTAATTTTAGGCCAGTTCAATATTCAATTTATTTACATCTTTATCGGTTTAAATTTTGCATTATTAAAGCTATAATTTGCATAAGACAACACTAAGATAGTTTCAGCAAGGGAATCAGTAATTTTGATTTTGGTGGCATCAACTTGAATACTTCGCTGAGCAGAGACTAAATATCATGATGGCAGGCCATACTGATGATAAAGAAATGGTTTATAGGCAGCGTACATGCGCGGGAGGTTGCTAAGCACGAAAAAAGTATAAGAGTAGCACTCCGCTTCGCTTCTTGCTTCTCTAGCTTTTTCAGTGCTTTAGCAACCTAATGGGTTCTATCCTCGTATACCGGTACACAGGGAATAACCATTGTATTTTCTTTGTTTAGGAGTCCTTGTTTAGCTGTAATGGATTGTTTTGGAACCACAACTGCGCGATTGTATCCCGGTCGGGATACATTTGAATTTTATTGGGGGCACGTGAACAAGAATCAACCAATCACAGTGCTCGTTTTGCTGAGTGAAAGTCTAGGTATATAAGAAATATGATTATTGCATATTTGAACGTAAGGGTTGCGTATAGAGAAACCTCTATTTAACCCTTTGCTTGCCAACGGGACCTTAAAGTCCCAAAAGATTCAAATCTCATAAGAAAACACAGACAGGTGAAACAACCCAAAGGGACCTAGAAGTCTCAAGAGCCTTTGCCCCTCTATTCCTGTAGCCAGGACAAAAGCTGTCATCATACATGACGTAAGAATTGTTATCATTTCAAAATGGCGGCTCATTGAGTCAACATGTGGCATCAGGTTTGTACCATTTTGACTTATTTTAACTGAGTTGTGTTGAGCAGTTAGCTGAATACTTTTTTATGGATAGTTTAATACTAGGAAAATAAGATGAAAAATCTTTTTGGTTCTGCACTTCTAAATTCAGTATCGAAGGATCGTAATGTTAGTTCGGGACTTAAACGTCCCGTCGTGTGTCACTGGCACCCATATTCTGGTCTGAAATTTTTTTTGTTTTTGAAGAAACACAGCTAACATTATTGATAAAACAAATTAAATACATTTATTGTAAATGAGATGTTGAAAGTAAGACTTTGAATTTTTAAACCAGTTCTAATAATATTATAAATGGAATAAATACTGTCTATACAGGAAGAAGCAATACTGCAATGACACACTCTTCATGGAAAGTCTTCAGTAGCTCCAGAACATCCACAACCGATGATCCTGAGGAAGTGCTTTTCATGTTGGATGAAATTCCCACTGATAATGAAAGTACTACTGAGAAAGAGCCAGATTCTGAACCAGATAACACAGCACCGGAAATTGATTCAGAAGAATCTGAAGATTCTTCACCAGAGCCATTCAATGGAGAGCCTCATGAATCCACCAGTGAGGTACCATCTACATCTGGGACTAAGAAAAAGACAGCAGCCCAAGTAGCAGCTGAAAAAGTGACTGCACAGATAACATGTCGGGACTTTCAACTCCCAGTCATTGTGTTGCCATGGCAACCATACATTTTTCAACAACAGTTGTAGCATTCTACTTTATACTGGAATTTTTATCAACGGAGTTTGAGTTATTTCATTATTATAGGGTCACATCAGAATAAATTGTAGTGTTCGGCACGTGTTGTTGCCACCTTTGTGCCTAGTGGCATGGTCAAGTGGTCCTCAAGGGTTTCCAAGGTAACCTCGTTATCTTGGGAATTCTCGGTTCAAAGCCACCAACCACCTTAGCTCAAGTTAGCCTAGTTTTCCAATCGTCAACGAAAAGGTTGTGAAGGCTAGTGATATAGTAGGATTGGTTTCAAGTGCTTGTAATTTGAAGAGATACTGGCAAGAGTGCGTCGGGCAGTAAATGAAACGCTGGGTTTTGTTTTGTTCAAAAACATTTCTTAGGATAACTCTCTAGATTATTTTTAAGAACATCCGAGAATCATCAACTTGCTGACAAAATGAATTAAGCTGAATTTACTCTTCATGATTTCTGATCTGAATTCAAATTTCGCACTGACCCTGGGCTATCTGAACACGGCTCTGTACAAACCGGCCCAGGTTTTGTTAAAAAGCAAACGGTTGACAACGTGTTAGACATAATCATGAATTCTATTTATTGGGAATTCCACATGTAAACAATTAATGAAATTTACTATAGAATGAAACTGTTACTTGCAAGTATTCTCGACTTGTGTTGATATTTAAGATCCAAGACTACATTTTTTTTGTGCTGAACGCCAGGGCACAATGAATTGTTTTTATACCGGAACATGTATATTTTTAGTACTTTGTGGCACAACGGCCGCCAGTTTAATGCGACAACACGATTTGATGCGATATGATACACCAGGAGTCGCACACATTTTCCAAAGATAGTGACGAACCATGCTGAAAAATGTGAGGACTTAATCCAACGTGTTTTACTTACCGATAGTAGACCTTCAGTAGTTGCAAAAGGCGGATTCTGGGACAAAAAGGGCGTGGTCAATTTCTTTAACGTGAAAGTTGGGCGTGGTCGGGGTTGGATGGGTGTGGTCAAATTTTTTTGGTTCAATCGAGTTTTGGGTGTGGTCGATTTTGCATAATTGGTTGAGTTTGGGTTTTGACTTGGTTGATTTTTGATCGATGATTTTCTTTAAGGGTGTCAATTTTTTCGTTGAGACGGGCGAGTTGAGATGGGTGGGGTCTGGGTCGAGTTTGGGTGGGGTCGGGAATGAGAAAGTGGGATTTTGGGTTGAGGGTTGGAGTCTAGGGTACAGCTTTGAGAAATGGCAAACGATGAAATGCAAATTGAGTTCAATACAACTTTCAAGTGGATTCAGTTGAGTCTTTGGAATGTCAATAAGTTGGAGAATGTTGATTTCATTACCAAGATGCGGAATGAAATGATTGATTGTCTTCAACGTTTTGTACCTAATGATGTTTGTGAACTTTTTGAAGATGATGTTTTTTTTACATACGAGGGTTGTGATTTTATAATATCAACCATAAGAAGTTTGAAGGATGTTTTTAATATTGAAGGCCTGTGTAATGATTTTCATAAAGGTTGTATGGATGATCATGATTATGTAATGAGTTTTTATGAGTCTGAAAGTGAATTTCATGACATGTATGAAGAATTGCGTGACAAAGTATTTGATTATAACGATTATAAAATCAATCGAGTGAGGATTTATATGAGTGTTAGTAAGGATTTGATTGACAGTGATGATTATGTTACGTTTGGGCGTTATGTGATTGATAATGTGTTGAGATATAAGACTTATGGAGGTGGCGTGTGGAGTTAAAACATAAGATTTACGGGGTGGGGGTGTTAAATGTAAATGGTTATTTTGTAACATGGATCGTGTTACAAAAAAGTATAAATTGAAATTTTGTTTGGAATGGGTATTGGTGTAGAAATGTCTTGTATTCACAAAAGAACACAATGTTGTAAGGAGTGTGGGGGTCTTGTTACCTGTACACATGGTAGGCAAAAATATTATTGCAAGGAATGTGGCGGTGCTGGGATTTGTTCACATGGTAAACAAAAATATCGTTGTAAAGCATGTGGCGGTGCTGGAATTTGTCCACATGGTAGACATAAATATATTTGTAAGGAATGTGGTGGTACTGGTATTTGTTCACATGGTAGACAAAAAAGTAATTGTAAGGAATGTGTTAATATCTGTTCAAATGGTAGACGAAAACGTAGTCGTAAGAAGTGTGTTGATATTTGTTTACACGGTTGTAAGAAGTGTCTTGATATTTGTTCACATGGTAGACAAAAATATCATTGTAAAGAGTGTGATCCATCGGTTATTTTGTTCCCATGGGAGGTTTAGAGTAACTTATCAAAGACATTTGTAACGCGTTTCACGTTACAAAAGTTCACTTAATCATCAGACATAAACGACTATAACATTTCTCTTGTATTTCCTAGCTATCTTAATGGCTGATTTAGTACCTGGTGAGTAGTAACTAGAAGGTAAGGCCAATACATGTGTTGCACACTCCATGATGGCTCTATTGCGAATTGGCCCAGCCGCTTTGCCATAATAGTCCCATTGAGGTTCAAACACCTTGAATTGGATCTCCCTTTCAATGGCGAAATCTCTAGCCAGTTCATCAACCCCTTCTGCACCTCCAGACACAATCAATTCAATGTCTGAGAGATCCAGTTTCCATTTTTTCAGGGCTTTACTTATTTGCTCTTTCAAGAAAATATAGTCATCGAAGTATCTACTGCCAATGATTGCTAGTGATGGCATGATTTACGAAGTTATGATCTATGGATTGAGTATCTCAATTTTTATCTGAGAAATGCCCAAATTATGATTCCAAATCCAATGATTAAGGCTATCAGGTTGGTTTCATGATTAGTATTTGTTTCTTCTGGTGAAGATTCTTTGATTTCAGGTTTAGGATTAATGGTTGGTGTTGGCGTTGGTTGTTTAGTCTCTACAGCTGCATGTGGCAACTTGACTTTTGAGGATCCCAGATTATGTCTTATTTCCACAGTCTTAGTCTCCAAGTTTATATTATTGTTGGCGCCAAATTTCATCTCATCAGTGGCCTTCATGAGGTTGTTGTTATACCCAACTACACTCTCTGTGTTTATAATCATATTACTAGGCATCAACCACACTCCAGGGGCAATGGCCAAATCAAGCCTTAACTTAGCTTCTTGAGTGGCCAGCTGATACCTTTGGATCGAACTTGAAATGTCATTCTCGATCACACTACTCTCAAACAGGGCCAAGAATTCTTGTTGAGTCTCGATCGCTCCACCACCAGTACCCACAATCGAGTTTCTAGTGTTGACTTGCGCCCCCAATACACAGTAGACAAAGGCTTCAGCAGATCGATTCAATCTGCCAAGTCCAGCTTTAGTGAGTCCATAGCCACTGGTTGGTATGAACCAGGCATATTTATAATCAGCAAAGTCATCGTTACGGATGAATGATAGGAGGTCACCCTTTTCCTTCTTACCCCCATCATCGGCAAATTTACCACCTTCACCAGGCCATTGATCAGCCTCTTCATCGTAATTCCTTACGATATGGACATTTTGGTATCCTCCACCTATTCCATGGTATCCAGCCCCATAATCGATGAATATGTCACCCAAACCCCCGTTTCGTCCACCTTTCCATCTGAAATCAGAGTTGTTTGAGATGCCAAATTCAGCGCACAATCGTTGATATGCAACTTTGCTGTAAGGGTTGTTGTTGATTACAAAAGGTTGTTCATCAGGCAGTGGAAGACTTAGTTCATACAATATTCGTCTTATGGTGAAGTACACATGAAACTTGATGAAGCTACTCACGACTTTGGGGTAGTTGAGGCTCTCAAAAGGGCTAATCCCACAACCAGAGGTCGCACACCATACTGCAAAGTTTAGTTGTTGAGGCCAGTAATTCATGTCTGGAGCACTTAGCCATTTTCGACTTTGTTTACCTGTCTTGAAAGTTACAACTTGGGAGGTGAAAACATTACGCATCTTGGCTATGAATTTTTTCGTGTTGGACACGTATATGTCCAGTGACGTTAGCATGCTTGTGGTGTTGCTTGTGGGGTTATCAAAGTCAACGGCTGGTTTCGGGTAGTATCGATTGGTCATGGTTAGACTTGGTGGAAATGAATTTGGGGCGTCATTAGTCAGTCCGAGATCAATCCAGAGTAGTAACTTCAAACCTGGCCGCATCCCATCAGTCCACGTTTTTCCAGAAGGGTCATCATAGGACATGACTGTCATGCCGTTATGTTTCCATTTAATGTAACCCCCATATTGGTCATTCACAAATTTGAATTGGTCAAGGTCAGCCTTTGGATACCTATTTCTGAAGTCATTGAGTAAGCCCATCTTCTATCCAGAATTTGGGTAGAAGGGTTCAAACTTTTAAGCCATTAGACTGCATTGAATATAACTTTAATTGTTTTGATAAAGATGTATCCTAAGGTTCCAGTTATTATGAAACCTAGAGGTTTTTCCAAACCATCCATTCTTGAATTCAAATAATCATTGCGGTATTCTCTTGCCCGTTTGATTTCTTCTTTGCACCATTCAATTTTAGCATCGAGTTCATCTTTAGTTGCGTATTCAGTCATGATTGTGTTATTAGTATATCAACCTTTAAGTCTATTTAGTCTAGTAGATCATTCACAAATTTGAATTGGTTAAGGTCAGCTTTTGGGTAACTATTTCTAAAGTTATTGCATAAGCTCATCTTCTATCCAGAATTTGGGTAGAAGAGTTCAAACTTTTAAGGCATTAGACTATTAAGTGTTTTGTTATGATCTCCTCGTTAAATTCTTTGAGCGCATCCTGTATCATTTTCTGTCTCATTAACATTGGGCCCCCCTCATTCATATATTTTTGGTAATCAGACATAATTTTGGACTTGATATCTTTTAAATCCTTGAGTTCTTTTTCCTTTGATAAGTTTTTATCAGTGAATGTTTTGTCAAGGAAGCCTGTTGAAATCATGTCTTCAATGGTATTAGACAATAACAGATCCACTATAGTTCCAATCTGCTCTTCACTTAAACATTTTTTGACTTCATTGACTTGTCTATTAGCCATGGTTATGTTACTAGTATATCAACCTTTTAAGTCTATTTGGCATTAGTATTTGTTGTGCTCATAAATGATAGTTATGGTCCTCCTTTTAGTTCTTTGAGGATTTCTTCGCGTACTCTCTTCCTCAATACCACGGGGTCCTCTCCATTGATATTTTTTTGAGCTTTAGCCCGTATCTCAGCCTTGAGCTTTTCAAAGTTCTTAAGTTCTTCAATAATCAACGAGAACTGCTCATCGGAGATCTTATTGTCACGAAGGGCTTTGGAAACCAGGTCTTCAATGGTGTTTATTTTGGATTTGGCCAATGTGATGGTGTTTTGATGCTTTACAGCTTTATTGGACAGGTTCTTGGATATTTGTTGACATGCTATGGATGCACACACAAATACGCCACTTACTACACCCAATGGCACAGATGCGACGATTCCGACACCACTAAGAGATGTGCCCAATCCACCAGCTGCCAAAATGCAAGACATTATACCACAGGTCGAGCTTGCATTCATGAGTACACCCTTGGAACGGTTGTATTTTTTGAGTACTGTCTCATAGTGGCTTAATTCAGACTTTAGTTTGTCCAAAGCATTACAACATTGCTGAAGCCTGAATGATGGCCCATCAGTGGGGGTTGGAGGAGGCGCAGTGGGTTCCAAGTTGGGATATATTGATTTATATTCAGCCATTTTGGAATGAACATCACTTACTTTTAAGATGTTATCTAAATCTTAAACTGAAAGTGATGGGAGAACCCCTCAGATCAAGTTTCTTCCATCCAATATCGAGGATGCTTAAGTCGAAGTGGTTTATGGGGCTCTTATGTTTTTGAACTGGAATAGCTGGGTAATCCTGTGATGGTATGTTGGCCAGGAGGTGGGAAGGGGAGAGCTTCACGGGTTCCCCAGATTGAGTCTTATTCATATATGACGACCTATTGTCCACTATACTACACAAAAGTCTCAGTGGCTCCTTAATCTGTATATTTATGGGGTAAAGCTTTCCAGGGGCTATGGTTTCAGGCACCCCAAGACCAACTTGGAGCCCTCTTGTGAGTTTAATGTTGAAGCTCTTGTTGGAATATAGGTAATCAACAGTGTCAGTCTCAATGATGGACAACTTGGCCCTATCTGTATCGTTCAGAAGTATTGCGTGTATATCACGTAGAGAGTATGTACCGGGTTGAATTATTAAGATGGGTCGATCCTCTTTGAGAAAGCTCTGTTGATCTTTGAAGTTGACCAATCGTTTGGGCATAATACAGTCAAAAAGTTGGATCTCCCGAAGATGTTCCAGGGGAGGATCTAAATACACCCTAGTTTCAGACTCGTACATAGTAATGCTCAACATTTTGTTTGATTACTCCTTCTTCATCTTTAAATTTCTATAATCAGCATCTGAGAGGAATCGAGTTTTGATGATGCCACAGCTGGAACATTTACACTTCATCATCGGCCTTCCTTTGCATGTTTTGGTAAAGGTTTCACTACCAGGCACACAATCAGTCAGCTTTTTCTCTTTGATACAATAGGTCTTCATTTGATTCATTTACGTTTTCTTTTTAACTCTTCTATGAAGTAAAGCACAACTGCCATTATCAAAAGCCAAGCATGTTTCCCTAGGAATGAGATGGCCTCTCCAGCAGTCTTGAACAAAAAGCTTACAATAGCGCCCACCATCCCAGGCAATATTTCACAAAGTTTCTTCCCAAGGGTTTTTAGCCCGTCACCAACCCCTTTGCCCAATTTCGAGAGTCCTTTGGAGAGGTTGGAGACTATGACACCAATGACCACTCCAACTGCACTCAAAATACCAACAACAGTGAACCCGTATTTCTTGAAGATGGCTTTCACACGATCACGGAGTGGCATCTTTTCACGTATATCATCATTTTGCCTCTCCAGATCGCTTATTTGTTCTTGATTGGAAATGATTCTATTCTTGGCCAGCTCTTCATAGGCGTTAACCTTCTTGATTAGGCTATCTCGGCTTTGTTCAATCTTCTTTAGGCTGGCCAAGTCTTTCTTGTTCTTATCAATCTCGTCTTTGTATACTTTCAAATCATTCAACAAAGTTTCTGCATAGAGTCTTGCATCAACCTTTTCTTTCACTGCAGTTTCGAGATAACTCTCACTTTCAGCGATTCTGGTTTGATGTCGTTCAACTATACCTCTCAACTCTTTCTCAACGGAAACATATCGATCAATTTCGAATTGACTCGTTTCCACCACTGCTCTTAGTCCATCTAATGCATTATGCAAATCCTTAATTTCTTCATTGGCTTCATTCAGTTCTGATATGACAACTTCATTACTGTTTGCAATCTCATCCAAACTTGGCCCAAGGAATTCTTTTAGTGTCTTGGGTATTTTAGTAGGGTCTCGAATATTATACTCTTTAGCATTTTCACGATGTAGTTTGACGACAACTTGGCCAGCTTCATTATATTTTGTTGTGAATTTTGAGGTGTCAGCTTTTGGATATAATAACTTTAATTGATCTTCAGCATCGTCCAAATCCCTTTCTCTGGCTTCAATAGACTTGAAAGGTTCATAGTCTTCACCAATTGGATCTAGGTATATGGTGTCATCACCATCACCACCTGCAGCACCAGGGTCATTTAATATAGTTGGATCAAAGGTATCTTCGGTGTCCATATTAGTGTTCAAATATGGACACCTCTAAATTAATTCAATAGTCTCGTATATTCATGTCGTTTGGGTCCCATATTTCATCGCGGAAACCAGTCTCTGAATTACAGTCTGGGATCTTTCTAATTATAGCAATTGGTAAGACGCGCTGTTTGAGTTCACTCTTGGCAATGGCTATGGGATTGAAATCCCCTGGCCAGTCTATGACTGGTTTACTACCCATCCTCAATTGATAAGCTCTAAATCCTACCAAACTAACATATTCATGCGGGGTCATCGTGTCAGCCATTATATCCACTTGCTGGCAATGTATCCCAAGGCTAACATCCCGACAGAAACATAAACCATTTCTCCAGTCTTTTGATCTGAATTGGGTCGGTAATAGTCTGAGAATTTGGGGGGATTACCGATTTGATTGTATAATCTAAGCGCTTCATCCGTCTTTGATATGTTTTCAGAGGCTTGATTCTCATCACTCTTCCTACGATTCTCAAAGTCAATAAGAGCCATTCGTTTCTCTTGATAAGCAGCATAGTCTTTCTGGTACTTTTCCATGGCTTTGTCATGCCTCTCCCTTTCAAGTTGGAGATCAGTTGAAGATGAACCACTGATGACTTTAGCCAAATAATTTCCACCAATGAAGGCTGTTGCATTGAGGACTGCCCCTCCAAGCATGATTGCTATAGTCGCCATTTATCCACTTGTTGTTTTATTCTTAAACAATTTCAACGCAAAATCTACACTTTGAATTTTTCATCATTGCTTGTTATTCTTGAAAAGTTTCAAGATTGGATATAAGAGTGCGATCATTGTCAGCATTCCAAACGTAAATGATACTAATGTGTGTGGTCTAAGCTTCTCAACATGCTCCTTTTTTAGGCTTTTCATTTGATGTTCAAGATCATCAAGATCATGTTTGAAGTTTAAATCACTGTTTTTGAGCTCTTGCAGAATGTAATCATAGTATTTAGGCTCTTCATCTTTGAATAATGGTCTGATATAGGCATACCATTTCAATAAGTCCGTCATGTTACCGCTTAGATTTATGTGCCTATATGATGGGATTGAATCTTTATTAAATTGCCATTCCTGTTCTCCTATCCAGTCAATTATTGATTCTCTAACATGTTGCATAAATTCAAGTTTAAGGTCTCTACCTGCAAAACGTAATATTTCATTGAGATGTTTGTTTTCCGTCATATTTAGGACACTTGTGTGGGTAGTATCTTCCGATCCTCTAAATACTTTTTGACATATATAGCTATAGCCAGCAGGATAACCAACTTGACATAGATCATGATATTGGTCGTTGGGTCGCCAAGGAGGGACTCCCGAAGAGCCTTTTTACCCAGCCAGCCCATACCAGTTATCAGTGTAACGAGCACTACAGAGTCAGTAACTGTCTTTACGAGCTTATTTCAGCCATTTACGATTACAACAGATCATCTTTTAAATCATTTTTCTTTGCTTTACTGGCCACAGGCTGACTTTCTATGACTCTGGGCTGTGGTGGTGGATTGAGTGTAATGGTTGGAAAATGCAAATCAGGTATCCTATCCCGATATTTTTTCCATAGGCCATAGGCGAAGAGGCCAATTGTATCTATGGCCAGAATAATAGTTTGGGACGACATATATTTTGGTATCCAATCACCCCCTCCACCAACAGAACTACCCTTATCCTCTTCCTTTTCACTCTCTTCCATTTCCTTCTTCTCCCTTTCCTCTTCACGTTTCAAAGCCTCTCTGGCCCTCTTGTTCTTTTCTGATAACGTTTTAACAGCTTGAACTCTCTTGGGGTCTTTGACCTTTGTTTTGACAGAAGGCTCTCTAGTGATTTGCTCAACCTGACTTGTTTCTTCAGACATGTTATGAGTTAATCTAGTGTAACCTTTAAGTCTCCTAGTAAGAAGCATACTAGGAAACTTTCACATCCCACCCACACCCCTGTTTGGTTAATGATTTAGTTCTTTTTATTCCTTCTAGCCATGAGTTCCATATAACGTTGGGATGGAACTGGTTGACTTACACGCACTTTGTCAACATCAAGATCATTCTCAAACACTTCCTTCTCCTCTTCCTCCTCCTCTTCCTTTTCCTCCTCCTCTTCCTTTTCCTCCTCCTCTTCCTTTTCCTCCTCCTCTTCTTCCTCAGTGTCTTCGTCATAACCAAGATCTTCAAAAGCATTCTCTTCACCACACTGTTCTGGTACATATTCAAAGGGTTTGCTCAATCTAATTGAATGGATCTTAAACTTTATTTGTGCGACACAATCTTTACCAGGACCACAAGGGCCAAATGATATCCTATCGACCATCAACGAAATCTTTGCACATGATTTGGTACTTTTATCTTCAGCATCTTTTTTGATATACTTGGTGTAATCCTCACCCCTTCTACGGCCCATGAATAAAGTATGGTTTTTGATTTTGGAAGCTTTTCCAGTAGTAATAAATGGAAGATACATAACTGTAGCATCACCATCCTTGGTTAAATCATATTGTGACTTAATCAAATCAAGTGTTTTTTTCTCTTCCAAGGCTTCGAGTTTGATTGTTCCTATTGTTGGCATCTTCTTCTTAAGATCTTCATCTCTGTAGAATCTCTCAACAGCATCAGCAACTTTGTTTACTATGGCATCAACTCTATCTCGAGTTTCTTTGTCATTCAATAGGTAGCTAATTTGAATACCAATTATGTTTTCAACAATAGCTGGTCTTTTCTTACCATTGGCAAAACCATAGTCGTATTTGATGCCTGATATATTTTGGTCAGCCAATTGGAACGATAAGGGCTTTTTTCCAGCGCCATCATAAACAGAAACTTTTGAATATGAATATTGACCACCCTTTTTTGGTGGTTCTATAACAACAGAATCCCAATTGAAGTCAGTCTCATCAATTGGCACAAAACGAGATTTCAATGATGAAGTTGAAGAAGCATTTGAGGATTGTGACATGTTTTTTCGATCTCTTTCGAGTATGCCTTTAGACCTAAAAGTACCACATCCAATTTCAATTTTTTCTTCACCGAACAGTGTAGACTCCAATTTCATCCGTATTAGCCATATCGTATAATGTGGTGGGAGGGGCGGGCTCTCTTATTTTGAAATACTTGAGAGCGGTAATGGCTATTATCAGTAACGTAGCAATCGCACCACCATGTACTACTATTGAGCCAGAAGCTTCTGACAGCCACTGCTTGATCAATTGATTGTTCTTCCAATCCTTTACTAAAGCATCTGGCTCATCTATTCCGCCGTAACCACTAAGACACCAGTTAACTAGTCTGACCAATAGATGTAAAGGAGGATCAATTAGTCCGTCAGCCACATTCTTACCCGACACCATCTTGTACCTCTTGTAGTACTTCTCGACATCCTTATCCGATAATTTATGGACATCGCCTAATGTCATTTGCATACCAAGATACTCTTTGGTAGAGCCTATACAAGCTAGTATTGAGAGCTCTTCTCTTTTGGATTTCAAATCATCATCGCTAATGGCTGGTGTTGATATGGCCATAGTATCCGCCACAGTTTCACCATTCATGATTTCTTCGGGAGTTGTCATGGTTGTGCCGTTAGAATTGGTATCTCTAAATAATTTTGGAATGGATGTCTAAGGGAGAAGCATAGCCTGGCATACTTTTCATTCATAAGATGCTTCTTGAGTTTCTTACACGTTTCAGCATCCAGGTCTCCGCCATATTCCTCGAAAAGCATCTTCGTCGCCGTTTGTGATGGGTTATGAAATGAGACCACACAAGCTACATTTTCACGGAATGGTTTGGCTATAGATGTTAGTTGCTGAGTGAGAACCCAGACTGATATCCCTATATGTCTCCCAGAGAAGGCCAAACCGATGAGTTTGTTGGACCTATTCTTCAGATCCTTGGAAACGGCACAGTCGTCCAATATTATGAGCGCATTCATACCTGAGAAGAACGATTCACAGTCCATCAACAATTTGTTGATTTCGTCATGATCACTAGCATCTGGCGACAATACAAAGAATCGTTTGTCCCCCTTGGCGAAGCCTCTATAAGTCTTGTTATGGGCATATGTTGGGCAAATCAACACAATATAATCAAACACTTGCCTATAGTGGCCTCGAAGCTGTTCCACTATGTATTGGGTCTTTCCACAATTCGTGGGACCAGTGATGATGCAATTGAATGGAACCATGTTTTTGAGTTCGTTCATCATTACTCACTACATTAACCCCTTTAGATTGATGTTTCTTCTCATGACAACGTGAGAAGAAAAACACACAGCAGCCTAATATCTAATCCCATCCTCCATGGTAAGATTACCTTTCTTAATATTCATAACAGCGTCAGCAACAATGAACATGTGGCATGTAAGAACTCTACTTCCTACCTTCTCTCTCTTAATTTCTAAAGCCACACCATCGCGAGTATCATTAATATACAGACCACTTCCATGGACATCATTATCTGGGTAAGTCCTCAAGTCAATCCACAAAGCAAACTTATCTCTACAGAAATCATATTCCTTAATTGAATCACTAAGACCAACCCGCTTAATTATTGATTGCCACAAATCGGTCGCCATCATACCTTTCAAATAAACTTTGTTGGGCACCCCACCTATGTCAATCTTGATTGATATGATCTTTGGGTTCGCAAACATCTCAGAATCCCTAACACCTTCCGCATAAGGGGCAATGAAAAGACATAGTATACCAGCCATGGATCTCCTTGGTACATTAATATGCTGATTTATCACAGCATCATTAGCCTCAGAGATTGTGAAAGTTTTGTGAAGAAGTACTTTTTCATACGTGAATGTCCTCCCAACATTGTTAGACGCAACAGCCTGTCCTACTAAATAATCACTCGATATGCATTGATATTCCATTTCCATGTTTATTAATTTATAATTAGCTGGTGTTTCATTGCTTGAATAAACCACAACATCAGAAACTTTAGCCAAAGTCAATTCAAATCTAAGTGGATATGCCAATCCTCTTGGATAAAATACTCCATGATCTTTGAGAAATGTATGATCCAGTGGAATGGCATATCTAGTGTTATGAATCGTAGCTAAAGTAGTATCCCCTACTTTTGATGTATCTTTGTCACCCGCATTAGTCCTGATCCTCCTTATGTTAACATTGGATATACCCTGTCTTAACCTATTCTCACGATCTTCAGTTGTCAAAAACAATTCATGATAAGTCTTGAACAAATCAAATCTACTAAGATCCTCTACGATCTCCCCACCAAATAAAACCTTATATTGTGAAATTAGATTCCTCCCCAAATTATTAACAAGAGTATTGTCATTGTGACCGGTTATAACCATATCAAAGGTTATATAAACGCTACCGGGCACAATGACTAAATTACCACTCAATTTGGGTATTTCAATGTATAGTGTCTCACCAGGTTCGGCTGATGATGGATTCAACGTGACCCTATTCAACGAAGTTTCTGCCTTCAACCCTTCGCGAGTCCTTGGAACGCGATCTGTATCAAGAATGTTTGGTATAGAATTCATTTTAAATGCTTATATTCTTGTTTATAAATGAGCGATGCCAACGTTTTAAATCGATTATATTACTCTACTGATGGATACTGGAAAGGATACTCGGCCATACCCAAATTGGCCAAAGCAGCCAAAGTTAGTGAAAAGGTCGCCAAAGAGTGGTTGGAGAAGCAAGCCTTGTGGCAAATTTATCTACCAGCCCCCAAGTATATACCCAGACCACATTGGAGTGTGAATAAGCCTAATCAGATTCATCAAGCAGACTTGTTGTTTCTTCCTCACGATACAGTGAGAAGAAAAACATACCGCTATGCATTAGTCGTGATTGATATTGCTTCGAGATATAAGGATGCCGAGCCATTGACCTCAAAGGAGAGTTGTGACGTCGCTAATGCCTTTCAACGGATTTATTCCCGTAAATTGAAGTGGCCACAAACATTAATGATAGATCCAGGAACAGAATTCAAGGGTGATGTAACAACTCTTATGAATAAGCATCAAGTCACAATCCAGCGTATTGAAGCTGGGAATCATAGAGCTCAAGCTTTTGTGGAGAGGGCCAACAGGACTCTCGGTGAGAAGCTATTCAGCCATCAATACGCCCAAGAGATGATTAGTGATACCCGATCCACAGTTTGGGTGAACAGATTGCCCGCCATCATGAAGACCCTCAATAGTGAACCCACCCGTATTACTGGTAAAGAGCCTGACGAAGCTTTGAAAATGGACTCAATTGACACCAAAACTCCAGACTACAAGCGACCTGTGGGATTGGATGAGAAGAGATTACCTCCAGATGTTCAAGTCAGATATTTATATGCCCCCGGTGAAGATGAAGGTGGGGACAAGCGAAGGGCTACTGATCCCATATGGAGTCTTGAAGTCTATGATTTGGCTCGAACCATAATCGAACCGGGTCAACCAGTCTTGTATTATTTGAGTGGTGGCCCAAAACGAGGATTCGTTCGCGAAGAGCTTCAATTTGTACCTCAAGACACCAAATCACCACCTTCTAGCGTCCTGAAATGACCATGTGCATAAGTGTTTATCCCATCTTCCATTATCACACGTTTATCGTCCTCGCGTGATAATGCAATCTTATTGATAGTTTCAGTATAGATGTCATGATTATGACTCCTTATGGTGTTCATCTTCCGTCTCTGGGATTGGCCACTGAAAAGACAAGTCTTGTAATCTTGGAAACTTATGCTTTTGCTAACCACTGCCTTGTTAACACCCTTACACTTCTTGACTTCTTTCTCCTTGTCCGTCTTGAAAGCATAAAGTTTGGCCCTCAAACCCGCAAATTCCGTGATCTGTTCACCACCAGCCTCATCTTTGAACATTCCTCCAACCTTTTTGTTCACTCCGGTCTCAATCCCGGATGGATGGTCCCTGGAGTAGTTGCTGGTGTCAAATTTAGCCCTCACATCTGGACTGATATCCCTGTAAAAGTCCTCGGTTTGTATCTCATAAGCCAAAGAATCCGTGTCTGTGAACAGCAACTTGGCCTTCTCCCCATACTTGGGCTTCATGTACCTGTAAAGGAAATCGTACATAGTCATCTTGCTCAAATCCAGAATGGATAAGCCTAAGTAAATGGGCTTATCAAAGACCAATCTCGTTCTCTTCATATGGAAGGCGGTCAGATCCTCGCAAAAGATGTTCCTGTGATGGAAGTTTGGCTTCACAATCAACTTACGTGCTTTCTTCTCATCAGTAACCAATTGAATATCTACCCTCTTCCTAATGTTCTCCATAGTCTTGCCAAACACCGAGTTGTTCATCAACTTGAAGAAGTCCTTTTCAA
The DNA here is from genome assembly GCA_949710005.1 of Ricordea florida. NCBI lineage: Eukaryota > Metazoa > Cnidaria > Anthozoa > Corallimorpharia > Ricordeidae > Ricordea > Ricordea florida. The sequence goes on along the minus strand of OX453277.1, from coordinate 24,113,925 downwards.
AATCATTCTCAGCCCTGGCTCTCAAACTATTATTCAGATCAATATAAGACTTCAACCATTCCGACTCCTCGAACTTGATCCCTCTATGTACCTTGGTTAACTTCAAACCCAACGACAAATACTGTTTCAGAGCTTCGTGGTGTAAAATATACTTCTTCTTGTCCCTCAAATTGGGAACCAACTTAACAAACCCCTCAACATCCAACCTCTCTGGAGCCAATGGATAATCATTGTGAAGATCATGTAACTCCAACGGGTACTCCAAATCCACCTCCAGTATGCATGGATGGTCTCTCCAATCTCTCATCTCTTGATCACTCATCCATTCAAACCCATGGGTTGGTAAGGCCTTCGTCATTGCATGACCATAGAGCCCATTAGCATCCAAATATACGATGAACTTTGTAGGCAACCTGGGATCATAGTTCTTCATATATCGCGGATTATTGGCCTTCCCATACCTCGTCGAGATCGTTGATATTCCACCTCTGATACCATTCTCTACCATAATCAGCATATCAGGATCCCTCAACAGCTCCAACTCCACCTTAGTTTTCTTCAATGTAGCATCCCATGCCAATCCGGGTACAGTAAAGTACCATGCAGGATCTAATCCATAATTTTTCATACATACCCTTCTAAAGTTCTCAAAAACATCAGCCAACAGAATCACATCTGTTTTGAGATACAAGTCATGGTAATCCCTAAAACTTCAGAGAGGGGGAAAACTGAGGTTTTGGGACACAGCAATTTTGACAAGGATTTTTTAGCTTATAAGCTAAATTCGGAGAATTTTGAGCACAGGAATTTTGACAAGGATTTTTTAGCTTATAAGCTAAATTTGTCCAAGTGGCTGAAGCTTCCAAAAGCCAGCACCAAGCCTCTCAAAATTCTCGGCCAAGCCCTTGTAGCCAAGAGGGGCCGACAGGCGGAGCGAGCGAAGCGAGCGTAGGGTGATTCCATCCCCGTCTGGCCAAGTCTATGCAAAGTCTCTGCCAAGCCGATGCCAAGACGATACCAGGGTAATAAAAAGCTGTTACAAAAATATGTGAAATTTGTGGTGGCACAGATCCGCACAGGTATTTTGTCAAGATATTATAAGCTAACCAGAGATTTAATGGGTAATATTTCTCGGACAGGGAGATTAAAAATTTGAAAAACGGTTTAAAGATTTGATATTTTATACAAAAGTAATTATGGATCGGATAAGAGAATTATATATTTACGAATTAAGAATAATAGCAAAAGATCTTGAAATTAAAGGAAGAGCAAAAATGAGTAAGCAAGAAATAATTGATGAAATTTCAAATTTTGAAGATGAGGAAATTACTGATTTAATTGAAAAAGTTTCCCTCATTAGCAGAATTATTTGCGATCATGAGAAAATAAAAAAATTTTGCAGCGAATGTAATGGTTATAATTGCGTGCATAATAAATATAAATATCGGTGTAAGGAATGTGGAGGATCACAAATATGCGAACACAATAAACAAAAACAATATTGTAAAGAATGTGGAGGACCACAAATATGCGAACACAATAAACAAAAACAACAATGCAAAGAATGCAGCGGATCGCAAATTTGTGAACATGGTAAGCAAAAAGCTTCTTGCAAGGTTTGCAGAATGAAATTATTAAATGATTTAAAATAAAAGCGAAGAATGGGCAATTGTGTTATGAAACCTTTATTTTGGTTTCATAACAAAATTGATATTTAAAAAGAAAAAATATAAAAGAAAAAAGTTGTGAAATTATGGCAGTGGCAGGATTATGCTATAAAGATTTTATATATACTAATTTGCGTTTTGAATATTCTATTGGGAAAGGAATGAATTTTTACGATTTTATTAAATCATGTAATAAAAATTTTTTACCATATATTTCAAAAAATAGAGGATTTATTAAAGAAAAAGAAGAAATAAGAGAAAAAGACGGAATTTTTAAAAGAAAAGGATATAATTATCAGCGCACTTATGTTTATTATAAAATTAGCTTTTCTACTACCAAGGATAATAATATACAATATTCTAATGAATTTTTACAAATAGATTTTGATAAAGGGTTTTCATTATGTGAAGAATATCTTAATGCGCTAATTTGCAATATAAATGATGAATATATTCCTTATTTTTATCGAGACCAGGGAGTTCCAGGAGACGAAAGAGATATAAATGATATTAATGATGTAATTTTTCATTCAATAATTATTTATTTACCTGAAAATAGATTTAAAATATTACATAAAGAGAAATTTTTTAGAAGCTTAGATGATGAATTAATGGTTGTAACATGGCACCCATCTAGATATTTAGATTGGTGTATTGATTTTGAAGAGTTAAGGTTTTTGGAAGAAGAGGTATTTGGTGAAGAAGATTAGTTAAAAAATTATGTTATATAACCCAATAAATGGTTACATAACAAAAATTTATCTAAATCTTAAACTAAAAGTTATGGGAGAACCCACAAGATCAAGTTTTTTCCAATCATTGTCTAAGATAGTTAAATCGAAGTGGTTTATGGGACTCTCATATTTTTGAACCGGAATTTTTGGATAATCCTTTGAGGGTATGTTTGCGAGTAGGTGTGATGGTGAGAGTTTCACAAGTTCTCCATATTTAGTGTTATTCATATATGATGACTTATTATCCACTATACTACACATAAGTCTCAACGGCTCCTTAATCTGAATATTTATGGGGTATAATTTACCAGGATTTATAACTTCAGGAACACCTAAACCAACCGCCAACCCCCTCGTAAGTTTAACTTTGGTGTTCTTATTTGAATAAAGATAGTCAACAGTATCAGTCACAATTATTGTTATTTTTTCCACTTCTGGATCATTAATAAAGATAGATTGAATGCCGCGAAGAGAATATGTACCAGGTTGAATTATGAAACCCTTATTTTTTTCATCTAATATCGTTTGTCGGTCCTTGAAATTAATCAACTTTTTGGTATTTAAATTGCAATCCAGGAGCTGTATCTCCCGAAGATTTTTCAGCGGTGGATCCAAATAAATTCTAGTTTCTGAATCGTAAATTGTAATACTTAACATTTTGTTTTGATTACATCATATTCATCTTTAGATTTATATAATCAAAACATTAACGAAATAAAAACCAGGATAATAATCCTACGGCAAGAATTAAACCAATAAGATTATTTTGATGAGAAGATTTTTCGATATGACTAATTTCTTCCTCATTGTTTGATTTATCGTTATTGCTTAATTTAGGTTTCATTGGTAGAGGATTGGTATTTAATAAAACCTTTGTTGTTCCTAAACTATTAGGTATTCCAACGGTTTTTGTTTCGACATTTATTGAATTATTTACCCCAAATTTCATATCTTCTGTTGCTATTTTCAGTTCATTATTGTACCCAATCACACTTTCTGTATTTATAATTAAATTACTTGGGATCAACCAAACTCCTGGAGCTACCGCTAAATCAAGCCTTAATTTGGTTTCCTGTATAGATTTTTGGTAATTTTGAACAGATTTAGAAATATTATTTTCCACCACGCTACTTTCAAATAATGCTTTGAATTCAGTTTGCGTTTCGATTGCTCCTCCTCCATTACCCACAATAGAATTTCTAGTATTAACTTGGGCTCCCAATATACAATAAACAAAAGCTTCAACTGATCTATTTATTCTTCCCAATCCAGCTTTTGTTAATCCATGTCCAGATTCTGGTATAAACCAAGCATATTGAAAATCCACAAAATGATCATTTCTGAGCATAGATATTAAATTTCCATCTATTGCCTTTCCACCATAATCTGAAAATTTAGCTGAACTGCTTGGCCAAATATTTGCATCAGGATCGTAGTTTCGTACAATTCTAACATTTTGTTTTCCGCCGCCTATTGCTTCTGAACTAGTTTTCCCCGGGGGTATGTATCCTTTTCCATAATCTATGAACACATCTCCAGCTCCATGGTTTGCTCCTCCTCTAAATCTGAAATCGGCTAAGGGTTTATTCCACCCCTTAAAATCTTGATTATTGCTTAACTCAAATTCTGCGCACAATCTATTATAAGCATTTTTGTTGTATGAATTATTTTTTACAGAAAAAGTTTCTTCATCGGGAAATATCACTTTTAATTCCTCTAATATTCTTCTTATTGTAAAGTATATGTGAAATATGAAAAAACTTTTAATAACTTTTGGGTAAATAAAAATATCACTTAAACTTACTCCACATCCAGAAGTTGCGCACCAAACCGCCATGTTTAACTGCTGTGGCCATTGTTTGATATTTGGTTTACTCAACCAAGCTCTAGCTTCTTTTCCGCTATTAAGTTCTACAGTCTGATTTTTGAAAATATTTTTCATTGCCGCATTGAAATAATCTTTTTCTGAAACATATATATTCAAATTAGTTAACATCATTGTCACATTATCGGCAAACTCATTAAATTTAACTCCTGGTATTGGGTATGTTTGGTTTGTAAATTTTAAACCTTGAGGAAATGAACTTACCCTAATTTTATTTTCAACCCCCAAATCTTCCCATAATAATGTTTTCAAATTATTTGAAAGATTTTCAGTCCAGGTTTTTCCAGAAGGATCGTCATTTGACATAATTGTTGTTCCATTAACTTTCCATTCAATATACCCCCCGAATGAATCATTTACAAATGTAAATTTTTCCAAGTTAGCTTTTGGATACCTAGTTTTGAAATCGTCCAATAACATCTTATTCTTTGTTTTCCAATTTTTCTGATCTTTAGATCTTTTAAGAATAAGATGTAAATTCAATTAACCCCCGCAAAACAATTACACCCAACTTCAGTTTTCTCATATACCAGTTTTAATGTCCTTTCCCTCCGGTAAGTTCTTTTAATAGATCTTCTCGAACTTTCTTCCTTATTATACTCATGTCGAAGTTTTTTTCTGAATCTTTTCTGAATTTTTGTCGTATTTCTTGTTTCAGTTTTTGAAACTTTTCCAACTCTGCTAAAATTATGGAAAATTCTTGATCGGATATAGCATTATCTTTCAGTGCTTTTGAGACTAAATCACTAATGGTGTTTAATTTTGATTTTGCAATTGCAACGGTTTGTTCGTGTTTACTAACTTTACCAGAAAGACTTTTAGAGGCAAAACCAAATCCAATCGACAAACCCCCAAAAACACCCCCAACCACACCCAAAGGCACACCAACTACAGCTCCAAAACCCGTGAGAGAAGTTCCTAATCCGCTTGCTGATAGAAGAACTGAAATAAATCCACCAGAAACACTAATTTTTGTGCATATTCCTCTTGCTCTATTATATTTTTTCCTCACTTCTTCGTAATGTTTAATTTCCTTTTCGAGATTTTGCAATACTTCACTTGATTTTTGTAATCTGAAATTAATTGTACTATCTCCGCTTTGTGTTTGGAAATTATTATTAGGTAATTGAGGATAAATTCCATTGTATTCACCCATATTGTTTTTTACTGAACAGTATGATATCTTTAGATCAGCTTTACCGCCCAGCTATACTGAAACTTGTTACTTTCTCTTCTTTTTTATACTTTCCACAAAATATAGAACTACCGCCATTATCAATAACCAAGCATTTTCACCTAAAAATCCAATAACCTGGCCCGCGGTTTTGAAAAGAAAGCTGACTATTGCCCCGACCATTCCTGGTAATATTTCACCCAGTTTTTTACCAAGAGTTTTCAAACCATTTCCCACTCCTTTCCCCAAAGCAGATAAACCCTTTGAAAGATTAGAAACTATAACACCAATGATTACTCCTACCGCACTTAGAACAGCAAAAACTGTAAAACCATACTTTTTGAATATATACTTTAATCTCTCCCTAAGAGGTAAATTTTTAAGTATTTCATCTTTTTTACCATCAATATCTGATAATTGTTCTGCGTTTGAAATTGCTTTATTTCTAATCTGTTCTCTTAATTTATCTACCTCAGATTTTAATCGTTCATTGCTTTGTTTTAATTTTGATTCATTTGATTTACCCTTCTTATATTTGTCTATTTCTTCTTTGTATAATTTTACCTCTTCTAAAAGTTTTTCCGCTTGTATTTTTAATTCTATATTCTGTTTAACGGTTTGATCGAAAAGGCTTTTAGTCTCTGCTTTTTGTACCTGTTGTCTCTCAATGAATTCCCTAAGTTCTTTTTCTCTTTCCGCATATCGTTCAATCTCCAGGGGATATACTTCTGCTGTTGCTTCCATTCCTTGCAATACATTATCTAATTCCTTAATTTTTTCATCGGACTGTTTTAATTCTGAAGCGGCATTATTATATTTTTCAAACATTGTTTCATAATCAGCGCCCAGTTCTTTTCTCATTCCTTTTGGTAAATCTTCTACCCTAAGATTTTTATCTTTATCAAGTATGATATGCTTCTTGGCATTTTCCCTATCACTTAATCTCCCGGTTATACTTCCGTCTTCTTCAAATTCAACATTAAATGACGCATCCCTTGGATTGAAGTCTGGAAAATAACGTCTTAGGTATTGCCCCGCTTCTACCCTTCTATCATAATCCTCATCGCCCAAATTAATTCTTTCAGATGGAATATCCCATTCTTCTCGTCTTCTTCCTTCATCCTCATCATAACCGGGATATTCTATGCGGCTTGTAGATGTATTTGGGGTTTGAAAAGTTGTATCATCCCAATCATAATCATCATCATCAGTTTCTTTTGGAAAATCTTCCATTGGTATTTCTTCCGCCATGATTTTTTACTCATCAGTATGAAATCTTTAGACCCCTTCGAACTGAAGAAAAATTGATATTTAAAAAGAAAAAAAAAGGAATAAATAAAAAGAAATAAAATGAGCAAAGAAGAACAAAAATATCATACTAATACAATTAGTAATATTGATTTAGTAAAAGCCGGTAAAAAATTTGGAATAAATGTGAGCCCACAAGATGCTTGTAAAATTTTAAGTGAAATGAAAAGAGAACTTGATTCAGGTAGAGACTTTGAAGAATACAAAAGAGAAATAAGAGCAAAAGTAACTGAAAAATATGGAATAGAAAATGATCCTATTATTAGTGATGAAGAAATGACGAAAAAAGTAGCTTCGAAAATAACTAAAAAATAAATCATTTATGTTATATAACTTATTTTGATCGATGTATTACAAGTTATATAATAATTTATAATATTTTACTGACCGCGTAACCTAAACCTAACATCCCTGCCCCGAAATATGCCATTTCTCCTGTCTTTTGACTATCGCTTGGTTTGTAATAATCAGTGAATTTTGGTTCAGTCATTTGCCCGTACAATTCAAAAGCCTGATTTGTAGCAGAAATATTTTTTGATGCTTGATATTTTTCATCTTTTCTTTTCAGTTTCCAATCAAGCATTTTTTGTCTTTTTTCCTGATATGCTGCGTAATCTCTTTGATATTTTTCCATTGCTTTATTGTGTCGTATTTTTTCTGTATCCTCATTGTGCCCAGATAAATATTTTGCAAGATAATTTCCTCCGGTAAATGCTGTTGCATTCAATATTGCCCCTATCCCCATCATCGCTACTGATACTAATGCCATTTTATTTTGGTAAAATCTTCTGATCCTCTAAATAGGTTTTTAGATACATGCTTCCGGATAATACCGCAACCCATTTTGCATAATTTGTAATGCTTGAGGATGGATCACTCAAAAATGATTCTTTCATTACCTTTTTAGCCACATAACCAACCCCAGCCCCTAATCCGATAAGTACCGCCGAATCAGTTACAGTTTTCACAAGTTTGTTTTCAGTTGACATAATTTTTACTGTATCATTGAGTAACTTTTAAATGACTTTATTCCATTCCTAAAGATTTTGAGGCCAATGGAATTTTTGCCGGTTGGGGTATTTGTGGTACTTGTGATAAATCTGCTATCCTACTGGAATATCGGACGAAGCCCTCCCCAGCTTTTTCTCGATATCTCATAAAAAGATCAAATGCTGTAAACCCCAATCCAACAACAGATAAAACAGTAGTAAAAGATAACTCTGGAAGCCATGATTTCGCTTCACTATATGTATTTTCATTTGCCCCGCGGCCCGCCGGGGCTGGCTCTTCTTCTCGTTTCATCTCCCTAGCTAATGCTTCTTTTGCTTTTTTATTATATTCTGCTAATTTCTTTCCAGCTGCGACTTTTTTAGGATCTTTCTCCCTCTTTTTAGTATCTTTATTTCCAGGCGTTGGGTCGGCGGTAATTTGCTCAGTATTTTTTACTTCTACTTCAGTTTGTTCAGACATTGTTATTTAGATGCAACAAATAAGTTTTTAGATCTGTTTAATATACTGTATCAACACCTTCAGAAGATTGCTTAGTTTCCTGATCCAGCTCTGCTGGGGAGGCGCTTACGCGCCGATCAGTTGTGCTGCCATTTACTGGTTCTTCTCTTGAAAATTGTTGATTTTTGTTGAATTTGATGTGTTTAGCTACTTGAAATAATCCGCTAGCAAGTGCTGCCAGCCTTCCTGCTTTCAATGCCAAGAGTCCAACAATGTTTGTTAGTTCGCGATTTACCAAATCATCATTCTTCAGATCATTGCAAAGAGATTCTATATCATCAACGGGAACTAAATAAGAAATAAGTTTTGAAACTAATTGAAGGGACGAATCTACTAATCCTCCGTTAATTTTCTTACCCATTACCGCTTGATAACGATTAAAATACTTTTCAACATCTTTGGTGATAATTTCTTTATATCGCCCAAACTCATTTCGGACCCCAAATATTCCTTTGTTGTTCCCAAGGCTGCGAGAATGGCAAGGGATTCTTGTTTTATTTCAAGATCCTCATTATCTTTTACCGTTTCACCATTAGTTTGGCCGGTATTTTCTTTAATATAATCTTCCGGCCCTGCCGGGGAGAGCTTCGCTCGATCAACGTTTGTCATATTTGTTAAATCACTTCGGGAATCTCTAAATAGCAATTAAATGGATGTCGCAAACTCAAACATAACCTAGAATATTTTTCTGTTTTCAGGAGATGCATAAACTTTTTACCCAATTCATAATCCAAATCTCCTCCGTAATCCTCGAAAAACATTTTCATCCCTTTCTGGGAAGGATTATGAAAAGTAACAACGCAGGCTACATTTTCGCGGAATGGTTTTGCTATGGATGTTAATTGCTGGGTTAGAACCCAAACCGATAAACCATGGTGCCTTCCGGAGAATGCCAAATCTATAAATTTATTAGATCTTTTCTTCAGATCGGAGGAAACAGCGCAATCATCTAGAATTATTAATGTATTCGTACCAGAGAATAAAGTTTGGCAATCATTTAATAACTCATTAATCTCATCTGAATTACTTGCGTCCGGTGATAATACATAAAAATGTTCATCACCTCGAGCAAAATTATGATAGGTTTTATTTTTAGAATAGGTTGGACAAATTAACACAATATATTCAAAAACTTTCCGGAATGGGCCACGGAGCTTATCAATTAAGTACTTTGTTTTACCGCAATTTGTGGGTCCTGTTATTATACAGTGAAATGGGATTTTATCTCGTAAATCTTCCATGATTTTTGTATCATAACATTATGTTTTTAGATTCTCGGTCCGCGCCGATCAGATTCTTCCCTTCAGTCAGTACTTAATTGCTCTCAAACTCGAATTCATAATCTCCATCATTGCGTCTGCTACGACGAACATATGGCAAGTTACGGTTCCAGATCCGCTCTGTTTTCGTTTAATTTCTATTTTTACGCCATCGTGAGTATTATTTAGAGCAAGTCCCCCTCCATGAATACCATTATCTGGATGAGTTCTAGTATCAACCCAAAGAGCAAACTTATCCGCGTAAAATTCTTTTTCTTTCAATGAAATTTGTAAACCATCATCCCGTCGGAATCTTTTTTTCACGGATTCCCAAAGATCGGACGGAATCATTCCTCTAGAGTATATTCTATTTGGTACACCATCAACATCAATTTCAACTGAAGATATGCCCGGATTATAAAAATTTTCAGAATCCCTTGCTCCTGCAGCTTGAGGCATTAAAAACAAAAACAATATTCCTGTCATTGATCTTCTCGGTAAATTAATATGCTGATTAATAACACCATCCCCACCAATTGAAAATGTAAAAGTTTTGTGCAGGGTAATATTTTCATAAAAGAATCCTTTGCCGACTTGATAGGCTGCTTGCGCCTCACGGGCTAAGTATTCGCTAGAAATTGAAGAATATTCTAACTCTAAGTTTTTGATTGAATATGATGGCGCTTTAGTTGTATCAGAAAAAATAAGAATATTATTGATTGGCGCAAGAGTAATCTCAAATATAAGATGGTTTTCCAACGCTTTCGGATAAAAAACTCCATGATCGCTTAGAATAGGATGATTTATTGGTATTCTGTACTTTGAACCATGAACATTGGCGAGGGCAACTTCTTTTACGTCTTGTGTTTTCATATCTCCAGCTTTTGTTCTAAGTTTCCTGATATTTAGTGAAGAAATACCTTGTTTTAATCTATCTTCGCGCTCTTCTTCAGTTAAGAATAAATCATGATATGTTTGAAATAAATCATATCTTTGAGTATCTTGCAATGTTTCTCCCCCAAAAAGAACTTTCAATCTGGTTACAAGATTGCGGCCCAAATTATTCACAACTGTATTATTTGCATGTCCCTCAACATCTAAATCAAACAAAAGAGATACACTTCCGGGCACAATCACCAAATTCTCGGCGAGTTTTGGAATATTTATATATAATGTTTCTCCGGCGCTAGCAGATGATGGATTTAGAGTAATTCGATTCAATGTTGATTCTGCTTTCAAACCAAAGGGTTCTTTTGGAATTCTGTTTGGATTAATTTTTTCAGACGTCATTGTAATTTATAAGATACTTTGGTTAACCTTTAAACCTGTGTTGCTCTATTTTCTAACTTGCCGATATGTTTTAATAAACCTTCTCTCGCCTCGGGAATTAAAATCATAATATTAAAAATTTGGCCGCCATCTTCCATATATAGAATTTTTTTCCTAATAATTTTTTTCATAATGTTGATTTGGTATTCGGTAAATTTCATTTCTTCTTCCTCAACCATTTGATTTATAAGATACTTGTTTATTTTTAAATGAGCAACGAAAATATTCTCTCAAAAATATATTATTCAGCTGAAGGATATTGGAAAGGATATTCTGCAATTCCAAAATTAGCTGAGAAATCCAAAGTAAGTGAAAATGAGGTAAAACAATGGTTGCAGAAACAAGCAATATGGCAAATCTATCTCCCTACCCCAAAGTATATTCCTAGACCCCATTGGACTGTGGATAACCCCAATCAGATTCACCAAGCAGATTTATTATTTTTACCGCACGATAAAGTTAGAAGAAAAACATATAAATATGCGTTAGTTGTGGTTGATATCGCCTCGAGATACAAAGATGCTGAGCCATTAACCTCAAAAGAAAGTCGAGAGATATCAGAAGCTTTTAAGAAAATATATTCTAGAAGATTGAAATACCCAAAAACATTAATGGTTGATCCCGGGAAAGAATTTATGGGAGAAGTTAGTAAACTCATGAATTACCATAATGTTAAAATACAGAGAAGCGAAGCCGGTAATCATAGAGCCCAAGCATTTGTGGAAAACGCAAACAAAATATTAGGGGAAAGATTATTTAGTCACCAATATGCGCAAGAAATGATTAGTGATGATCGATCAAGAGTATGGGTAAAAAGATTACCAGCTATTCTAAAAACCTTAAATAATAAACTTATGAGAATAACCAGTAAAGAGCCCGATAAGGCTATAAAAATGAAAGAGGTTGATATTGAACCTAAAAATTATCAGCGGGTTGTTGGGCTTGATGAGGTTAGATTGCCCCCTATTGCAAAAGTCAGATATTTATTATCACCGGGTGAACTTGAAGGTGGTGAAAGAAGGCGGGCTACTGATCCTATTTGGAGTATCAAAGTTTATGATATTTCTAAAAGTGTTATTTCACCCAATCAGCCGGTTTTATATTATTTAATTGGCGGTCCGCGGCGGGGATTTGTTAGGGAAGAATTGCAGGTTATTCCTTATGATACTGCGTTGCCGCCCAATTCTGTTTTGGCGGGATAATGACCATATGGAAGAGTATGTATTCCATCTTTTTGAATGATCCTCTTATCGTCATAGGCAGATAGCGCTTTTTTATTAACTGTTTTTGTGTAAATATTGTGTAGTTTTGAGCCTATTAAATTTTGCGACCTCATTTGCGGTTCTTTGGTGCTCAAACAATTTTTAAAATCATTAAAACTTATTGTTTTCTTAACAACTAATTTCTTTGTTCCTTTATTCTTCTTTATCTCTTTGCCATTATCCATTAATAGGGCATATTGTTTAGCCCCCAAACCCACAAATTCTGTAGGTATACTTCCGCCAAACTCATCTTTGAACTTGCCAATTACTTTTTTGTTTGTGTCATCCCAAATACCAGATTTGTGGTTTTTTGGATAGTTGCTAGTGTCAAACTTTTCCTTAACATCTAGCTTTATATCTTCATAGAAATCCTCTGTTTCTATGTTATATACAAGACTGTCAGTATCAGTCATAAGCAATTCGGCTTTTTCCCCATATTTCTCTTTAATATAATTATAATGAAAGTCGTACATTATTTGTTTGCTCAGATCTAAAATGGAAAACCCCACATAAACCGGTTTATTAAATCTTATTTCTGTTTTCTTCATATTTATGGCGGCAAGATCCTCAGAAAAGATAGTAAAATGATTAAAGTTCGGTTTTCTTATTAATTTTTTGACCGATTCTATATTATTAACTAATCTGACGTCTATCCTTTTTCTCATATTTTCCATTGTTTTGCCAAATACGGAGTTATTCATAAGTTTGAAAAAATCTTTTTCAAAGTCGTTTTTCGCATGTTTTCTCAATTCAGTATTCCGATCGATGTAAGTTTGCAACCACTTTGACTCTTGAAATTTAATTCCCTTATGAATCTTTGTTATTTTCAATCCTTGTTTTTCATAAAATTTCAGAGTTTCATGATGAATTACATATCTTTTCTTATCAAATAGGTTTGGTATTAATTTCGTAACTTTATTAACGGCAAGTTTTTCTGGGGCTAAAGGCAGATCTTTATGACTATCATGAAGATTTTTTGGGTATTCCAAATCAACCTCAAGTATACAAGGTATATTCCTCCAATTTTCGAGCTCTTCATTTGGAATCCATTTAAATCCCCGTTTTGGTAATTTCTTGCTCATTGCAGCTCCATATAAGTTATTCGCGTCAAGATAAATAATATAACTTATAAGTTTATTTATTTCAAAATCCATCATATAGGGGTTATTAGCTTTAGCATATCTTTTCGATACTTGTGATGTTCCGCCTCTAATCCCTTTCTCAATAAAAAGCAGCATATTAACGTCTGTAAACAACTCCAAACTAACTTTAGTTAATTTTAGCATTGCGTCCCAAGATAACCCCGGCGATGTAAAATAGTGAGCGGGATCTAAACTATAATTATTAATACACACATCCCTAAAGTTCTCAAATACGTCGGCTAGCTGTAATACATCTGTTTTTAGATATAAATCATGATAATCTCTCATTGTTTTCACGTCAAATGTTTTCCACACATTTTTAGCGTGTTCATAATCCTCATCTGAAATATCTTGATTATTAAGAATTGATTTAAATGCTTCCTTTGGTGGAATTTCTGTTTCATTGAGTTTATCAATTCGGTCAAAATAATCATAAGGGAACACACCCTTTCTCAACAATAGTTTTAACTTTTCCCCTGCGAAATGTTTCTTAATTTCTGTCATATTTTTATCTATTGGAGAAAAACACATACTTCCTAATAGCTTGCAATTCTTACATTGGTCGCAATTGCCGACGCCATTAAAAGTAATAATCTTACCATCTTTTGTGTATCTTTTCAAACATTTTCCTGGTTTGCATGACTCACATTTTCCGCATTTTGTAAGATTGTCAACCAATCCGCTAAGAGAGCATTGCATAAATTTATATGAATCAATGAATCTTATTGTTCTAGTAATGGGCTTTTCTTTGTCATCTTCGTCCTCGTCGCAATCGCAATCGCAATCGTGCCCGCAATCATAGTTAATTAAAATTTTCTTTGAGAAACTAATATACTTTTCATCGGTGTTGGCTAAACAGCTCATTTCACCCTTTGTTTTGCCAAGATTCTTAATGAATAGATGAGAATCATACCCCGACAGATTATGAATTACTACTGGAACGAATTTGGGAATCACATATTTTAAGTTACAAATATTATGCGCGGCTCCTCTATATTTTCCAGTAAGATGACAATGATCTATTACTTTTTTAAAATCTTCTTCTTCAGTTTCAGAAAATTCTCGCTCACATATATGACAATGAGTCGCATTTTCATAATCTTTTTTATCCATTTCTGGCATATTCTTTTTATCATAAACTTTAAAAGTTTCCTTTTTTTCTTCTATTAGCTCAAAAATTTTCCTAACATCTCTTTCTAAATATTCTGTAAATATCTGCGCAACATCCTCATCATCGGATTTTGCGGTATAATTCACGCAGATTTTAAAATCCTTTGGTAATATACTTTCATCGAAACATTTGATATAATAGCAGAACCCCGATGCTTTATGCATTTGGTAATTTTTTGTAAAGCTTTTAATTTCGTTTGGTGAACAAGTATGTATTGGTATTAGTCGACCTTCAAAATCTGCATAAACAACAAAAGGCGCTCGCATTTTATTTTTAAAATTTTTAAAGTAAATAAATTTTGGACTGCCATCTTCATTCTTTGGCATTTTAATTTTAACTTCGCCGTGCGAATCGCAGTATTCTTTGTGCTCTTGTAAAATCCTTTCATCATAAAATGAGTTGAAACATCTAAGGCAGAAATGTTTTTTATGTTTATTATTATCAATTTCGGATGATAAAAGTCTGCTAACATTATTTACTAAAATATAGTGGGTTTTTTCGCCATTATTTATTAAAAGTAATGTTATAAATTCGCAATCACATAACTTGCATTCATAATTATTGCAATCACATTTCTTACATCCGCATTCTTCGCATTCATGTTTTGGGCAATCTTTTTTCTTGCATTTCTGTTTTTTCTTACACTCTTTTTTCATACAGCCGCAATTCTTACATTTTTCTTCTTTCTTGCAATAACATTTACCGCTTAATCTTGCGGCATATATTTTATCATCTTCTTCGTCATATTTCAATACATTAACTGGATATGGGTTTTGTTTTTCAAACTTGTCAAAATCTTTTAATTTCATTGCGCCTTCTATGCCAGAAAAGTTTAATTTTTTGCAATTTTCCAGCAATTCATTATTTACCCTCTCTCTATGATGTTTTCTTGGGAACACCGCCTCTGTTAATGAAAGTTGACCACAATCTTCGCACTTATTTTGTATGTTAATAGTAGCTTTTTTTGCTGCTAATCTTTCTGGCGTTGGTATATATGAACTTCCAGAAGTAACTGTGTAAGGCGCTATCCCGAGATCAAATCTTACTACTGAATCAAATTCAAAAACGCCAGAATCTGTATTTTCATGAAATCTTTCAACCTCGCCAAGTATATTTTTAATTATATCGTCATATTCTTTTGGCAAATCGCTTGCCTCTGTAATTATTTTTGGTTTTGCGTGAAAGTATTTTTCAACCTGTTCTGCAATTTGGTTATTTGCAGATTTTACAAACTTGGCTGATAGTATAACCTTAACCTTTTTTGGTTTCTTATCCTTATTAATAATACCTATAACCCTTAGTTTTATTTTTTTCATGAATTCTTCAATAGTATATCCTTTTTTCCCATCTATAGTGTGTTGCTTCAAATAGCCATTTTTGAATTTTCTCACATTTTCTTTGATAATTAATTCTTCTTCTTTCAACCTTTTTGTTTTTGGCCTTGCTCCCTCCTTCTTGTAATCTCTTTTTGATTTTGTTCGGTTTGGTTGATTTTTAGGTT
The DNA here is from genome assembly GCA_949710005.1 of Ricordea florida. Taxonomy (NCBI): domain Eukaryota; kingdom Metazoa; phylum Cnidaria; class Anthozoa; order Corallimorpharia; family Ricordeidae; genus Ricordea; species Ricordea florida. Next base: position 24,097,984 of record OX453277.1, on the reverse strand, counting down.
GATTTATTTCATTCGCTTTTTTATATCTATCTATAAAATTTTTAGCTAGTTCCTCTGTTTTATTTTTTACTTTTTCTGGAATATATGGTTTTACAAAATCCCAAAACTTGTTTAATACATTTCCTAAAAAGGGGGTTTGTTTGGTATTTTTAACCGATTCATTTTTTATTACTTGTTTTTTAGGTTTTGTTGGAATTGGAGGCGGCGGACGTGTTGGTTTGGGTGGGGAAGGTCTTTTTGGTTTTGTTTTTGGTTTATTTGCTGGCGGTGTGCCCGGTGGTGTTCCTGGTCTATAACTATCTGGCGAACCTGGCGGTGTGCCTGGAATTTGAGTTGGTTGTGGAATATTTAAGGGCGGCAAATTTGGCCTTATTTGTGGTATTGGAAGAGGTAGTTGAGGTTGGTTTGCTCTTCTCCTTGGCATATTATCTATCTCTCTAAAAATTTCTCTTCTATTATCCGCGATTTGTTGAGCATTATTGATTACTTCGGGGATATTATTCAATGCTTGTATTTTTGCTTCTCTAGTAGTCATTCTTGATCTGCCTCGAATTCTATACCACGAAAGCAATGAAGTTAATTGTTTTACATTCAATTCTCTTATCCGATCCATAATTACTTTTGTATAAAATATCAAATCTTTAAACCGTTTTTCAAATTTTTAATCTCCCTGTCCGAGAAATATTACCCATTAAATCTCTGGTTAGCTTATAATATCTTGACAAAATACCTGTGCGGATCTGTGCCACCACAAATTTCACATATTTTTGTAACAGCTTTTTATTACCCTGGTATCGTCTTGGCATCGGCTTGGCAGAGACTTTGCATAGACTTGGCCAGACGGGGATGGAATCACCCTACGCTCGCTTCGCTCGCTCCGCCTGTCGGCCCCTCTTGGCTACAAGGGCTTGGCCGAGAATTTTGAGAGGCTTGGTGCTGGCTTTTGGAAGCTTCAGCCACTTGGACAAATTTAGCTTATAAGCTAAAAAATCCTTGTCAAAATTCCTGTGCTCAAAATTCTCCGAATTTAGCTTATAAGCTAAAAAATCCTTGTCAAAATTGCTGTGTCCCAAAACCTCAGTTTTCCCCCTCTCTACTTCTCATACCAAATGTCTCCCACACGTTTCCAGCATGTTGATAATCCTCATCTGATATGCCAGTGTCGTATAATATCGAATAGAACTCGTCCTTGGGCGGTAGACTGGACACTTGTAACTTGTCAAAGCCATCAAACCAATCATATGGAAACACTCCCTTCCTAGCCAAAAGATCAAAGTTTGCCCCTTCGTAGTATCTCGAGAGGTTTTCCAGAGACTCTCTCGGCAAGTTGTCCGCCAATCTAGCCAAATCACTTGCCATGAACCTAAAACTGTCTATAAATCTAATGGAGCGTTTAATCTGAACCTCCTTCTCCTTACCATCATCCCCTTCTGCCTTCTTCATGAACTTTTCAACCACAATCTCTTTGGTGAATGAGATGTACTTTTCATCGTTGAGTGGAATACAATCAATCTTACCCTCTGATACTCCCATCTTCTTGATAAACAAATGGCTATCGTATCCAGACAAGTTGTGGAATATGACTGGAAAGAACTTGGGAGTGCTAAATTCCAGGTTGCATTTCCTGTGGGCTGCTCCTCTGTACCTACCTGTAAGATGACAGTGATCAACCACCTTATCATTCCCCAATTCACCCTCACAAATATGGCAATGTGTGGCCTTTATATGATTCCTATGATCGCTATTCTTCATTACAACCTTCTTTTCAGACTTTAATTGATCATAGATCTTTTTGATGTCCTCCTCCAAGCTTTCCTGAAACATTTGTGGTATGTCATCCTCGGGGGAGTTGGCTGTACGCATCACCAACTTGGGCTCAAAGATCTTATCATCGAAACACTTGATAAGGTAACAAAATCCTGATGGCTTGTGCTTCTGATACTGATTTGTGAAGCTATACCTGTCATCCGGGAAACAAGTGTCCAACTTCTCTGTGAAACACTCAAAATCAGCATAGATCACAAATGGCACTTGCATCTTTCGTCTGTGGTTCTTGAAAGTAATGTACTTTGGGCTGCCATCCTCCTCCATCGGCATCTGGACTTTGACTGCTTCGTTGTTTAAGCAGTACTCCGTATGTTCGTCCAACGACTTTTTAGAATTGAACGAGTTTAGACAGTTATCACAATAGAAACGGGCACCTTTTTTCTTATTATACTCGATAAGTCTTGACATGTTTTTGATCCAACAGTAATGATATGTCTCTTCGTTTGATATCAAGAGTAGATTTATCTTTTCCACCCCTGACTTTTTACTACGCCTGATTAGGGTTGGCCCACCATTCTCATAGCCAAGGATGTTGATCCCATATGGGTTCTGCCTTTCAAATCTATCTATCTGGGTTGTACTAAGTGCTGCCACTGGAAACTCTATTCCTGACCAATCAAACTTCTCTGCGTTTTCTCTCATCTCTTTGTTTAGTCTCTCAGGATGAACCTCTACAGGAAATACAGCGGATGTCACTGCCCATTTGAAGCACTCTTGGTCTTCATTCTTGACATTAATGATTGCCTTCTTAGCGGCTAATTTGGATGGTAGTTTAATATATGAACTTCCAGAAAACGGTTGAAATGGGTTCATGTGGATGCGAAAGTCTATCACAGATTCAAACACCCATCCAGATCGCTCATTCTCATATTTCTGCACCAATTCAACCAGTCTAGCTTTGATATTATCAAACATAACAAATGTGTCTGTTGAAGCTGTCACTGTCTCCATCAGTGAATGAAAATGACCTTGACTCCGCTCAGTAACACGATTATCCTGGTTGTTCCTCCTCGTGAATCCACATGAAAGAATACACTTCAACTTGAATGGCTTCCTATGTTTATACATCAAACTACGAAATGGTGTTCTAACCTTACTAAGGAATGAAGTTGGATCATATCCAGCTCTACCCTTCACTATATAAGTCCTCAAAAAGCCTCTCAGAGCCGTTTCATGTCTTTCAGGGATGAAGTAATCGGGCTCCCTTCTAACTGCATTGGCTGCCCTTCTTAATCTCCTGGTGATGGCCCTCCTGTTTGGTTCTCTAACATTAGATCTTATCCAATTTGTGGTCTGGATAATTTTACGCCTGGCAGAAGCAATAGCCCTTCCATATGAAGCTCGGGCGGGCCTTGTTCTTGTAGGCCTGACTGGACCAGGAATTGGAACATTAGCTTCAACCACTCGTGGGGATCCGACAGCATTAATGAGGGCCGTTTTACGCATGTTGCCAAAACCTTGTATGCCAGACTTCTTAACTATGGTTCGTAGTATCTTCACTGTCAAGTTCTCAGGTTGTATATCAGACAACGCTGTGAGCATTTCAGCCTTTCTGAATCCACGAACACTCACACCAGCTCTTTTAGCTATTGACCTCAAGTCTTTCACTGTCAAGTTCTCCATAGCATCGATTGTATTTTGGAATTGCAACTCTTAAATCAACCACCATCGTATTGAAAAGCTTGTTTAATTTTTATACTTTTGTGACAAGATCCATGTCACAAAAATAACCACTTATGTTTAACACTCAACTCCCCAAAGCTCTTCCAGAAACTTCAACTCTTCTATGTCAACACACCAATCCAAAAACCTGTCTGAATGTCATGTTACAATCATCAACCATTCCCGAATTTCATCATTGAAAAAACGCCTGAGTCTCCTGAGTCTTCTTCTATTTGCTTCATATATTAAATCATAACCTCTATAAAACTTTCTTTTATGCAACAATCTGAATTTATCTATGTAGATTTCAACACATAAATCTTCAATACTAATATCATTAATGGTATATTTAGTCTCATATGAGTAATCATGAGTATGCAAATAAGGACAATCACAATCAGAATCACATTCCAACCTCAAACCAAAATTATAACTATCATTTTGACGTTTTAAAACACCTCTAACAATATCATTAACAGGAAGCCCATTTAGTCCAAATTTATCACCACCACGTAAATAAAACCTACCTCCACTTTCACCAACACTCGTTCTAATTTCTAATCGAACATTTTTAATGAACGCACGATTTTTAGAAAGAACATCTAATATTTTTTTCTCGATTGAATTTATAAAATCACTAAAGCCTAAACTTTCAGTATTATCATAACGCAATTCAATGTAATAAGGATATGGTTCATAATCATCATAAGAAACTCTCATATCACTCATTAAATCATAATCGTCATCATCATAATCAATAGGATAATAATATTCACCCAAACGATAGTATTCTTCATCACTCAAATGACCATTCTCATTCATATCGTTTGCCATTTCTCAAAGCTGTACCCTAGACTCCAACCCTCAACCCAAAATCCCACTTTCTCATTCCCGACCCCACCCAAACTCGACCCAGACCCCACCCATCTCAACTCGCCCGTCTCAACGAAAAAATTGACACCCTTAAAGAAAATCATCGATCAAAAATCAACCAAGTCAAAACCCAAACTCAACCAATTATGCAAAATCGACCACACCCAAAACTCGATTGAACCAAAAAAATTTGACCACACCCATCCAACCCCGACCACGCCCAACTTTCACGTTAAAGAAATTGACCACGCCCTTTTTGTCCCAGAATCCGCCTTTTGCAACTACTCCTTCAGCAAACTTTTGGAAGATGAACGCTCTGAAAGATTCAGCAAACGCAGATCGATATTTGACCTTCAGCAAACTCTTGAAATAGAAGACCTTAAATTAAGCAGACTCTTGAAATACGTAGACTTTATTCGAAGATTCAGCAAACTTGAAAACTCTACGAAGACATAATATCAGACCTTAACAAACGTTTGAAAGATAAACGCCGAGGACACACGAATCACCACGTGAGTAAGGGCGTCGAAGTGAGGCAGAACATAAGTAAGTGCCTCAGAGCGAGGCAAATTTGTCGACACAAATGCAATTTGAAAACAAGCTCGCTTATTTATTGCACAGGACACCCAATAATGCACAGAACATACAACACAAATAAGGGGTTGCGTTCTAATATCTCAAACGGAATAAATAACAATAGAGTCCATCGTAATATGGCACGTTCTTTGCCTCATTCATTGTAATATGCCTCGTTCTTCAAAAGCCGCGGACATGTAAATGAAGTAGCCCTGTATTAATATTCTTTAATCGCTTCTCAGAGCATTTTCGGTGCTAACTGTGACAGGCCATCGAATAGCTAGAATTTTTAAACATTCCTCAGCTTCAGTCATCGAGGATGCATGTTGTCAGAGGCGTTCTTTATCAGACATAACTTATTATTCATAACTGAACTTGGCATATAACTTTGTTCAGATGACAACCTCACAGCTCTTGGTCTTGGTTAGTTTGCCTTACATCGTTCATAACACTGATTATCAACAATGGTAGCTATTTCAGCTTTGGGCTTAAATATATTATCGTTGATGGAGGAGTTTCAGCGAAGCAGTGCCATAACAGGTACAAGTACCTTCTTTTCAAGCCAGGTACAAAATTTGTTACTAATACCCCGTTCACACCAAAGCTTAAACATGTTTAAAACTGGTTTTGATAAACAGACTTAATAAAACTAGCCGTTCACACTGCGGGTGCGTTTAATAAAACACGTCTAAAACCGTGTTTAACAAACCGACCCCGCGAGGTAGTTTAACAATCGTGTTTAATAAAACACATTCAAAATGGCGGCAGAAACCAAAACTCGCGGAAGAGTTTGGGAGCACAAAGAAACCCTCCTGTTACTTGAAAAATGGGGAGACGAGAATATCCAGCTCCAGCTCAACTCATGTACAAGAAAAAAGCCTATATGGATAGAAATTGCGACATATCTGCGAGCTGCAGGCTATGAAGACAGAGACGACGGCAGCTGTAAGACACGAATTCATTTAAGTTAGATAAGACTTCTAAAGGGGCAGTGTCACATCATGGAATTGAATGTTTGGACCAAAACAGAGCTACTGCACCGTTGTAAAAATTAATAATTCCATCTACGTGACTGCCCTGCCCCAGCTATGATATTATATTTTTACAGTGTGGAATGAATGAATTTTTTTGTGAGTTTCAATGTCTTGCTTTTTCATATGAAGAAATTCAGCCAGTTTGAATTTTTTTCAAAATGTACTGCAGGCCTTGGTACAATTCCTATCTGGTATAATTTTCATGTATAGTACTTTTCCATAACAATTCAAGAATGTAGTGTTTCCTTTTTATACCTGTCTTAAGTCTTTGATTTCATCTCAATACAGTAAATAGCAGATCTTTTCATGCCACATTTTATTTTGAAAAATCAGAATAAAGTACTCTTTTCTTGCATATTGTTAATTCATTTAATACTTTATTATTATAAAGCAAATGCAACAAAATAGCTACAACAGCTTAAACTCTCTTCTCTAAGTTCAATGTAAGATTTTAAAAAAGTAAAATACTGCAGTACATTGCCATAATCATTTGTGTCATGTGTGTTATCTGTGACCTGATCAATTGAATAATAGTATTAAATAAGTAAAAAGGAAGAATGATAACTAGACTCTCAGTCAAATGAAGAGTCTGTTCAAGTTTGTTTCCGGTGATAGTTTGGAAATGTCACCTCACCACTGATGTATTCTTTGTATATAAAACTGATAACACTTTTGTTAAGTTGTTGAGGAAAAAGAAACAATGACTGCTGCCATGTGATTTCCCACACACAAATGGACTGCAGTGCAGAGCAAATGTTCTGTGCAGGATAATGTACTTGCAGGATGTTTATAGCCACAAGAAGTATTTACAAGGCCCACCAAATATCCAGACCATCACGGAAGGTAAGTACCTGGGGGTGGGGGAGTATTATATGAAAAGGGCAGAGATGCTCTTCTGAAATTTTGAAAAGAATCCCTAAATGAGATAAATCTGGCTGTGCCTCAAGCTTTTTTTGACCCTAAAAGATGCCAAAAAACTAAGACCTTTTATTTGTATATTTCTTTATGCTCAGCCCTGAGCAAGACCATGGTAGCTAACAATTTTGGCATTTTGCCTGGGACACCCTGAGCAAGACCAAAAATCAGAAATTTACACCCCTAAGCAAGACGAGAAGTATCCCTGTCCCTTTTCTTATGAGTTCCCCCCAGGGGTAGATGCAAGGACCTTCACAGGCCATAACATAGTAACAAAAAATGGTTTCCAAACACTCATTAGAAATTAAATACAGTGGAAATTAGCTGCCTTTATATCTAATAAATTTTATGTCCAATGTTATGTTCCAATTCTCTTTGCTGAGATTATACAAAATCTAAATAGCACTGCAAGAATAAAAAGATCTACCGGTACATCAGAGTTTTTTTTAAGCTGTTCAATAAACTCGCAGCTTGTACTTTATCAAGTCTAAAACACTTGGTTGTGCCTCAAGTTTTAAATGTGAAAACATTCCTGCTCATTTATTAAATACTACTTCAACGACTTGAACATTTAGTTTATAATTTGAATAAATCACCACTTCTGCAATATACTAAACACAATTTCCTTGACCCTCAACTTTTGCCTAATTAAACTTGCATGACCATAGAATTTCCAGCTACAACAATTTTATAAGCGAAATTTAAAACAGGTCTGTACAGTAGTTTGTGTTAGTCAATAAAGTTGTTTTTTTTTTGTTCTTTTGGCTCACTATCTCTTTTTGGGGGGATCAGGAGAGATTGCCTGATAAGCCACAAGAATGTCTGCATGAGAGGCTATTCGCAGTGGAATTACAATAAAGATATCTTGATGGCTTCTCTAATGGCTACAGCATTCCTGTTTTGTCCTTGGTTTGGATCGATTGGGAAAACACCAAGATGGAGCCGCACACCTTGCAGCCATTCCTCATTAAAGTTCTCACCCATGACTTCACAGAAGTTGTGCAACACACAACAAGCAGCAATGACAAGACAAACAGTCTCAACATCAAGATCCAGCCTCTTTGCAATGCTTCTGAACCTACCCTTTAGCCTTCCATAGGCATTCTCAACCACCACTCTTGTCGTGCTGAGGACCTTGTTGAAATTCACTTGTTCTCGCGTTAAGTTCCCATTATCAGTATACGGTTTCATTAGCCCGTCAGTAAGCGCATACGCGGAGTCTTTTCGATTCACATAATCTTCCGGACTTTGGAGAGGTGCAATGATAGGTACTTGGCAACCGTCAAGAGCGGCCACTACTTGGGGAAATTCCGCACGATCTTTAAAACCATCGATCTGATCTTGTACTTCTTGCTGATTTTGTGGAAAGAAAATATACCGAGGAAGAAGAATACCTGCAAGTACCTCGCATACCTGTTTCACGATGGTACACACGGTGGATTTTCCAACGCCAAACAAGTTTCCAATAGTTCTATAGCGAGCGGAGTCGGCAAGCCAATACAAAGTAATTGCAACTCATTGGCGAACTGTAATGGCCTTACGAAAGTTCGTGTTTCGTTTCGCGATGTGGGGTGATAGTTCAGCGCACAGATATTCAAACGAATCCTTCGACATTCTAAAGTTCTCTACCCAATCATCATCGCTCCAGCCTTGGCAGGTCTCCTCCCAAAAGTACTGAGACCTGCGCCAATGTTAAGGAGACGAGAACGAACGACACAACGAAAGAACTTCAACAGCGGTTTTAATACAACCAAGATGGCCGACAAAACAACATAACATGATCTATTGCGCGAAAACATGCGTGCGCATACCACAATACTAATGCCGCAGGAACTGCCTGCTGGCGCAACCTCTTCTCTCCTGTAAATGGTAGCGAACGGACAAACTGTACCTGTACAAGGGCTTGAAGTACATGGGCAATGAAAATATCAACTAAACCAAGTAAAGTGCATGTTAACTACGATAGACTCACCAATGTCTCAGTCTCTAGTAGTATCATGTGAAAGTGTGAACTTAGAACTAACTGCGGATCTAATGCTACCACGCGCACGTTGAGAATCTAACATAATCCTGCAAGTATGAAGGAGGTCTGCGCTGCCTTTGAGGTCTTGAATCAGGGAGGGCAGGAAAGTTGGGAGGTGACAACATTGGCTGATCTGCGGCAGCAACGCTTGTGCTTGACTCATCTTGTACAGCGACTGGGGCAGGTGAGCTACTGGTGGTATTAAGTGGTGGGTCATCACTGGTGAAGGATGGGACTTGCTCCTCGTCAGACGGGATGGTGATGAGTTCTGGAGGTGCAGGGGGAGCTAACATAGGATGTACCGGGGCTGGGAACACCGCAGGAGTTACGGGAGGCTCGTCGTTCATGTCTGGAAGGGTTGGATGGCTTGGAGGGCTGGACACAATGACGGAAGAGGGTATAGAATAGCATTCGGACAGTTTGACCTTGTAAGAAGTGGCTCGTAGTTGTGAGCCACGAAACTTCTTCACAAAACACCAAGGGGTGTCGATGGAGACAACGACATAACGATCACGGGCGCGTGACTTGTCCTTGTCAGAGAAGAGGTAGACAATATCTCCAACCTGTAGAGGTGGCGTGTTCGCGATGAGACCGCGGGGGTTCTTGGATTTCTCGCTATAGGCGTGGTTAGTAGAACGATGTTTGTGCCTATCGAGTATGAGTTGGTAATCTGATAACGGCAGCTGCTCATGGGTGAATTGGTTGCGTTGGGTCCACAACTCGAGAGAAGATAGGCCCGAGAAACGAAGGCGGGAGTTAAGACGTGCGGTAGCCAGAGCGAGGCCAACTTCACCTACTGGTCCTCCACCTGGTTGCTGTCGGAGAAGCTCTTCTTCAAGTTCGCGGACAGCCTTATCGGCGACAGGGTTGTGGTTCTTATTCTTAATACGGCCGACATCGATTGAGACGTTTAAGTGTCCAAGTGAGTCGTTGTTGCCCAGGGATGAAAAACCAGGGGCAGGATCAACACGGATAACGGCTCTAGGACCATCAAGAGGATGTAAACCGACGATTAGCTTAGTGAGAGCATCACGTAGGGTATCGTGCTTTTCGTCAGGTATCAAGCAAGAAGCAGTGAGTGACGTGGAGCACTCTCGGAGAACGAGGATGAACTGACGGTGGCGCTTTATTACATCAGCGGCGAAGGAGAGTCCTATCACTACGGGAGGGTCATCGGAGGATTGGGATACCAAGGTGCTGGGAAACGACTTAAGGGGAGCACACGTGTGGCAGGCAGATGTAACACGGGAAATTGCGTCGGTCATATCAAGGGCGAAGAACTGTCGTTGAAACACCATTTGGAGCTGATGGCGGGAAGGGTGGTTTAGTTTAATGTGGAGGGCAGTTAAAAGACCATCCAGTACAGAACGGGGCACAATACTTGCTTCGGAAGCAGGAACGAAAGGCTTGGAGTGTTTAACTATGAGAACTCCGTCACGAGCAATAGAGGTGCAGCTGAGATACCGCTTGACATCGCGAATATTGGTGATCTTCTTTGAAGGGCGAGTGCCTTGTTTGAGGTGGGCATGAACCCTTCGAAGGTCGGGGCAGTCGTTCTGGATCTGGAGCCATGCTGATCTTGTGGTGAACGGTAGGTTGGACTTCTTATCGAGAATGTCCTGAAGCGAAACGCTACGTACTACTGAGTCTTCCATTTCGTGGACAAAGGTGCAAATTTGGCAAGTAGGCTCACTGCAGTCGGGGGCGTTGCGACTGGTGAAGTCAGATGGAAGGTTGGCCTTACCAGCCAAATGTTGTAGGCTGACTTGGTAACGGCTGACGGTCGTTAGGAAGGAAGTCACTCGAGGACTGGCCGAGAATTCGCCGCGGCATAACTTTACAATTGCTTGGACACATGGTTTGCTGTCAGTTAATACGGTCGTAGGCTCTTGCGACTGGACGATGAATGGAGAGAAGTGCTTGACTGCAGCAGCAATGGATAAGGCTTCGACCTCGCAGGGGAACCAGGTGACTTGGTGTTTCCGCAACTTGGCGCTGTAGAAGCCAGCAAGGTAAAGACGACTGTCACGGGTAACATACAATGTAGCACCAAGGCCCCTCTCCGTGACTGAGCCATCAGTTACTATCCAAAGAATGTCAGAAGGACGAGGTAGGACGATGGATTTGTGTTTGGACAGGTACTCCTGAGCAGACTTGAACCTAAAGGTGAGGTTCTCGTCCCAAAGCAGCTTGTCGCTAGACTGGAGGCCTGTGAGGGAGCTCTCAAGGGGGTCTACTATGTCGGAGCAGTTTGGGAGTACGCGACTGAGTACTTTATAGGCTCCAATGAAGGAACGGAGTCCTTTCACACTTTGGGGAGGAGGGCATGACTGTAAGACGGCGATACGATGAGGGCTGGCTGATAGCCTGCCTTGGGTCCAGATCCAGCCAAGGATGGTGGTAGTCTTGGGGCAAATGACAGTCTTCATAGGGGACAAACGGAGGTTACAACGGTCGAGCGCCTCCAGTACCCGTCTCCAGTTGGACAAGAGGGTTTCGGGTTAATCACCGCCACAATACAGGTCGTCCGCGAGCTTAGCTACGCAACCTTCTTGAATTAAGTCACCCAAAACACGACACATCAGTTCCTCGAGTGCAGTCTCGAAGCCAGGCATCGCCATTGCTGATCTTGTGTATACACGGATTCCACGGAAGGGGGTGGCTACGCCACAGTACTTTAGAGAAGACTGAGCGAGAGGGATCTGGTAGAACGCTCGGGTGAGATCAGTTTGGATCATGTAGCGCCATGGTGCGATAGTGCGCAAGGTTGTGTCGACGTCTGGCATTAGAGATGGCTGTGGTTTACTGTAGCGTGCTACGTCGGCGAATGCAGTCACTAGTCGGTGACCACCGGACGGCTTTTTTACAAGGAATGACGGGTTAAGATACTCGACGGTTATGCCTAAGTCCTCGGGGCGACGGAAGACCTGGGCCTGTTCCAGCTCGTCGAACTTAGCTTGGAGTTGAACCAGATTGTTGCGGGAGTACTGAGGTACGCGGCCTTTTCGTTGTGGAGGTTGTACGGGGCCCATATTCACGGTTGCTTTAATGGGGCCAGCAGCGCCATTATAACCGGTTATGTCGGGATTAAAGACTCTGTCGTATTTCTGCAAGAGCTGTTGAAACTCGAGACGAGTGGCATCTGGAAGCAATTTGTCGGGGTCTAGGGACACGGAAGACGAGAAGGGAGGTTGACTGTGTGGCTTCACTGGAAGTGAGGGAGAGGTGGCTGCTGGGTTGGGGGTCGGTGAAGGTGCATCTGCTGTAGGTAGGATCTCACTGAGGTGCTCGTGGCGGCTGATGGCTTTCGGCTCGTTGGAAGAGTTGGTCAAGCGGATTTTGGATCCAACTGCTTCCATAACTTGAGGTTCAGGCCAAATGCAGGTGGGTTTGGTGTGTTTCGATATTGGGGTGTCTGTGCGTGGTTGAAGTGCAAGTACGCAGTCGTCACCTAGGTCGGAAGGGACGTCCAGTTCCACGTATTCTCCAGGCCAAACAACCGTTGTGGAAGAGGAGGCGCGTAGGACATAACTTTGTGCCCGTCGTACAGCATGAGAACAAGTTGAATCACAATCAGGGTTGTAGTGTATGACATCAGAGTCCTGGATACGTACTTGGCACAATGCAAGACGTACGGTGATGTCATTGGCAATGAGGAAGGGTGTGCCAGCCAGGACGTCGACATCTAAGTCGTCAACAACGAGAGCGTCAAGACCGAGTTGTTTGTCTTCTCGGGATAAAATGAGATGAGTTTCCCCGGCTACAGCTAAGGGAGTCATGCCGTCAGCTTGTAAGGCTTGTTGGGAAGATTTTACAATGGTTGCACCAATTGAACGGGCCACAGAGGACTTGATCATACTAGTCTCGGCACCTGTGTCAAGGGTCAGTCGGAGTGGATGGTGCTTGTAAAAAGCCTTGAAGTGGGGTGACTGTTTTGTGCTGACACGGCGTGAAACGGTACGAGCTGCAGTGCGTAGAGGTAGGTCATCCTCGTCAGGGAAAGGTGGAGGCACATAGTTGGATTCCTCGTCGTCAAAGGAAGAGGTAAGGCGAGACCGAGAAAGGTAAGTACGGTCCTCCGGAGGTAAATATGAGCACGCACTTAGGAAATGCTGGTCATTGCGGCCGGCTTGCTTACATAACGGACAGGACTTCGGTCGCTTGTTGGGAGGCCATGCCTGTGAAGATGATTTGTAGGAGGAGCGAGGAGGTGGCTGTCTGAACCGCGAGGTAGTGGCTCGGAGGATCTTGGTGTCGGCGGAAGAGCGAATCTCATCGAGGAGAGAGTCTAGAGCCTGCGAAATTTCAGGTTTCAGGGACGCTAGAGTTCTGGATGTTAACTCAGTTCCGTAGCGCTGCTTGACGAGGGCAGGTAGATCGGCATGAATGAGGCGAAGCCAGGTTAAAACCACGAAATTCTCAAGTGTGGGAGAAAGCTCCTCGTCAACGGTAACGATTTCACCATGATGGGTTATGTTGCCATTTGTAACAAGCAAATTATCTTCTGTGAAGGACATTAACCGTTGAAACAAGTCTTCAGGGCGTTCATCGACTTCAAGTTTAAAGTTAGAGAAATCCAGGAAGTGAGCACGGGTGGATTGGAAGCCAAAGTGAGACCTTATTGCTTGCCAAATGGACTTGACTGAAGTTGTATTCTTCACAATAGTATTGCGTGAAATAACAGGGCAAAAATTTGCTATTTGACCTAACATGAGCTCAAGGTGTACATTTTTCTGTGCGGCGGTACGCCGGCGAGCTTCTGGCACTGCTTCCCCATCGGAAGTCAGCCCTCTATTGGGGGTAGTGGACGACTTTTTCTGCCAAGTAAAAGTATCTGCTAAGAAGGGGGCGAAATTGGCGTCTAAAGGCAGTGAATACTGAAGATTCTGCCGCCAAGCTTCAAATGATGTGATACTTTCATTCTTTGTTAGGGACCACTGTTTCGGGGCTCTACATGAATTCATGTTGAACACAATAACAGTAAGGAACAGTGAAGTTCTACTTTCCTTACGATGAGAAGGCTGCTCAGAGTTCACTCGACCATAGGATAGGTAGACTCGTTGTTGCTTGGGCAAGCGAGACGACACTCGGGCTCCTAAGGACGTGGGTTAATCGCCGCTGCCACCACGCCAATGTTAAGGAGACGAGAACGAACGTCACAACGAAAGAACTTCAACAGCGGTTTTAATACAACCAAGATGGCCGACAAAACAACATAACATGATCTATTGCGCGAAAACATGCGTGCGCATACCACAATACTAATGCCGCAGGAACTGCCTGCTGGCGCTGCTTTTACTCCAAACTCGACGTAAACTTGGGGCGCACTGAAATAGTTGCCGCGTCAACAACAATAAAAATACAGAAGACATAAGATATCTGCGGCGGAGGTATCGGTGGAGTCGTCTCCTGGCAAGATTTGCGCGATTTTCCGCGATTTTTTGGCTTTCTTCTCTCCGTGTTTTCCAAAACAAACGCACTATATTTCGCGCATCCGCCATTTTGTTTACGTTTTACATGTTGTGGCTGTGAAGTTGTAACATTTTACGTCAATTACAATTACACGAACGCGAGGCTGAGCATGAAAATGAGGCTGCTTTGTTGTCAGCTCTTGCAGTTCGGTGTGAACGGGTTGACCAGTTAACCATGTTTAATTAAACATGGTTTCACTAAACTTTGTTTAAATAAACTTGTTTTGTTGGTGTGAACGGGGTATAAGATTAATGAATCGGGCTACCAAACCGACCAATATAACTGTATGTATAATTAATTCACATGCTTACACCGCTAACAGCAATTTCCATGGTAAGTGTTAACTGTTGCTTTCACGATTCGGCCAAGACTCCAGCCCCGAGAGCTGCAACACACACATTTGTTTCTTTCAAAACAAACGCGGTTGAATAGTGAGTTGTTAGCACATCTGTTAGTCCTTTTATTTCTTATTACATTCTTTGTAACTTTATAGGTCCGTTTCTTCTTTTGTTCTAATAATCTTATTAATTTTTTTTTCAGCCTGGAGTGGCTCATTCTACATTGCACTTCCATGTATGGCAGGTCCTTTTACAATCCATCTCTGTGAACGTTTTAATTTGCGAGTGACAGCCGTTGGTGGATCTTTAGTGGTCGCTGCTGGTTTTTTTTTAGCTCCTTCGCTAAGAACTTCTGGTTGCTTTTTGTCATGTTTTCCATACCGACAGGCATCGGGGGCGCCTCTCCCTTTAACTGTTCAATATTGGTTGTCCTTAAGTATTTTGTCAAGTGGCGCGCATTGGCAGTTGGCATAGTAACTTCGTCATCAAGTGTAGGCATGCTTGTCATGTCGCAAATTACTCAAGCGCTTCTTTCCAAATATGGATGGCGAGGAGCTGTTAGAGGTTGGGCTGGATTGTTCTTGTTGGCTGCAATATGCACATGCACTTATGACTCAAGCGTTGGCATGCAGGAAAATGTTGATGAAACTGGTAGCCAGGAACAACGCGAGGGAAATCGACTTATTCCAAGGGAAAAATGGTCAGCTATATTGAGAAATGGTGTTTTTGTGGTGTTTCTGATCTCAGTCAGCTTGGTGTTGTTTTCCACCTTCGTTTCAACGACATTTCTAGTAAGAGTTGAATTCCACCTCTTTCTTTATAGTCATTTAGTTTATAACCATTTCTTATAAATATTGACGTGTTGTTGTCTTATGCGTTATATTTCCCCTTTTCATAACTATTTGATTTGAGTGTGGCCTTAAAACCATCTATGGATGAAGAAACTTTTGTTGGTCATTCTGCAGTCCCTCGAACAATTTGTCAGTGACTATCTAATAGATAATTAATGAGGCGAAATGAGGCCGCAGGCCTCAGCTACCTGCATTATATCCAATAATGCTGCTCGTCTCAGTAATTATCTATTATAATTACTGATCGTCATCCAAACCCATTGTTTTCTCTGCAATTAATGTTACCGTTCTTTTGTATTTTAATGGAAAATTAAACAATTCATGGCGTTAAATCGATACCTTTTATTCAAGGTAACGGCCACATTAGCTATTGTTTTCATGAGTGTAACTTGACATGCACGTGTGAAAAATGCAACGAGAAACGAGTTATTGACTGTTTGTTTGTCAAGGTAGGTTCAATTTGCATATTGCTCGACAAACACAGATCTTTCTGAAAGTCAACTTATTGTCGTTTGGAACGATGACAAGAAAGCTTCTGTGAAAGCAGTTCTGAGAAAGAATTGTTTCTTACGGCAGTCAACGTTTACTATTATGTCGGATGAATGCGATGGTAAGTACTTTCTCAGTTGATATTGATGCAGTTCTTTTGGATTTGCTTAGTTGTGTAACCTGATGTCGTAATTGTTGCTCAGGAATGGGTGTGTCGACGAGTGAAAGACACAGAAAATGCTCAGAGGATAATATTGTTATTAGTGAAGGTATATATTAATTAAACTTTATTTATTAAAGTATTAGAAGCGGATATGGAAAGAAATGTTCTTGACTTTGGTTAGTTCGTTTTCTAGTGAGACAGATAGTCATGTATTTTTCTAAATATTTTCAGCCCTAATTGTTTGTGTAACGAGGAGTATTTGCTGTTACCTCATTTTCTTTTGTTGTCACTAGGGAGTGAAAGATTTCGTGCGCCAATCTCATCTGACGAATGTTGGAGGTTTGAAGACAGCTCGTTTTCCGATGCTAGTCGAAGGAAGTAGAATTGGGCGCTAAATATCTTTGAAGAATGGCGAGAGACGAGGAATGCTTCATCAGTGGATATACGAATGTAAAGCATACTGCATTATTAAAACCAAAGCACGTAGCATTATTTTTAATAATGCAGCTTGTTTTAGGTTTAATAATGCTGCGTGAAAACAATGGGTTTGGATGACGATCAGTAATTATTAAGTAATCAAGACGGGGACGGGAAGATGATGCTGCATCCGGATAATAACGAATTGCATTATATGTGTCATCTGTTGCTTAGGGATGGTTTCGTATGAACGCTGAAATTGCCGCCAGAAAAAGGGTATTGTGCATAAAACGGTGCAATGTTTTTGGCCCAATGTTTCAAACTGTGCACACCCAAATTATTATCGGTCTAACCAGTCTAAAATAATTAATTTATAGTTCCTGTAAAGAATTGAGTTTGAGACGTATAAGTTTTATTAACCTATATTTAGGGTTACGCGACCGGCTAGTCAGTCTGCAGATAAGGAAGACGTGACGCAGTAATGGCCGACCACTACAGCGACTTCATCGTTGGCTTTAAGACGCGTTTTCCCCTTCTCTTTTTATGAGTTGGCATTTTTATGACGAACCAAGGTACATGCAACCCTCAGCGATGGCCTAAAACTGACCATTAATTCTAATTTCGACGACCGTGACAGGCGAGATGGGCGTGACACACTTTGCCCTCATTTCCGGAATGCCGTTTCGCACTTTGCCAAGGTCCGTATTGTGTTCAGCCTGCAAGAACAAGGAATGCGTTGGTTAAAAGGGATACGCACCGGGTTCACCGCATCAGTTGGACAATAGCTTATCAAACCAAGCTGCAGAATGACTTCATTTAGAAGACAACCCGACAGCGCTTGGTCTTGGTTGGTTTGCCTCGCATCGTTCATAACACTGACTATTAACAATGTTAGCTATTACAGCTTTGGGCTTCTAATGCCATCGTTGATGGAACAGTTCCAAGGAAGCAGCGCTGCTACAGGTAAAGACAGCTCTAAACTTTTTCCATTCACATTCTTAAACATAAATTGTAATGCTAAGATAGTTGCGCAAAAGGACTCGTAGACACCACTAAACATACTGGAGATGACTCTGAAAGATATGATTAATACTGAGTCTCTCGAGAGACAAAAAAAATTTTCAAAAATGTGCTCGCCAGCTGAGAGGAGACTACCAAAGCCGGTTGCTTAGATTAGAACCGTTCATAGGAATTAGGTTGAAATAATTTTAGTCGAGCCTGTTAATGTTGTTTAACGTTTCTATAAAATTATATAGACGTCCACAGTGAGTAGCACAAGATATTGAAATAGCTTTAGCTTCTTCAGAGATCTAGTTACTGAATCTGAGATCAAAGTGCAAACTTGGCCGAGTAGATGGAATTGGCCTGGGTCTCGGGGCAAGTCGCCAAACCCAACCGCGGATCAATTTTGGCGCCGGAAATCTCCCCACAAAACTTCCAACCAAACTTCCAACCGAACCAGCAAAAACCTACTGCAAAACAACAGGCATAATCTATGGAGGTCCATTTCCGCCAAAATTCGATCTTTGTATTCGATACTCGACTTGCTGTATTTTATGCTACCGTACACAATGCGATATCCAACTGTGTTGATTTTGTGTTTAAACTCTTGAATTGTACATGGTACGTTTTGTTTTTCAAATTCAATATCACTAATTTTGGTTGCCAAATTGACGATTTTCGTCTGTTTTTATAAAATTGTCAACAATCCAATTTTCGACTTTCGAAGTTTGTTTTCAACATCTAAGTTCATGTATTCGGCTTCGTTGGACATCCTTCCGCAATCCATTGAGAGAGGACATCGCGGGCGCAGCTAAACTCCATCCCAATCCCCACGGTAAGTGTGGCAAGAAGCCCTCCAGTAGAGTGGAGTAGAGAAAATGATCCTGCCCCACGGCGGTCGCATGTTTGTCTTTTCAACATGGCGGTTCCTGGGTTTCAAACTCAGTGGGTTTCAAAACAAATAGCTATAGTGCAATACAACATTACAGTGAAATGGTAACAGAATGAAGTAAGTAACTATTCGTATTGTCATACATTGAGCTTACGTGCATTGAAATGTTCATAAATAACTTAGATATTTTGATTACTTCCTAGATATTAGCATGTTTAATTGTGTCGGGTCGAACATTACGTCATCCAACCGGTTTGAACCAGTTGGATGAGCACGAGGTGAGAGTGTGTGACAGTTTTTTTTCGGATGAAGTGATTCTTGTAACGTTGACATTTTACTTATACACTGGTGAATAAATTGTTCGTAAAAACACTACGACACAAGGTGGCGACCCCGCCAGGACAAGAACAGGAAGGAGTTTGTGAGTTACAGTAACTTGGCGAAAAAACAAACCTGGAACGTGTGAGTAAAATCTAAAGTAAACATGGCCACCGATCTTGATCTTGACGCTACGATAAAAAGGATCGACGCGAAATTGCGAATGTTAAAGTTTACACGGGAAGATGTACCTAGGATCAGAGGAAAAAACGAGCTCAAGGCGCTGGAACGATTACAAAAGGCCATGGAAGGTCAGATCGATGGCGTTCACGAACAGATGTTTCAAATACAAGCTCTCAGAATAGAGAATGGAGATGATCCAGTTGAGGTGAGGGAATGGTCTCTTGGAATAGAAAAACAACTGGAAGAGTTTCAGGAAACTGCCGACGATGTGAGAGAAATGGCGAGAAACAAGCAAGAGGAGGCATTTCGGAAACAGCGAGACGAAAAGGAAATGAGAGAAGAGGAGAAAAGGAGACGCCATTACGAAGAGGAGTTGAAGCTTGAGGAAGCGCAAATGAAAATGAAGCGGGAATATGAAAGGAAATTCGAGGAGGATCGAAACAAATCTACCAAGGAAAGCGGTGCCAAGTTACCCAAGCTAACAATCACGCAGTTTCAGGGAACGCATTTGGACTGGTTGAGATTCTGGAGTCAGTTCGAAACAGAGATAGACAAGGCAAGTATCACTCAGGTTGCTAAGTTTTCGTACCTCAAGGAGCTATTAATACCAACAGCGCGAGTCTTTGTTGATGGTCTGCCCTATAATACTGAGGGATATGAACGAGCTTCTGAGTACCAAATACGGTAAGTCAAGTGAAGTAGCATATGCACACATGCAAGAAATTATTACCTTGCCCATCATTACTGGTACACGTCCAGCTCCAATTCATGAGTTTTACGAGAAGCTAACAAGCCACATTCAGGTTCTTGAGACTATGGCAAGATCAAGGAGATTCATGGATTTGCCCGCACAACCCTTGACAAACTACCTGGGATCAGAGCAGACTTAGTAAGACTAGATGACAATTGGCAAGAGTGGGGTTTTTCTGAATTGATTGAATCCTTAAGGAGGTGGTGTGACCGTAACCCTGTTCCCAGCGACAACCCAAAGCAAGACCTCCCAAGGCGTGACTTGTCGAATCGTGATTTATCAAACCGGAAACCGCCATTTCGAAACCCATTGAATCATTCCCTACCCAAGAAGAACACTGTTTACCAAACTAAAGATGAGGTCGGAAGAATGGGACGTGGCTGCATCTATTGTAACGGTGAGGACCACAAGCCCACGGAGTGTAAAAAGGTCCCTAACTTGAACCAGCGTAAAAAGATCTTAAGTGACAAGAGGTTGCGTTTCAACTGCACGGGTGCAAAACACCAAGCGCAAGATTGCCGCAGCAAAACCAACTGCCAGTTTTGTGGTCACAGGCATCACACATCCATTTGTGATAAACAGCATAGCAACAATCAAATGATGTTAGCAACTGGTGAAGGATCTGTCATTTACCCAGTGATGGTTGTAGTGGTTGATGGTATCAAATGCAGGGCTTTACTAGATACAGGTTCTGGAAGTTCCTATGCATCAGCAGCCCTTGTTGCTCGTTTGAATAAACGACCATTCCACGTCGAACATAGACAGATTGAAATGATGCTTTGCTCAACAGTCCAGAAGGTCCAGAGCTACTTTGTTAAGGTTGGCAGTGTTGATGGGAAGTTTGAGATGACAACGAGGGTCAGCAAGGTTGAAAAAGGTCTTTTGCTCACTGTCCCCAATCCGAATTATGAAGATCTGATCAGAAAATATTGTCATCTACAAGGAGTGGTCATGAACGATGACGACAAGAAGAGTGAGTTGCCCATTCATGTAATCCTTGGGGCTAGTGATTACTCAAGAATAAAGACGGAGACCAAGCCAAAGATTGGACAACCATCCGAACCAGTCGCCGAGCTCACCAAGCTAGGGTGGACCATGATGTCTACAGGAGAGGAAAGCGTACTCTCAAATGTTTACTTTACAAGGACATCCACAGCAGACTACCAGCAACTCTGCAGTTTAGACGTGTTGGGGCTTGAGGATAGGGCGGAAGAAGACCAACAGGACGTTTTAGATGAGTTCGGCCAACAGTTACAACGGAGTGAGGAAGGATGGTATGAATTAGGATTACTGTGGAAGGTGGGACATGCTCCTCTGCTCAAGAATGAACGTGGGAGCAAAAGAAGACTTGAAGGTTTGCTAAAGAAGTTACAGAGAGAACCGGGGATGTTAGACGAGTACGATGCGATCATACAAGGGCAGTTGGCTGATGGGATAGTTGAAAGAGTTACAGATGTGGCGACCGGAAGGGAATTTTACATTCCACACAAAGGAGTAAAGAAGGAATCAGCAGAGACAACCAAACTGAGGATAGTATTTGATGCGTCGGCAAAACCAGGAGAGGAGAAGCCATCACTAAATGAGTTCCTAGAAAGCGGACCGCCCCTTCAGAATCTGTTGTGGAATGTGTTAGTGCGTAATCGTTTTAAGCCAGTCGCGCTGGCATGTGACATCAAGCAGGCGTTTCTACAAGTACGAATAAGGCCTGAAGACAGAGATGCACTGCGCTTTCATTGGATCAAGAACAAGGACCCATCAGCTATTGAAGTCTTGAGGTTTACGCAAGCATTATTCGGCTTGGTTCATTCGCCATTCCTATTGGCAGCGACACTAAAATTGCATCTAGAGAGCCTAAGGGAGAAGTACCCAGAAGAAATTGAGGAGTCTATACGTCGATGATGTTATCACTGGTGGCAGTACCACGGCAGAAGTCCAAGAACTGAAGAAGACCATTGTGTCAGTGTTTGGACAGGCAAAGTTTACTATGCACAAGTGGAACTCTAATGTCTCTCAGCTGGAGAGTGAAATTATTGGTGTCGAAGAGCAGCCAACCTTTGCAAAGCAACAGTTGGGGGTCAAGGAAGGGGAATCAAAGCTGTTAGGACTCCCATGGAACAAATCAGATGACTTAATTGCTGTGAAATTTCCTGAGGAACCTGTTGATGTTACGAAAAGAGGGATCCTACGTTTCCTAGCCGCTGTATACGACCCACTAGGTTTAGCATCACCTACAACACTTGTGGGAACGTTTCTGTATCGTGAAGTATGTGACTTGCGTCTGCCATGGGATGAAAAGGTGTCAGACAAAATTGGGCAAGAATGGTTCAAGTTTGTGAGGAGTCTCCCAGGCATGATTGAAGTGCCACGAAGCCTACCAAAGTTTAAAGAGCCAACTGAGGGAGTTGAGCTACATGTCTTTGGCGACACAAGTGGATCTGGGATATCAGCAGTTGCATATGCAGTAATCCAACAAGCGTCAGGGGTGAGCCAGGGTTTAATAGCGGCAAAGTCAAGATTGGCAAAGAAGAATCTTACCATTCCGAGACTGGAACTTGTAGCAGTACATATGGCCGCAAACCTTGCAGAGAATGTGCGAAATGCATTATCTGACCAACCAATCAAGTCAGTTTATGGCTGGAGTGACAGCAAGGTTGCCCTCCACTGGATCAAGGGGGGCGGTTTTTACAAGCAATTTGTGGCTAATAGAGTCCGCAAGATCAATGCCAAGGATTTCATTGAGTGGAGGCACGTGGACACCAAACGGAATCCGGCAGACGTAGGAAGCAGAAGTTGTAAGGCAGGTCATCTATCCAGTTTGTGGTTACCAGGTCCAGAGTGGCTTCCCAATCGGGAAGAGTGGCCAGAAGAGATAGTGACGAACCCTAGCAAAGAAACAGAAGCAGAAGCTAAGCTCAATAAGGAGATCTTTGCAGTTGCAGTCGAACCAAAGGATGATCTTGATGAGTTACTGGAGAAGCATGTTTCTTGGCGGACGGTGAGAGTTACCGGATGGGTCAGACGGTTTTCTCAGAACTGCCGAAGCAAGAAACTGTATCGAATCAGAGGTCCCTTGACGACAGCTGAAACCGATAAAGCAGTAAAGTGGTGGATAAGACGTGAACAAGGGAGATACAGTGTGACAGAGAAGTTCCAGGAGGACCAACAAAGATTAAATCTTCAAAAGAATGATGAAGGGATTTATGTATGCAAGGGAAGAATCCAGGGAGTTTATCCAGTGTATCTGCCACCCAGGGTGACCTTATCAGAAAAAATTGTGCAAGATGCCCACATCATGACCCTGCATGGGGGAGGTGGACAAACTATGGTGCTTGTACGACAAAAGTATTGGATACCCCGTCTTCGGCAGCTGACGACGAATGTCATTAATCACTGCTATGGTTGCAAGAAATTCCATGTCACAAGGTTTCCCAAGCCAAAACCAGCAGACCTACCAGTTGATCGTACAGAGGGATCATATCCCTTCCAAGTAATAGGAGTGGATTTCGCTGGTCCTATAGCTTACAAGGCCTCCAAGAAGAAAGAAGGCAAAGCATTCCTACTCCTTTTTGCATGTAGTCTAACTAGAGGGGTACATTTAGAGTTGCTGACAGACCAGACTACTGAAAGCTTTATAAAGTGTTTAAAGCGGTTTATTGCGAGACGGGGGAGACCTAGGAAGATCTATTCTGACAATGGTAGGAGCTTTGTGGCTGCCAGCAAGTGGCTGAGGAGCATCATGAGAGACGAGATGACCCAAGATTATCTTGCCCATCACAACATGCTGTGGCAGTTTAATCTTGCCAGGGCCCCGTGGTGGGGCGGACAATTTGAACGGTTAATTGGAGTAGTGAAGCAGGCTTTCTACAAGGTTATTGGACGGGCAAACCTTACTTTCAGTGAGCTAGAGGAAGTGGTCCTCGACGTGGAGGTGGCCGTCAACAACCGGCCCTTAACCTATGTAGAAGATGATGTTGAATTTCCGGTACTTACCCCAGCAGTTATGATGTATGGAGAATCATATGTCCTTCCAGAGGAAGAAGTGGACTTGTTAGAGGATGTGGAATTACGGAAGAGAGCAAGGTACCTTCGGCGTTGTAAGGACGTTTTATGGTCGCGATGGTCCACAGAGTATGTAAGGAGTCTAAGGGAACGACACAACCTAAAGCACAAGTCTAAGGAACTAACCCTCGAGGTTGGAAATGTGGTGCTGATACAGAACGAGGAGCGTAATCGTGGGAAGTGGAACATCGGTATCGTCACCAAGTTGATCAAGGGAAGTGACGGAGTCCTCCGAGGAGCCAGACTGAGAGCAGGAAAGTCATACCTGGAACGGGCGATCCAACAACTTTGTCCAATGGAGCTGTCTTGCGACGTGACACACACAGAGTCGAATCAAGTAGTACAGCTCAATCCCAGAGCCAGAGAATTTGCTCCAAGACAAGCAGCCATAGCTGCAATAAAGCGTATCAGAGGTATTGCAGAAGAAGAAAAAGGCCAATAAACTGTCCTAGTGACTAGTGTGATTATGACTAGTAGTACTTGAACTCGTTACTGTTACTGTTTACTGTTTTTTAGAACATTGGAGATGAGTTATATTTGCTCCACATCTGTGAATCAAATAGGGGGAGAGTGTCGGGTCGAACATTACGTCATCCAACCGGTTTGAACCAGTTGGATGAGCACGAGGTGAGAGTGTGTGACAGTTTTTTTTGGATGAAGTGATTCTTGTAACGTTGACATTTTACTTGTACACTGGTGAATAAATTGTTCGTAATAAAACTACGACAATTGGAAAATGAAGTCATTGATTGATTTGAATACTTTCTACTTGCGTACAATGCTGCCGTGTCAGTATCAGTATTGCCTTAACGATGTTTTAAGAGCAATGATATGGTTCAATTTTAAAAAACGACTCAAAATATACGTTCCTCCGTTCCTGTAAGCTCAACTGTTGTTTCTGCCAAAATAAAGCCGTGAACACGCGGATTTCAGTCCACCAAACATGTTGAAAAGACAAACATGCTCCGCTATCAGTGGTTGAAGAATATATGGAGAGCTCAACGAAAAGCGAGGTAACTGAAGAAAATGTTGAAGATGATCTTGAAGCTAAGAGAGAGAGGTAAGCTATTTTAGCTAGTCTAGGAGCTACCAAAGAATATTTAGGTCAAGAGTTAACTTTAGTCGATATTAAAAAACTTTCTCGCAAAAACGTAGAAAAATATAATAATCGTTATCAAGTTGTTTTATGAAAACAAGTGACTAGTGGGTTAGTAGATTCGGCCCTATATGTGACAACTAGAGTAATTAGTTATATGTTAGCAACAGATGATTGCGGAAGTTTGTGCCATGTGGGAACTTAAGCATAGACGACGAATCGGACGACGACGACGTTCCATATCCGAGAAAGACTGGGGAGACGTTTTCGTTTTCGGCGGAAAAACTGAAAGTTAAGCAGCCGCATTCTTTTGATAGACGATGACATTTTTACTCACGATAAATCAAGTTACGTTTTGTCGCTTTATGGCATTCATGGCATTCATGCCCATGATTACGATGGTTTGATTGATGATGAAGAACTTATTGTTCCTTATGACCTTTATTCTTCGAGAGACCCGGATTTCCCATACGATTGTAACACAGCCTTTGACCTGGATGAGCGCGATGAATCAGAAAGTGTGGCAGAGTTCCGTTTTCGTAAATGAGATGTACGAGCTTTATCAAACGTTCTAAAGATTCCAGACACCATAACCTGCGACCAAAGGTCCGCTTGTGACGGTTTTGAAGCCCTTTGCATGCTACTCAAGCGAATGCTTTATCCCTGTAGATATGGAGACATGATTCACAGGTTTGCTAAACCAGTGCCAGTTGTCAGTATGATTACCAACCAAATGCTCGACTACATTTATGATACCCATGGACACACGCTACTGATATTCTTAGTCCTGCAAACCTCCAAACCTACGTTGATGCTATAACAGCCAAGGGGGCTCCGTTTGAAAACTGCTTTAGGTTTATTGATGGCACGGTCAGACCTATTGCGCGCCCTGGAGAACATCAAAGGAGTCTTTGCAATGGACATAAGCGGGTCCATGCCCTTACGTTTCAAAGCATTGCACTGCCTAACGGTATGATAGGACATTTATATGGCCCAGTTGGTAAGTTATTTAAAGTTAGCTTATATCACTGAAGACGATTTGGACTGCTTAGGATACTTCTTACTTCTGTTTATTTTATATGCAACTCCCAGGTGGAGGCTTCACTTGCCTTGAAACTTCATTTTCCCCTCATGTAGGGCATATCCTGTTTATTGTAAAAGTAATTTGACCAAGAATAATGTTAGAAAATAAAAGTTCCCTTGAATGCAAATAATTTGCAAGTCCCCCATGCATAGAAGTCCACCCCCTCTGCGTGCAACAGTTAACAAAATGATCACCCTCAAATCCTGACCCTAGTCCAAATATACGTCGATGTGTCATCTATTCATCTATTTCACATAACAGCTAATATAATCATAATCTGTCCTGTTTTAGAAGGGAGAAAACATGATGCTGGCATGCTCAATGGCTCAAGATTGCTTCGTGACTTAGAGCAGTTTGCATTTAATCCAGCTGGCCAGCCACTCTGTGTCTATGGCGACCAAGTTTATCCGCTCAGAATACACCTTCAAGGACCCTTCAAGTATAGTTTGCTCACTCCTCAAATGGAAGAATACAATCATAGAATGAGTGCTGTTAGGGGCTCAGTAGAGTGGCTATTTGGAGATCTAGTAAACTGCTTTAAACTCAATGACTTCAAAAAAAATTTGAAACTCTTTCTAAACAGTGTTGGAAAAATGTATGTAGTTTCCGTGATACTTCGAAATGCACTGACATGCTTGTATGGAAACCTGACATCAACTTTTTTTGATCTCATACCACCAAGACTTGAAGATTATTTTGCTTAGGAAATGGTGTGAACAGGTTACTAGCAACTGTGGATTATACTATATGAAGCCAATGTGAATTGTGTTGGAATAAATTGGGTTACTTTACAAAAGAAATACCTATTTTCATTTCTTTTGCTGCATTCTTATTTACCTACTTGCATTGTAGTTGTCCAAAGTTGACTTAAGTAATGGGTCACATGCATCAAAACAGGTCGTTTGGAATGGTACCAATTCATTAGCTAATTACGCCTCTGCTAGTAGGGGTTCAACTCAATGTAACTCGATGTTTTCAAAATGGCTCATGACAAAATGTTACTCACAGCCTTGAACTAAGTTTAAAGAGTTCATACTTTCTTGTTGTTTTCCATAAATGCCATCCGAAGCTTGCTTTGCTGGTGCTGTTGTGCCACTAACAATGCTTGCAGATTCTGCTGGCTGTGGTGTTGCTGCTGCATTTGAGCCATCATTGCTGAAAACATAGTCTGCTGTTGTTTGCAAGCTTGATCTTACTTTTCAGCTTGCACCTCTATTTCTCTCTTTCTGACTTCTAATTTCTGTTTCTTGTACTCGCTTTCGTTGTACGATCTCTCTCTCAAGTAACCAATAGCATCAAGAGTGCTTCGTCTGACCTTTGGTTTCTTTTGTTTGTTCTCCTGATCATCAATTTTGGGCTTAGCCGTTGTCTCCATTGCTCGCTTCCTCACTTCCTCAGCTGTGACTTTTTCCTTGTCTGCCTTACTCTTCTTTTCACGGTCTTTTGAGTCTAATTCCTTCTTGGTGTCC
The DNA here is from genome assembly GCA_949710005.1 of Ricordea florida. Lineage (NCBI taxonomy): Eukaryota > Metazoa > Cnidaria > Anthozoa > Corallimorpharia > Ricordeidae > Ricordea > Ricordea florida. The sequence continues at coordinate 24,070,490 of OX453277.1, read as the reverse complement.
TTCTCTCGATCCAAAAGTTCCTCCAAAGGGCTATCGAGCTCCGTCTGCTCCACTTCTACACCCGAAGCCCTCTCTTCGGCCAATGCATTCGCAATTTTTGTGCATATTTTGTCGATAGTAGTGAAACCCGATCACGCACGGATCTGGTGGTGACTCTAAAGCTCGGCTGATGTATGCCGTTGAGCTGCTGGGCAACGGATTCCCATGACTTCCCTCTTTCAGGGGTCCTCGCCTTGAATTTGTAGGGTTCACTCACAAGCACTTCCCTGCACATGATTACCACTGAAAGTACTTGCTTCTACACACCAGATAAAGGAATAGCAAGTCACAAGAAAGTTGCAACTTATCGTAAAAATTCAATTACGGCGCTCAACGGGATAGCAATAGTCTACTAAGATCTACAATTGTTTGTAGCTTACGTTTCCTCGGTTTCTTCCTGAGACAGCGCGGCGGCCATACATTTGAAGAAGCAGTGAGAAGAGATAAGTCTGAAACACTCGCGACATATCGCCGCAAAAGGAGCTGAAAACACACTTCATTGATGTATCCGCGTTCTATCACTCGTTCGTAAATATTAATACAAATCCTGCGAAAACAGCTTCAACGACAGTGATTTTACTTTCGTTTTCAAGAGAACGAAATTCTCTGTCAGATTCCGTCGTCGACAAAACTTGGACGACTGATTGACAAACACGGACATGCACGGCACATGCAAAGGTGACAATCCGACTTCCGGTCGTCGTCATCCTAATGTTCCGTCGTCAATGCTTAAGATCTTCAAGAAGACGAACTTGTTAAACGCGAGCTTAGTAGTATTGCTGGATTATTAGTTCGTAAAGGCGGAAGACTGGAAGCACTTGCTGGCGGGTTATTCAAAGTGCCTAAGCACGTAAAATTAGGAAAAGAAGATGAGAATGCAAACAAAATCGGAGAACTTGATAGCACAACTTAGCAGGTTAATTAAAGATTACTGTAGAATTAACTAATATAAATGGAGGAATCGGTTAAAGAGACGGAGCAAACTGAACAAACTACTAAGGAACCGAATCCAGTGAACTTGGTTGAAAAGAAAAAGGATCCGAAGAAAGTAGAAGCAGGAAAGAGGTTACAGGAATACAATAAACGCGCAAGAGAGGCACAAAGAGAGAAACCGAACGCGAGGCTGAAATGGAGGCGAGCGAAACACAATCAGCCCACAATTTGTGGATATAAGTTTAACTACTGCCATCTCTTTAATCGCTGTCGGTTTAACAGCATTAGATTTACTTATGCGATATTTCTATAAACCCAAACAGGAAAAGGAAACTGAAAAACCTAAACCGGAAACAACTTAACCCAAAACACCTAAACCCGAATAACCTAAACCAAAACCTGAAACTAAAAAGGGTCAAATAGGAATGGATTAGCTATTTAGAGATTCCATAATTTAGACTAATATAACGTAAAATATGTTAGTAAAAACAGTGATGGATACAACCGTTTTGGTTGGATTATCCGCAAGAGTTGGCTATTTTGGTAAAAAGTTATTGAAAGACGTTTTCTAAGTGACCCTAGTAGTAGCATTACAGATTACGCTAAGTGGGTAGCGGTTTTAGCTGCAAGCATGGCTTCAAAAGATTATCTGGAAACCCAAGAGATTCTACATAAAAGCATCTAATTAGGTAATATATAGATGGCCAGTATAGCGTTATTGATAGGAGGAGCTATTTTAAATGTTACGGCTTTTGTTGGAGGCAATTATCTTGCAAAATAACTATCCAGTAATGATTTAGATGAGGAAGAGGTTAGACATTACAGGGCTATTGAAAAATATCAAAAAGATCATATAGCATACCTGGAAAAGCGACAGAAACTCATCGATTGGTACGAGCAGCAAAAAGATAATGAATATCAGGCTCAGCAAAATATACCATTCTCATCATATTGCACATCCATGTCAGCAAAATCGGTTTCGTAAATCTCAACGCTTTTATCAGTCATTTGGCAAAACAATGTTAGAATTCTCTAAATATTGATTGTAATTTCTGCCGGAATTTTTATGTTGGGTCGGGTTGGTGGATCTTATTGAGATTCTGGATCGGTGCGGATTAGATATTATGTTGATTATGCCTGTCGTTTTGCAGTAAGTTTTTGCGAGTTCGGTTGGAAGTTTGGTTGGAAGTTTTGCGGGAAATTTCCACCGCCAAAATTGATCCGCGGTGGGGTTTGACGATTTGCGCTCAAACCCGCCAATTCCATCTACTGGTCGGGTTAATTAACATAAGCCGTTTTAATAAAGTGCACTGTCCTGCAATCAAAAGCAAAAATCAGGGAATCTGAGGAGTCTTGGTAAACGTTTTAGTTTTTAGCTTACGCAAGAAAAGGCAAATCTGAGAGAGGAGTATACAAAACATGAGACCAGCTCGGCTGGAGTTCATCTCGGCGATTTTCACAGCACGTGGCACCTGGATCATTAATGGTGGGTCCATGACAGCATTATAATGACCAACCCTCTAGGGGCACTTCATCGTTGGTTTTGAGATCCATTTCGTTTTCTCATTTTATGAGTTGGCATTGATTCGAAATACTTGGTTAACGCGTCTTTATTATGATACTGATGCAGGTGGAGCGCTGAAAAAGGCTAATAATCTTATTTATTCTTTCAGCCTGGAGTGGTTCATTATACATTGCACTTCCATATATGGCAGGTCCCTTTACAGTCCATCTCTGTGAACGTTTTAATTTGCGAGTGACAGCCATTGGTGGATCCTTATTGGTCGCTGCTGGTTTTTTTCTGAGCTCCTTCGCTAACAACTTCTGGTTGTTTTTTGTCATGTTTTCCATACCGACAGGCATCGCGGGCGCCTGTCCCTTCAACTGTTCAATATTGGTTGTACTTAAGTATTTTGTCAAGTGGCGCGCATTGGCAGTTGGCATAGCAACCTCGTCATCAAGTGTAGGCATGTTTGTCATGTCGCAAATAACTCAAGCGCTTCTTTCCAAATATGGATGGCGAGGAGCTGTTAGAGGTTGGGCTGGATTGTTCTTGTTGGCTGCAATCTGCGCATGGACGTATGACCCAAGCGTTGGCATGCAGGATGATGAAGCTGTTAGCCAGGAGCCACACGAGGGAGATCGACATCTTCCAAGGGAAAAATGGTCAGCTATATTGAGAAATGGTGTTTATGTGGTGTTTCTGATCTCAGTGAGCTTAGTGTTCTTTTCCATCTTCGCTTCAACGACATTTCTGGTAAGGTTAGACTTCTATTTTCTCCGATGTAACCTAAAGGTAAAATAAAGTTGTTACAACGTAAAAACCGATTCCCTTCTTTGAGGGTCTCAATGGGGTTAACTTTTAGTCGTAGCTAGGCCGCCGCACTCTAGCCGATTTTTTGTCGCGACTAACCGCTTTGAGGCTTAAATAATGACTGTAAATAAACTACCTGAAACTATGAAACACACAAATGTTCTGGTTTTGTTTACCGCAAATTTCTACTTCAGTGGCAATTTCCTGCTACGATTTTTCCTCATGCCTCTGTTGCTCTAATTAGGCGATGTGATGCTAAAAAGACATCCATGTCATTGCCAAGCAGCAGAAAGTATGTCCTCTTTTACAGGTGTCCATTGCTTGATCTCCGCGCTGATCTCAGCTTCCATCCGCCATTTTGGGCAAGATGCTTGTTCACGTGACTCTCATGACATTCCCTTATTTGTTGAGGAGCGCCTGAGCCAAATTGTCTTGGTTCACCGTACACTAGCCGACAAGGCCCGACAAGACGTTTTGAGATCTAACACTGTCAGATAACGCCCGATAATACCCGATCTTGTCGCAGACTAGTCTAAATTCACCGTGCACTAGACGACAAGTGAAGATTTCTCGGCCAGATCCTATCATCACAAATTCTGTTTTTGTCATGTTAAGAGTACGTTTGTACTCAATTAACCAAGTATGCACATTCAATAGGTCCTCACTAAGACATGATTTAATGCTAACTGCTTAAAGTGGAATAATTTACGTACATTGTCAACTCTTTTCATGACCCTTTTTTCCTTCAATTCCCTGACGGGGCAGCACAAGTCTCCTTTTATTATTAAACATGTTAGAAAATGTATTGCAAAGCTCACAGTTATTTTAGTGATTTTGAACTCTCTTCACAGGTGAATTACTCTGAAAGCGAGCTTGGCATTCCAGGAGAGCAGGTGGCCATAATCTTCACCTACGTGGCGATTGCCTTTTTCTTCAGTAACCATGTGTTCTGCAAACTAAGCGACTTCAGGATCAACATTTTCTTCCTCTACCAGTTTTCCATGACAGTTTATGGTGTTGGTCTTCTTCTTCTCCCTCTAGCAACAACATACGCAGCTTTAGTGGTCTGTTATGTCGTGTTTGGTCTGATGGATGGAGGCCGCCACGGCCTTATGTTTTTGTTGGTGTCGAAGTGTGTTGGAAGAAGTGAAACCGACAGAGCTTGGGGAGTGTTAGCCTTTTGCATCGGTCTAACCTCAGCCGTAGGTCCAGCAGTTGTTGGTAAATAATCCCTCCTTTATGCATCGCTGATAGCTAATAGCCGTCCAAACGAGAATATGTAAGTCAATTAGCGACTCGTTCACTTTGCGTTTGCCACCATATTGGAAAAGACTTGGATAAGTCGGGGCTTTTAGGATGGGATCGTGATAAAAGAAGTTGACTTTCTTGAAAATCCATCATTTTCTGTTTCAATAAATCAATAGAAACAAGAGCAAAAATGAGAACATATAAATTTAAAACTTTTTTAATTAAGTATAAGTGTCTTCATTTTCAAACAAGTTAATGGATACAGCTTTTTCATTTCACCGAATTAGTTTGAACTAGAGTAAATTTTATGTTATGAAACAGTGTTGCTGATGTTTGACACTGGTTCTCAAAATTGTTGGTATCTCATGTACAAATGGCTTTCGTAATTTCGATTTATACTCCTCACCTCTCCTCATTTACATCTCCTTACTTCTGTATTATGAAAATGCTTGATGACAGGTGGCGAGACAATGTGTCGCACACCTATGAATCCAGGACGTGTTTAGCGATTCGATTGAAATAACATACAAATGCGCTCAGCTTTTGTAATAGGAATCAAGATAGAGAATCTTAGGGCAACTAATCCTACAGCACTGAGCCTGCGTCTTTGTAAAGACTATACACGCCTTAGGCATTGGGACAGTAACTAAACTGTTTTCAACTTTAGGTTTTACAGCTGACCTCACTGGATCATACAAGTCTGGATTTCAGTTAGCCGGCGCGGTAATGTTGACTGGTGCATCTGTTACTCTTTTGACGGTGTGCTTTAGGAAATCTAACCAAGTTGAACCTGCAGGCCCTATCCAAAATGACGACGATAACAAAACAAGTGGTGTAGAATCAAATGAGGCGGAGTCCATTATGAGGAGTTCTACACGGACTTATCAGACAAATCCAACAGGCGTTGTCCAAACTCATTAAGTGTAGCCATCAGGCTGTGTCCAATGTTACCAAACAGAACCAATGGGCCATGGCCAATCTTAACAGGCAGAACTAATAGGCCTTGTTCAATGCTACCAAATAGAGCCAGCAAGCATCGGTCAAATTGTACCAACAAAGGCTGGGAAGTCTGACGTACCCGAGATTAGATGATGTATAAAACTGATCCAACAACCAGAGACGTAAAACCGTGTATAACATAACCAAGCTATTACAACAGGCCGTGTCCATCCTCACCAAACGGAGGGAGAATTTCGTGTCTAATTTGGCATACCCAGTCCAACCAAGTAAATTCAACTTTGTTGTGCCTAGTATAACAAGGTGGAGAGAACCAGGCTTTTCCTGGCTAATAAAGAAAATATATCTGACCGTGTCCAATCCAACCAAGTGAATCTATTTGGTAAATGCTACATGCTTTCAGGTGAGCAAAGGGAGCATCGACAACGAATTCCATGAGGAGCTAATAAGGGAACTTCCTCTAAAAGGTGGCAGTCGTTTCTTTAAATCGTTTCGAATGCCATCGAATAAACTCGAGTAACATGCATAGCCTTTACATCCCTGACATCACTTAACACAAAAGGAGAAACGTTTGTCACAAAACCAAAGGTTTTATATTCTCCTAATTGTATAAAAGTGTAACATGCAGGTGAACTAGCAGAACAGCAGCAGTTTTACAGAGTCTTCATTCGCCATATTGGATAAGGACCGGAAGCCTTGAGGGGTTTACGAGACTTGCTTGGGGGTGAGGCAGAACAAAGGTTCATAATGTCTTCCCTGTAGATCGCGCTTAATGATATGGATATGATTAAAGCATTGTTTCTTTCTCAATAGAAGTTGCACTTTCTAATGTAATGTAAAGTGATAATGTAAATGTAATAACTGGCCTTAACCATGTAATAATGCCCTAAATGTAATAACTTTTGGCCTTAAATATGGCGCGCCGTTTGTTTCAAAATTAATTTTTTCATTGGTTGTACATTTTTAATCTTTTTCTGTTCGGAGTCGTGGATATAAGCATGAAATCGATCAGCCAGCATATCATTCGGTAATTTGTCGTGTGAAATCGATCATAGGTCTGTACGATCGATCATATTTTCATTCAGTTGTTCGATCAGTTGTTATTTATGATCGATCAGTAGTGCGTATTTTCATTCAGTTGTGACTAAAATCGATCAGTTGTTATATGATCGATCAGTTGTCTGTATTTTCATTCAGTTGTGACTAAAATCGATCAGTTGTTATATGATCGATCAGTTGTCTGTATTTTCATTCAGTTGTGACTAAAATCGATCAGTTGTTATATGATCGATCAGTTGTCCGTATTTTCGTTCTGTTGTGACTAAAATCGATCAGTTGTCTGTATTTTCATTCGGTTGTGACTAAAATCGATCAGTTGTTATATGATCGATCAGTTGTCCGTATTTTCATTCAGTTGTGACTAAAATCGATCAGTTGTCATATGATCGATCAGTAGTGCGTTAATTTTCATTCAGTTGTGATTAGAATCGATCAGTTGTTGCATGATCGATCAGTTGTGCGTATTTTCATTCAGTTGTTAGTAAAATCGATTTATTTTCCTTGTAAAATGTTTACACAGTGCCTGTCTCGGGTAGTTTACCTGTGTATGTTTAATGTATTTGTTGTTGTTGTTGTTGCAATTGATCTAATTTGAGGCTTTTATGAGTCTGGGTTTTGGTGGAGTGTCGAAAAGAAAAAACATATGCACAACTGATCGATCATTTCCCTTATTATCGGAATCTAAAATTTGCGTTAATTGTTGTTAGTATAAATACTCAGGTGATTATACAAAACCGCGCGCTCTGATTGGTTCGCTATCTCGGATTATCAGCCGATAATCACCTCGACGAACAAAATGGCTGCCAGTCGTTCGCGCGCTTATGATGAAATATAATTTTTTCGTGTTGAACAATCCTTTTTTTCTTTTTTTGAAATAATCATCTATGTATTTATACTAAAACAATTATTCGCCTCAGGCTCAGTGATTATCGATGAATATTCACCTCGACTTCGTCTCGGTGAATATTCACCGATAATCACTTCGCCTTCGGCGAATAATTGTTAATTAACGTCAATTTCCGCGCCATTAATTAAGTAAAGAGTTAATTACCGCGACCTTCATTTCTATCATTTTAGCCCAGAATTGTCGACCTTCTCCAGACATTCCTGACGCCTAGAAAACTGAATAGCTTTAGTTTCTCGCACTTTTAAAAATTTCAGGTCAATCTTTCTAAAATTGGTTACCGTAAAAACAGTTCTTCTTCAGAATAGCTGTGAGAGAATGACTCTCAACATCTGCTTCCTGGATGTCGGTGAACTTTAAATAACTTGGTTCCTGTTGTTTAAAAACTTGCGTTTCTTGTTGTACGCCGCCTTAATTTTTGGGTCTTTAAAAATTTTACCTCGCCTTTCGCGTTAATTTCGGGCACAAGTGAATGAAAATACGCACAACTGATGGATCATGTAACAACTGAATGAAAATACGCACTACTGATCGATCAGATAACAACTGATCGATTTTAGCCATAACTGAATGAAAATGCGCACTACTGATGGATCATATCACAACTGATCGATTTTAGTCACAACTGAATGAAAATACGCACTACTGATCGATCATATAACAACTGATCGATTTTAGTCACACTGACCGAATGAAAATACAGACAACTGATCGATTTTAGTCACAACAGAACGAAAATACGGACAACTGATCGATCGGATTTCAAAATGATCTGCCATCACACGTAAAGGACGCAAACTTAACTATGTACGCTGACGACCATCAAATGTACGCTAAGGGAACGGACCACGAAACAGTTGGACGCAGCTTGAAAATTCATGGTAGGCAAGCCCTGACCTGGTACTCAAAGAACTATATAAAAGCAAACCCAGACAAGTTCCAGTCGCTAATTATTAATCCAAGGAAACTCGATAAGAACAAGAGTGACACAGTCCTCAACATTGACGACACAGACATTATAAAAACGGAAAAAATCAAACTATTGGGAGTTTACATCGACGATAAACTTGAGTTCACCGAGCATATCCGCGAGTTATGCATTAAGGCCAGCCAGAAAGTCGGAGTACTTTCTCGCCTTCGCAATTTAATACCTTGCAAGGCTAAGTTATTATTGTATAAGACATTCATTTTGCCTTACCTAACATACTGCCATTTAACATGGCAATTTTGTAGGTCATCGGACAAAAGGAAACTCGAGCGAATTCAGGAACGCGCACTTAGAGTTATATATAAATCACACTCCGAAACCTACAAAGAGCTCTTGGGACGTGCGGATTTGCCCACATTATATAATAGGCGTTTACAGGATACAGCAATACTTATGTACAAGGTCAAGAATGGGCTTGCACCAGAAAACGTCTCTGCCCTTTTCGTCCGCAAAAGCTCTACACACTCGCTTAGAAATAGTGATTTTGTCTTACCGCGTTTCGACACTAAACGTTACGGGAAACATTGTATTAGATATCTTGGACCATTACTATGGGCAAAATTAAGTAAAGACTTGAAAAACTCGCCTACAGTAGCTACTTTTAGAACTACAATTAGAAAACTCACTCTTTCGGACTACATAGAAAACAACAGCAACTGCTGTAAGCTCTGCAGTGCGTAGGAAATACTGCAAATACTAGTCTATTTCTTTTTAAGTATTTTAAATGATATCAGGCTAATAGAAAACACTGTAAGTACTAGTTGTTAATAGTTTCAATAGTTAGGCATTTTAAATGATTTTAGGTTAAGTATTCTAATTAGTGTCCCCAATTAGCCCACTAGGGCTAAATCCATAGACACTAAAATAAAGTTTTTACTTACTTACTTACGGATAACAACTGATCGATTTTAGTCACAACTGAATGAAAATACGCACAACCGATCGATCATATAACAACTGATCGATTTTAGTCACAACTGAATGAAAATACGCACTACTGATCGATCATAAATAACAACTGATCGAACAACTGAATGAAAATATGATCGATCGTACAGACCTATGATCGATTTCACACGACAAATTACCGACTGATATGCCGGCTGATCGATTTCATGCTTATATCCACGACTCCGAACAGAAAAAGATTAAAAATGTACAACCAATGAAAAAATTAATTTTGAAACAAACGGCGCGCAATACTTAAATGTAATAACCCCTTAGTGCGATAACACTAATAGACTTGAATATAGGAACATTATACTAACGTCATAAATGACAAATGATGTAACTAACATGTCATTAGCCATCTCACATGATCCGTCTCGCCACCTGTCCCGCCATCATTGTCATATCAGGAATCTTAACCTCATGACCAACACCCACGTGACCAGTAGAAAAATACGCAAATCACGTGACTAAATTAAACGTAATGGCATCGGCATTTTTGCCTTAGCTAATGGTTTCATTAACTATTCAAGTGGACAAAAGGCGGTCAGGTGGGTGTATAACGTAACGTAACTACCTTTTCATTTTTCTCAAAATGATGGCCTTGTATTAAGGTCTATCACACATAAGGCGGACACAGTAAGATTACTTTCATTATATTATTTCTTTTACGATTTGTACTATTATTGTTAAAAAATCAAGGTTGACTCAAAATTCTTAACTATTGAATACTTTTGCCAAAAATAACAAACATAAGAGAAGGTACAATTTTTCTTGAAAGTATTTCATAAACTAGAAATACGACTCTCGCAAAACCTCGCGAAGCTAGTTTCTAAAGAACTTGTAATTGTTTTTCCTGAGGGATAAAACCCCAATTTATGTATTTACTTATTGTTCTATCATTATAACTTTTTTCATTTTCTCATTTCTTGTATTTATTATGATGATTATTATTATTGTATTATGGCTATTATTATTATTCTAATTACTGGTATTGATATTATTATTATCATTTTTTTTTTATCTTTAACATAATATACTGTTATGGGGTGGGGGTGTATGTCCTAATCTGGGAAAAGGTTCATCTGCTACTTAAAGCAATACAGTTTTCTTTTGAATAGGGTTTGTATCAGAGGTGGCAAAAATTACTCAACTCTGAACAATACCATTTCTTCTTTTAGGCTTAGAATCTAGTCATGATTGCCACAGCCACAGGATCTTGAAATTCCCTGACTTTTTCCTGAAAAATGTAAAATTTCCCTTACCAACTAAATTAGAAAAGTCACAAATTAGTCCTGGTAATGGCCTCCAACCTCTCCTCACAGCCAACCCCTTAACCCATTTATTTAATATGCTTTCAGAAAGTCACACACAGTGAACATCCATTTATAGTTTCTTAAGTCATGGAAAAAGGATTGATTTTCTTGGAAACCCAAAATCAGCTTTTAATCAGTCATGTAATTCTATCAATCCAACACATTTCATGTCACATTCTTGGTTACAGCAAACCATCGCTGAATTGCCAAGAATTAAATCAGTACTCTTAAATTTCACATTTTCCTGACTTCTCTCAAATACTTAAACTTTTCCTGACTTTATTTGAAATTCCCTGACTTTTCCCTGACCTTAAAGAATTTTCTTACCCTTACCATTTCCTGACCTGTGGCAATCATACTAATGCAGACATTTGCCCATACAGTTAGTGTGGAAAATCATGATTGAAAGCAAAGGGCATTTAGGAAACTTCAATGATTTGTTATTACATACAGCAGCCTTGCAATTAATATATAAGAAAGATCGTAAAAATTTTGGCATTAAAAACTTTAGTTTCTCCCTTATAGAGTTTTTCCAATGTAAAAGGTCAACTGTATATTGTGGCTGTTATAAAATATTTGTATTTGACATCACAAAAGTGAATTAAACAGCATTAAGGAAAAAGGTTAAGATTTTATGCTTCATTTTGCAAAGTAGGGCTTAACTTTTCATTTGTGAGAAAATGGTGGGGGCTAAGAGAGTAATTCCAAGGGATACATGGAACTCAAAGGTAAACACGCATTTTGAAATGGCTATGGAACTTGTCTGTCCCAACGAAGCCTTTTAATTACTTAATACATATATGTAGCAAAGAAATATAGCAAAGAGAAATACTACTCAGAAGTCAGTAATAACATCAAATAATTGCATTGATCACTGATAACATCGCAGAACCAGTCACTTATTGTTTGCTATCTTTTCTGTTAAAAATGCTGAACACAGCTGCTACATCAAACAAATCTACAATATATTTTAACTGTTGCAATGATATCAGATCACATAATTATAAATAATTGCTATCACAACTGCAACTTCTGTATCGGGAATTTCTTTAAAATGGAAGGCAATCGTTTCATTACGAAAAATACCAACTTGCATTCTCATTGCAGTGTTACACTACATGACTGTCATCTTTCATTTCTTTGCGGTTGCTTTCTGTTTCCCCTTTCCTGGCACTTTTTTCACGACGATAAGGTAATCTGTTTTGTCGTTCTCCTTCTGATTCTGTCTGTATGCTGGAAGTCGTTCCTACTCGTTTTCCGTTCTGAGTCATTTTGCTAAATTTTGTTCGCCAATTTCGTTATGTAATCGCTCGCTCATGTCCTGTGTACCTAAAACGAGTCTTTGTTTCTATCGATAACAAGTTCAATTTGCAATCTAACTTGATCGTAACTTGATGATATTCCTGGTCCTTTTCCTTGCCGATTCCTTTGCTTTTTTTTTGAGCGAGCAGTTGTTGTCTTAGCTGCGATCTCTCTTGTTATTGTCCCTACCGTCGTTTCTCAATCTCTGCTTTGAGTCGCCGCTTCCCGTGTGTCGATTTTTGCGGCATTCGAACTTACTCGACGACGATCTCTCGCCACTCTTTCTTGTATATGTCGGAGATCTTTTTGCTAAGATGTACTTCCAAGACGAGTGAAATCGGTTCCCACAAAATTCACATTATTTTCAAAACATCATTCAAGGAACTCGTAATGGCGGACATTCACATGGAGTAATGTTGCCAGGTAACCTGGCCTGCGAACGGACACCTTTAAAATATAGATATATATATATACTAGAAATACGACTCCCGCAAAAACCTCGCGAAGCTAGTTTTTGAAGAAGTCACAATGCTTTCATATTTTATTCTTTATTTTTTTTTATATTATATATTTTATTTTTTATATTAGCGTAATCCCCATTATTTTATTTCTTATGCTGTGTTTGGTACACAATTAGTGACACCTGGTGCAAATTACAAGATCAGTATACCGCTCAACACAGTGCTTAAAAATTGACCTTCATTTAGCTCTTTCACTGCCACTGAGATTGCACCAGAGGGAATAGAAGTAAAATTATTTATTATCTTGACAGGGAATACAGAGTCGATGAAGTATCACAATAATATTCACTTAACACAAATTGAAAATGATTGTAAATCTTTTGCAGGTGAAATCTTGAAGAGTTGATATGAATGCTTGTGTTTACCACGGTGTAAAAACCTGTGTTTTTTTTCTTTAGTTTTATTTTCTTAGTCTCTACTGCTTTGTCTTCTTTGTTGTACATCACTTTTGAACACAATATGTTCTTACACAGAGGATGAGCTGAACGCTCCAATTATTTTTTGTTTATGTTTTTTTGGTTATAATTGCATGAGATTCATTGTAAGAAGAATCTTCTGATTAGATATTTTATTGTCTACTGCAGTCATTATTTCATTCCCGGGTAACCACAATTGAGAGCATTATGAATAGTGCATGTTTTAATGTGTGTACTCTTTCCAGTTGCAATGGTACCCCCAGTGGTAGATAGAAAAATTCCTCTTCCCTCAAAAGAGATGCCATATCAACAAATTGGGGGTAAAACAATTGGATTCTACAAAAGCTTTGAATAAAGGTTTGGTAATAGTGAGTGCCCACTGTATAGTATGTGGTTGTGCTATTTTTAGGTCATATCATAAAAACAATACATGTAAGAAAGAGTTATTGAAATCTTAATATGTTCAAAAAGATTGCTGCACTACGTACTCCTGTAAAAAAATAATGTGAAATCAACATCAATCAGTCAAAAGTATATACCACATGAAAGTTTAATTGTGCTGTTACAGAAACAGGCAAAATATCCATACCCAACCATAGAATAGTACATTATTTTGAATATATGAAAATTTCTATTATAAAAACTGCAGAAGAAAGATTTAATATAAGGACGGTATTTCATCGAAAAAGTCATGGCAGCCAGAGGTATTGAACTGTAACCAATGACATATAGTAACGAGAAGAACTATCATTATATTATTATCATTATTATTATCATTACTATTATTATTACTGGTATTGATATTATTATTGTTATATTTTTTATGTTAAACATAATATATTTTTATGGGGTGGGATTCATGTCTTAATCTTGGTAAAGTTATTGTTACTCTACTACTAAAAGCAATACAAAAATCTTCTTAATAGGCTTTCCATCAGAGGTGGTAGTAATCAAAACAGCTCCAAACAATACCATTTCTTCTTAAAGGCTTAGAATCTAGTGCAGTCATTTGTCTAGAAAGTTTGTGTGGAAAATCATTATTGAAAGCATAGGGCATTTAGGAAACTTGAAACACTTGTTACTACATACAGCACACTTGCAATGAATATATGAGAAAGATCATAAACATTTTGGCATTACAAAATTTATTTTCTTCTTTATAAAGTTTTTCCAATGTAAAAGGTTAATTGCATGTTGTGGTTGTTATGAAATATTGATATTTGACATAAAAATAAAGTAAACGGCAGAAAGTAACAAAGTTAATATGTTATGTCTAACTTTGCAAATTAAGGCTTGAATTAACATTTCATTTGTGAAAAAAGGGCAGGGGTTCTAGATAGCAATATTATCAGGGGGGGGGGGGTCATTGCACTCTAAGGTAAAACTGACCCATTGTGAAAAGGCTATGAAACTTGTCTCTACACAATATTATTGAAACCTTTCAATCAGAGAATACATACATATATATATATATATATATATATATATATATATATATAGGCAATTGTGGAAAACGAGGACGGACAACTTCGAGCGAAAAAAAAAAATATATATATATATATACAGTAAAAAATCTAAAAAAAGTTTAAAAATTTAATAAAAATAGACGTTTCGGTCAATGACCTTCATCAGTTGCAGTGAACTATCTAGTTCAGTGAACTATCTAGTTCTAACTATATAGGCACTGCAACTGATGAAGGTCATTGACCGAAACGTCTATTTTTATTAAATTTTTAAACTTTTTTTAGATTTTTTACTGTATATATATATATATATTTTTTTTTTTCGCTCGAAGTTGTCCGTCCTCGTTTTCCACAATTGCCTACAAATTTCATTACTCGAGGTTTGGACTACGAATCCTTTTGGATCCTTCTGGCGTGTGGCATCCCTGTTGGCTCGAAGCATCATAACTTTTTATATATATATATATATATATATATAAAAAACGGTTATAAAATGCCTCAAGCCAACAAAGAATGCCACTGCGTCAGGAGGATCAATGAAGATTCACAGTCCAAGCCTCACCACAAAAATGAATTTAAAAACGTTAGATAAAGCAAGGACGGACAACTTCTGACGATAAAAAAGTTAAAAAGTTAAAAATTTAATAGAAAAAACGTTTCGGTCTTAGACCTTCGTCAGTTACAGGAGAAAAAGGACGGAAACTAAGTTTAAATACGGTTACAGTGTGGGAGATTACATACCGAAATGAAAAATACTATCGTGCTATTAATACATCGTGATTAATACAATACAGGGAAAAAAATGCAAAACGAGAAATACAATGCTGTACTATAAATTACGTCATACAGGGTGATAATTAATAGACCAAACGAAAAAGATACAATGCTGTGCATAAATTACATTATAAAGCGGGATAATTGCAGAACTAGGTTAAATTCAACCTAAAAACTAAAATAGTTAAAATAGATAAAACGGACTCTTGCAATGCGGTAAATGTTACGGGAAAACTAGTTTACAAAGATATGCAGAAGAGCGATGAGGGACAAACAATTCAGCCAAACAATGGCTGCTTTAAATGTGAAAGAAATAGATGCGATCTCTGTCGAAATTTCTTTGTTGAATCTAAATCATTTCTAAGTTTTAGAACGTGCAGAAAATACACCATTCATTCAAGGCTTTCTTGTGATTCTAAAAACGTGATCTATTTAGTTTCCTGCAAGAAATGTCGTTTACAGTACGTAGGATCAACTACCACCGATTTTCGGGTTAGGTTTCGTAACCACAAGTCTGCTATGCTCACAAACAAAACCACTTGTGAGGTAGCAGTACATTTCAATAAAATTCCACACTCCTTGGATGATTTTGAATTCCAATGCATTGATCAGGTGCAGGCCCCTAATGACTTAGACGAGATCGATAGGTTTTTAATTACGAAAGAGGCTTATTGGAGTGCTCAACTGTTTTCTATGGCTCCCCATGGCTTAAATAAAAGAAAAGAATTTCACTCCAAAAACAGAATTTGTTATAATTAACTTTCTCTTGTGTAAATATGCGTTTGCGCCATAAAGCAGTCCAAAAGCCCTTCCTTGGATTTTGCCAGCTCTTTGGGTGTTAGGTATGCTCAAAGGCCCTGCCTGGGATCTTATTACAGCTTATTGTTTAAGGGCCCCTCCAGGGATTTTGTTGTTTGTCAACCCTTTAATGCTCCAAAGGCCTCGATTTGGGATTTTGTTATTAACCCTGTCCAGCGTAAACGTAGGTTTCTTCTGCATATCTTTGTAAACTAGTTTTCCCGTAATATTTACCGCATTGCAAGAGTCCGTTTTATCTATTTTAACTATTTTAGTTTTTAGGTTGAATTTAACCTAGTTCTGCAATTATCCCGCTTTATAATGTAATTTATGCACAGCATTGTATCTTTTTCGTTTGGTCTATTAATTATCACCCTGTATGACGTAATTTATAGTACAGCATTGTATTTCTCGTTTTGCATTTTTTTCCCTGTATTGTATTAATCACGATGTATTAATAGCACGATAGTATTTTTCATTTCGGTATGTAATCTCCCACACTGTAACCGTATTTAAACTTAGTTTCCGTCCTTTTTCTCCTGTAACTGACGAAGGTCTAAGACCGAAACGTTTTTTCTATTAAATTTTTAACTTTTTAACTTTTTTATCGTCAGAAGTTGTCCGTCCTTGCTTTATCTAACGTTTTTATATATATATATATATATATATATATATATAGCAAAGAGAAATACTACTCAGAATTCAGTAATCACATTTGCTTTATTTTAAAATGATCACATTGATCACTGATAATATTGCAGAACCAGTACTTTATAGTGACACAGGGTATACATTCTGTTGAAAATGTTTAACATAACTGCTAGATCAAGAAAATTTACAATATTTTCACTGTTGCAATGATATCGGATCACATCGTTATAAATGATTGTTATAACAACTGCAACTCTCTGTGTTGGAAATTACTTCAAACTGGAAACGCTATCGTTTTATTATGAAAAATACCTATTTACATTCTCTTGTAATCTGTTGGTCGTCTTCCGATTCCGGTTTTAGACTAATAGAATTATTTTCCAGAGACATCTCCAATCGTTGAAGTCGTTCTTACTCGGTGTCCCTTCTAAGTCGTTTTGCTAAATGTAGTACACCAATATATTTCGTTATGTAATCGTTCACTCATGTCCTGTATTTCTATCAATAACACATTCAAATTCAAAACTAACTTGATTGAATTCCTGGTCCTTTTCCCTGCTGTTTCGTTTGCCTTTTTCTGGAGCGAGCAGTTGTTGTCTTGGCTGCGATTTCTGTTGTTATTCTCCCTGCTGTCGTTTCTCTATCCCTGCTTTGAGTCGTGCTTTCCTCGTGTTGATTTTCACGGTATTCGAACTTACTCGGCGACGATCTCGTGCTAATATTTCTTGAATATCTTGGAGATCACCTTGCTGGGATGTACTTCCAGGACGAGTGAAATCGGTTTCCACAAAATTTACATTACTTTCAAAAAGGCATCACCGAATAATGGCGGAAATTCAGCGTTCTCAAGTGCGTTACTATTGCCAGGTAACCTGGCCTGCGAACGGACACCTTTAAAATATAGATATATATAAACATATATATAAATATATATATATACATATATAAAAACTCTCGGCTCGATTTACTCGGGCTTGCGAGCCACGTGGTCTGACCGGAACCGACACGATTAGTAACCTCGCTACGCTCGGCCTTCGGCCTCGCTTCGCGAGGAATAAACATATATATAACTAGAAATACGACTCCCGCAAAAACCTCGCGAAGCTAGTTTTTGAAGAAGTCACAATGCTTTCATATTTTATTCTTTATTTTTTTTTATACTAGAAATACGACTCCCGCAAAAACCTCGCGAAGCTAGTTTTTGAAGAAGTCACAATGCTTTTATATTTTATTTTATTGGTGCAAATTACATGATCAGTATACCGGTCAACACAGTGTTTAAAAATTGACCTTCATTTAGCTCTTTCACTGCCACTGAGATTGCACCAGAGGGAATAGAAGTAAAATTATTTATTATCTTGACAGGGAATACAGAGTCGATGAGGTATCACAATAATATTCACTTACCACAAATTGAAAATGATTGTAAATCTTTTGCAGGGGAAATCTTGAATAGTTGATATGAATGCTTGTGTTTACCACGGTGTAAAAACCTGTGTTTTTTTTAGTTTTATTTTCTTAGTCTGAGTCTACTGCTTTGTCTTCTTTGTTGTACATCCCTTTTAAACACAATATGTTCTTACACCGAGGATGAGTTGAATGCTCCAATTATTTTTTGTTTATGTTTTTTGCTTATAATTGCATGAGATTCATTGTAAGAAGAATCTTCTGATTAGATATATTATTGTCTACTGCAGTCATTATTTCATTCCTAGGTAACCACAATTGAGAGCATTATGAATAGTGCATGTTTCAATTTATGTACTCTCTTCAGTTGCAGTAGTACCCCCAGTGATGCCATATCAACAGAAGTGTGAGATACAATGTCATTACATAAAATAAAAATTGGGGGTAAAACAATTGGATTCTACAAAAAGTTTAAATAAAGGTTTAGTAATAGTGTGTGCCGACTGTATAGTATGTGGTCGTGCTATTTTTAGGTCATCTCATAAAATCAATACATGTAAGAAAGAGTTACTGAAATCTCAATATGTTGATAATTATTGCTGCACTACATAGTCCTGTAAAAAAATAATGTGAAATCAACATCAATCAGTCAAAACTGTATACCACATGAAAGTTTAATTGTGCTGTTACAGAAACAGGCAAAATATCCATAACCAAACAGAGAATAGTACATTATTTTGAATATATGAAAATTTCTATTATAAAAACTACAGAAGAAAGATTTAATATACGCATGGTATTTCATCGAAAAAGTCATGGCAGGCAAAGGTATTGAACTTGTAACCAATGACATATGGTAACGAGAAGCACTATCATTATATTATTATCATTATTATTATCATTACTGTTATTATTACTGGTATTGATATTATTATTGTTATACTTTTTACGTTAAACATAATATATTTTTATGGGGTGGGATGCATGTCCTAATCTTGGTAAAGATATTGTTACTCTACTACTACAAGCAATACAAAAATCTTCTTAATAGACTTTCCATCAGAGGTGGTAGTAATCAAAACAGCACCAAAGAATACCATTTCTTCTTTAAGGCTTAGAATCTAGTGCAGTCATTTGTCTATACAGTTTGTGTGGAAAATCATTGAAAGCATAGGGCATTTAGCAAACTTGAAACACTTGTTACTACATACAGCACACTTGCAATGAATATATGAGAAAGATCATAAACATTTTGGCATTACAAAATTTATTTTCTTCTTTATAAAGTTTTTCCAATGTAAAAGGTTAATTGCATGTTGTGGTTGTTATGAAATATTGATATTTGACATCATAAAAATAAAGTAAACAGCAGAAAGTAACAAAGTTAATATGTTATGTCTAACTTTTCAAATTAAGGCTTGAATTAACATTTCATTTGTGAAAAAAGGGCAGGGGTTCTAGATAGCAATATTATCAGGGGAGGGGGGTTCATTGCACTCTAAGGTAAAACTGACCCATTGTGAAAAGGCTATGAAACTTGTTGTCTCTACGCAATATTATTGAAACCTTTCAATCAGAGAATACATACATATATATATAGCAAAGAGAAATACTACTCAGAATTCAGTAATCACATTTGCTTTATTTTGAAATGATCGCATTGATCACTGATAATATTGCAGAACCAGTACTTTATAGTGACACAGGGTATATATTCTGTTGAAAATGTTTAACAGAACTGCCAGATCAAGAAAATTTACAATATTTTTACTGTTGCAATGATATCAGATCACATCGTTATAAATGATTGCTATAACAACTGCAACTCTCTGTGTTGGGAATTACTTCAAACTGGAAACGCTATCGTTTTATTATGAAAAATACCTATTTACATTCTCTTGTAATCTGTTGGTCATCTTCCGATTCCGTTTTTAGACTAATAGAATTATTTTCCAGAGATATCTCCAATCGTTGAAGTCGTTCTTACTCGGTGTCCCTTCTAAGTCGTTTTGCTAAATGTAATACGCCAATATATTTCGTTATGTAATCGTTCACTCATGTCCTGTATTTCTATCAATAACACATTCAAATTCAAAACTAACTTGATTGAATTCCTAGTCCTTTTCCCTGCTGTTTCGTTTGCCTTTTTCTGGAGCGATCAGTTGTTGTCTTGGCTGTTGTTATTCTCCCTGCTGTCGTTTCTCTATCCCTGCTTTGAGTCGTGCTTTCCCCGTGTTGATTTTCACGGTATTCGAACTTACTCGGCGACGATCTTGTGCTCATATTTCTTGAATATCTCGGAGATCACCTTGCTGGGATGTACTTCCAGGACGAGTGAAATCGATTTCCACAAAATTTACATTACTTTCAAAAAGGCATCACCGAATAATGGCGGAAATTCAGCAGTTCTCAAGTGCGTTACTATTGCCAGGTAACCTGGCCTGCGAACGGACACCTTTAAAATATAGATATATATATATAAACATATATATAAATATATATATATATATATACATATATAAAAACTCTCGGCTCGATTTACTCGGGCTTGCGAGCCACGTGGTCTGACCGGAACCGACACGATTAGTAACCTCGCTACGCTCGGCCTTCGGCCTCGCTTCGCGAGGAATTATATATTTTATTTTTTATATTAGCGTAATCCCCATTATTTTATTTCTTATGCTGTGTTTGGTACACAATTAGTGACACCTGGTGCAAATTACAAGATCAGTATACCGCTCAACACAGTGCTTAAAAATTGACCTTCATTTAGCTCTTTCACTGCCACTGAGATTGCACCAGAGGGAATAGAAGTAAAACTAGAAATACGACTCCCGCAAAAACCTCGCGAAGCTAGTTTTTGAAGAAGTCACAATGCTTTTATATTATATTCTTTATTTATATTTTACATTTTATTTTTTATATCAGCGTAATCCCCATTATTTTATTTCTTATGCTGTGTTTTGTACACAATTAGTGACACCTGGTGCAAATTACATGATGAGTATACAGCTCAACACAGTGCTTTAAAATTGACCTTCATTTAGCTCTTTCACTGCAACTGAGATTGCACCAGAGGGAATGAAAGTAAAATTATTTATTATCTTGACAGGGAATAGAGTCTATGAAGTACCACAATAATATTCACTTAACACAAATTGAAAATCATTGTAAATCTCTTGCAGGTGAAATTTTGAAGAGTTGATATGAATGCTTGTGTTTACCACAGTGTAAAAACCTGTGTTTTTTTTTCTTTAGTTTTATTTTCTTAGTCTCTACTGCTTTGTCTTCTTTGTTGTACATCACTTTTAAACACAATATGTTCTTACACTGAGGATGAGTTGAATGCTCCAATTATTTTTTGTTTATGTTTCTTGGTTATAACTGCATGAGATTCATTGTAAGAAGAATCTTCTGATTAGATATTTTATTGTCTACTGCAGTCATTATTTCATTCCCGGGTAACCACAATTGAGAGCATTATGAATAGTGCATGTTTTAATTTGTGTATTCTTTTCAGTTGCAATGGTACCCCCAGTGGTAGATAGAAAAATTCCTCTTCCCTCAGAAGAGATGCCATATCAGCAGAAGTGTGAGATACAATGTCATTACATAAAAAAAAATTGGGGGTAAAACAATTGGATTCTACAAAAACTTTGAATAAAGGTTTGGTAATAGTGAGTGCCGACTGTATAGTATGTGGTTGTGCTATTTTTAGGTCATATCATAAAAACAATACATGTAAGAAAGAGTTATTGAAATCTTAATATGTTCAAAAAGATTGCTGCACTACGTACTCCTGTAAAAAAATGTGAAATCAACATCAATCAGTCAAAAGTATATACCACATGAAAGTTTAATTGTGCTGTTACAGAAACAGGCAAAATATCCATACCCAACCACAGAAGATTATATTATTTTGAACATATGTAAATTTCTATTATAAAAACTGCAGAAGAAAGATTTAATATAAGGATGGTATTTCATCGAAAAAGTCATGGCAGCTCCAGGTATTCAATGACATATAGTAACGAAAAGAACTATCATTATATTATTATTATCATTACTATTATTATTACTGGTATTGATATTATTATTATTATTATTGTTATATTTTTCATGTTAAACATAATATATTTTTATGGGGTGGGATGCATGTCCTAATCTTGGTAAAGGTATTGTTACTCTACTACTACAAGCAATACAAAAATCTTCTTAATAGGCTTTCCATCAGAGGTGGTAGTAATCAAAACAGCTCCAAACAATACCATTTCTTCTTTAAGGCTTAGAATCTAGTGCAGTCATTTGTCTATAAAGTTTGTGTGGAAAATCATTATTGAAAGCATAGGGCATTTAGGAAACTTGAAACACTTGTTACTACATACAGCACACTTGCAATGAATATATGAGAAAGATCATAAACATTATGGCATTAAAAAATTTATTTTCTTCTTTATAAAGTTTTTCAATGTAAAAGGTTAATTGCATGTTGTGGTTGTTATGAAATATTGATATTTGACATCATAAAAATAAAGTAAACAGCAGAAAGTAACAAAGTTAATATGTTATCTCTAACTTTTCAAATTAAGGCTTGAATTAACATTTCATTTGTGGAAAAAGGGCAGGGGTTCTAGATAGCAATATTATCAGTGGGGGGGGGGGGGGGTCATTGAACTCTAAGGTAAAACTGACCCTTTGTGAAAAGGCTATGAAACTTGTTGTCTCTACGCAATATTATTGAAGCCTTTCAATCAGAGAATACATACATATATATATGGCAAAGAGAAATACTACTCAGAATTCAGTAATCACATTTGCTTTATTTTGAAATGATCGCATTGATCACTGATAATATTGCAGAACCAGTACTTTATAGTGACACAGGGTATATATTGTGTTGAAAATGTTTAACATAACTGCTAGATCAAGAAAATTTACAATATTTTCACTGTTGCAACGATATCAGATCACATCGTTGTAAATGATTGTTATAACAACTGCAACTCTCTGTGTTGGGAATTTCTTCAAAATGGAAACGCTATCGTTTTATTATGAAAAATACCTACTTACATTCTCTTGTAATCTGTTGGTCGTCTTCCGATTCCGTTTTTAGACTAATAGAATTATTCTCCAGAGACATCTCCAATCGTTGAAGTTCGTTCTACTCGGTTTCCCTTCTAAGCCGTTTTGCTAAATTTAGTACGCTAATATATTTCGTTATGTAATCGTTCACTCATGTTCTGTATTTCTATCAATAACACATTCAAATTCCAAACTAACTTGGTTGAATTCCTGGTCCTTTTCCCTGCTGTTTCGTTTGCCTTTTTCTAGAGCGAGCAGTTTTTGTCTTTGCTGCGATGACGGATGTCTGTCGTTATTCTCCCCGCTGTCGTTTCTCTATCCCTGCTTTGAGTCGTGCTTTCCTTGTGTTGATTTTCACGGTATTCGAACTTACTCGGCGACGATCTCGAGCTAATCTTTCTTGAATATCTCGGAGATCATCTTGCTGGGATGTACTTCCAGGACGAGTGAAATCGGTTTCCACAAAATTTACGTTTCTTTCAAAAAGGCATCACGGAATTCGAAATGGCGGTTCAGCAGTTCTCAAGTGCGCTACTATTGCCAGGTAACCTGGCCTGCGAACGGACACCTTTAAAATATAGATATATGTATATATATATAAATATATATATATACATATATAAAAACTCTCGGCTCGATTTACTCGGGCTTGCGAGCCACGTGGTCTGACCGAAAGCGACACGATTAGTAACCTCGCTACGCTCGGCCTTCGGCCTCGCTTCGCGAGGAATTATTTATTATCTTGACAGGGAATACAGAGTCGATGAAGTATCACAATAATATTCACTTAACACAAATTGAAAATGATTGTAAATCTTTTGCAGGTGAAATCTTGAAGAGTTGATATGAATGCTTGTGTTTACCACGGTGTAAAAACCTGTGTTTTTTTTCTTTAGTTTTATTTTCTTAGTCTCTACTGCTTTGTCTTCTTTGTTGTACATCACTTTTGAACACAATATGTTCTTACACAGAGGATGAGCTGAACGCTCCAATTATTTTTTGTTTATGTTTTTTTGGTTATAATTGCATGAGATTCATTGTAAGAAGAATCTTCTGATTAGATATTTTATTGTCTACTGCAGTCATTATTTCATTCCCGGGTAACCACAATTGAGAGCATTATGAATAGTGCATGTTTTAATGTGTGTACTCTTTCCAGTTGCAATGGTACCCCCAGTGGTAGATAGAAAAATTCCTCTTCCCTCAAAAGAGATGCCATATCAACAAATTGGGGGTAAAACAATTGGATTCTACAAAAGCTTTGAATAAAGGTTTGGTAATAGTGAGTGCCCACTGTATAGTATGTGGTTGTGCTATTTTTAGGTCATATCATAAAAACAATACATGTAAGAAAGAGTTATTGAAATCTTAATATGTTCAAAAAGATTGCTGCACTACGTACTCCTGTAAAAAAATAATGTGAAATCAACATCAATCAGTCAAAAGTATATACCACATGAAAGTTTAATTGTGCTGTTACAGAAACAGGCAAAATATCCATACCCAACCATAGAATAGTACATTATTTTGAATATATGAAAATTTCTATTATAAAAACTGCAGAAGAAAGATTTAATATAAGGACGGTATTTCATCGAAAAAGTCATGGCAGCCAGAGGTATTGAACTGTAACCAATGACATATAGTAACGAGAAGAACTATCATTATATTATTATCATTATTATTATCATTACTATTATTATTACTGGTATTGATATTATTATTGTTATATTTTTTATGTTAAACATAATATATTTTTATGGGGTGGGATTCATGTCTTAATCTTGGTAAAGTTATTGTTACTCTACTACTAAAAGCAATACAAAAATCTTCTTAATAGGCTTTCCATCAGAGGTGGTAGTAATCAAAACAGCTCCAAACAATACCATTTCTTCTTTTAAGGCTTAGAATCTAGTGCAGTCATTTGTCTAGAAAGTTTGTGTGGAAAATCATTATTGAAAGCATAGGGCATTTAGGAAACTTGAAACACTTGTTACTACATACAGCACACTTGCAATGAATATATGAGAAAGATCATAAACATTTTGGCATTACAAAATTTATTTTCTTCTTTATAAAGTTTTTCCAATGTAAAAGGTTAATTGCATGTTGTGGTTGTTATGAAATATTGATATTTGACATAAAAATAAAGTAAACGGCAGAAAGTAACAAAGTTAATATGTTATGTCTAACTTTGCAAATTAAGGCTTGAATTAACATTTCATTTGTGAAAAAAGGGCAGGGGTTCTAGATAGCAATATTATCAGGGGGGGGGTGGGGGTCATTGCACTCTAAGGTAAAACTGACCCATTGTGAAACGGCTATGAAACTTGTCTCTACACAATATTATTGAAACCTTTCAATCAGAGAATACATACATATATATATATATATATATATATATATAGCAAAGAGAAATACTACTCAGAATTCAGTAATCACATTTGCTTTATTTTAAAATGATCACATTGATCACTGATAATATTGCAGAACCAGTACTTTATAGTGACACAGGGTATACATTCTGTTGAAAATGTTTAACATAACTGCTAGATCAAGAAAATTTACAATATTTTCACTGTTGCAATGATATCAGATCACATCGTTATAAATGATTGCTATAACAACTGCAACTCTCTGTGTTGGAAATTACTTCAAACTGGAAACGCTATCGTTTTATTATGAAAAATACCTATTTACATTCTCTTGTAATCTGTTGGTCGTCTTCCGATTCCGGTTTTAGACTAATAGAATTATTTTCCAGAGACATCTCCAATCGTTGAAGTCGTTCTTACTCGGTGTCCCTTCTAAGTCGTTTTGCTAAATGTAGTACACCAATATATTTCGTTATGTAATCGTTCACTCATGTCCTGTATTTCTATCAATAACACATTCAAATTCAAAACTAACTTGATTGAATTCCTGGTCCTTTTCCCTGCTGTTTCGTTTGCCTTTTCCTGGAGCGAGCAGTTGTTGTCTTGGCTGCGATTTCTGTTGTTATTCTCCCTGCTGTCGTTTCTCTATCAGTAGTAGTGAATGGCCGATTCTAGCGCAGCGCACTTTTTTAATGAAAAAAAAAATTTTAATCAAAAATTATCATAAAATTAAACAGAGATTTTATCAGATCGATGCCAAGCCGATGTCAATCCATCACCAAGCCTATGCCAAGCCTTTACCAAGCCTTTACCAAGCCTATGCCAGAATTAAATTAATACAATAATAAAAAAAAAAAAAAAATGAAAATAAATGTGGTTTAAAAAGATGATTAATGAAATATTAAATGGAGAATTTAGAAATATTACATGTGCCTCAATTGAGAAATATTGCTAGAGAACTTAATGTTCCCAATTATTTCAGGCTGCGTAAACCTGAACTTATTGATGCTATTAATAATATTAATCCTCCAAGAAATAATACACAAAACCGATTTCAAAGATTAAATGTACAACAACTGAAAGATCTTGCTAGAGATCAGGGCATTCCCCGCTATTATAGACTGCGTAAACAAGAACTTATTACTGCTCTTAATACTATTGAAAATACAACAAACCAACAACAAAGACCCAATCCAGCCCTCAGAAATGATATACAAAACCCACCACAAACATTTAATGCAGAAACACCACCACCAGGTTCACCGGATAGATCTTGGGTAAAAGAACCCCCAGGCTCGCCCCCACCCAATCTTACTAAACCCAAACCACCGCGTTCACCTCTACCTAGAAAAAATATTACAAAAAGAAAACTTGCGCCTACTTTTATAAAACCACAAAAACCATCAAACAAAACTTTTAATTGGGGAAATTATTCATTTAAGGTTATGGATAACAACGAGTTTGTAAAAAAGCTTGCAGATTTAACCAATGAAAATATAATAAAACTTACTAATGATAGGCCACCAAAACCACAAAGGCGGGTAAATATATCTGATAGTGTGAGAGATGAATTGAATGAAGAAAAGGAAGAATTCAGTATAAAAGAACAAAAAACAGCATTAAAAGGGTATTTGAAAACATATAGAATAGATGGAAAGAAAGGATATGATGAACAAACATTTATCAATAAAATAAAACCAAAAGTTATAGATCTAATTAATAAACAAAAGAAGCCACTAAAGTTAAAATTTATACTTTGCAGCAGATTTTTTCAAACTATTTTTAAAGATGGGGGTATGTTTTCTAGCAAGATTATAACAGAAGCAATATTTCATAGCAAAAAACCGGAGGTTGTAACAGAGGCGGAAGATTTATCCAACTTATTTGACGTGATGATTAGATATATGCTTGATCTTTCTGAAAATTTTGCACAAAACGGCAGCGGTTGGATATTTGATAGTGTGATATACTTTGATATAAATATAGATCCATATGAACCTATTTCTGGAAGTTCCTATATTGAATTACCACAAAAATTAGCAGAAAAAAAGGCGATTATAAATGTTAAGAATGAAAATGATCAAGAGTGTTTTAAGTGGGCAGTTACTTCCGCCGCGTTTCCTAAAGAGAAAGATCCACAAAGACTAAATAAACAAATGAGAGAGAACTCTGAGAAGTTTGACTGGACAGGAATTGAGTTCCCAACTTCACTAAAAAATATTGACAAGTTTGAAAAGCAAAATCCCTATTATGCGATTAATGTGCACGGATTTGATAAAGAAAAAGGCGAAGTATACCCTCTGAGAATAAGTAAGAAACAAAGTGGTTATTTGATTGAATTACTTCTAATATCGAATGATGAAGGAAATAGTCACTACTGTTGGATAAAGAATTTTAGTAGACTTCTATCATCGCAAATAAATAATAAACAACACAAACGAGAATTTTGTCGCAGATGTTATAATTCATTTCCCACAGAAACTTCATTAGAAAAACATCTTGAATATTGCGCTACAAATGAAGAAGTAAAGATTGTTATGCCTATGGATAAAGATGGAAATCCTAAGTTTATTAATTTTAAGAACTTCAATAGAAAAATGCGAGTACCATTTGTTGTATATGCGGACTTTGAGTGTTACCCAGAGAAAATACACACCTGCTCGCCAGATGAAAGTGAAAGTTTTACTAATCAATACCAAAAACACAAACCATCAGGATTCAGTTATCTCATAAAATCTTTTGATGATAAAATATTTCCACCCGAGCTTGCACAATACACCGCCGAATCCCCAGATGATGATATCCCACAGATATTTGTAGATAATTTAGAGCAGGATATTAAAAAAATTTACAATAAGACAAAATACAATAAGAAGGTGAGAAATATGACAGAAATGGATAAAAAAGAATATGAAAATGCTACTCACTGTTATATCTGTGAGAAAGAATTGGGAGAAGATAAGGTATTAGATCATTGCCATCTTACAGGAAATTATAGAGGAGCAGCTCATAATGAATGCAACTTAAATTACAAGATTCCAAAGTTCTTTCCCGTAATATTTCACAACCTATCTGGATATGACGCGCATCTTTTTATCAAGAATCTTGGTACAACAAAAGGTAATATAAACTGCATACCTAATAATGAGGAAAAGTATATTTCTTTCACAAAACAGATTGTGGTTGATACATTTACAAATAAAGAAGGCAATCGGGTTGAGGTGAAACGTGATATTAGATTCATAGATTCATTTAAATTTATGGCATCAAGTCTTGATAAATTAGTAACTAATCTGCCAAATGAATCTTTCAAAAACCTAAAGAGTTGTTATAAAGGTGATAAATTAAAGTTATTGTTGAGAAAAGGAGTTTTTCCATATGATTGGTTTGATAGCTTCGATAAACTCAACGCAACTCAACTTCCGCCTAAAGAAGCGTTCTACTCAAAACT
Source organism: Ricordea florida (assembly GCA_949710005.1). Classification (NCBI taxonomy): domain Eukaryota; kingdom Metazoa; phylum Cnidaria; class Anthozoa; order Corallimorpharia; family Ricordeidae; genus Ricordea; species Ricordea florida. The sequence continues at coordinate 24,041,544 of OX453277.1, read as the reverse complement.
AAGCGATGAAGATATAACAGAAGATAACTACCAGCACGCTAAAAAGGTGTGGGAAACCTTCAATATGAAAACAATGAGGGAATATCACAACCTATATCTTGAGTCAGATGTATTACTTTTAGCGGATGTATTTGAGAACTTTAGAGATGTTTGTAGTAAAAACTATGGATTGGATCCCGCCTGGTATTATACAGCACCAGGACTAGCTTGGGATGCAACATTAAAGATAACAAAGGTTAATTTAGAGTTGCTGGCCGACATTGACATGCTACTTATGATTGAAAAAGGTGTGCGGGGTGGGGTATCCATGATATCTACTAGATATGGGAAAGCTAACAACCCCTACATGAACGAATATGATCCAAAACTGCAAACAAAGTATATTACATATCTCGACGCAAACAATCTATATGGTGGGGGAATGAGCGAAAAACTACCTACGCATGGTTTTAGATGGATGAGTGAAGAAGATCTTAAAAACTGGAAAAATATCTCCTGTATAATAGAGGTTGATTTGGAATACCCAACTAACCTTCACGACTTGCATAATGATTATCCTCTAGCCCCAGAGAGACTTACAATTAATAAGGTTGAGAAATTGATTCCAAACCTAAACAATAAGGTAAAGTATGTTGTTCATCATGAAACACTAAAACTTTACGAAAGTCTTGGATTAAAAGTTACAAAAATTCATAGAGGCATTACATTCAAAGAGTCAGCTTGGTTAAAACCATACATTGACTTGAATACAAACCTAAGAGCTAAAGGAAATAACGATTTTGAGAAAGATTTCTTCAAACTTATGAATAACTCTGTATTTGGTAAAACAATGGAAAACATTAGAAAAAGGGTGGATGTGCGATTAGTTACGAATGAAAAAGATTCGAAAAAATTAATATCAAAACCTAACTATCGGCATAGTACTATCTTTTGTGAAAATCTTGTGGCTATCCACATGAAGAAAACAAAGCTAGTATTCAATAAACCTGTTTACTTGGGTATGTGCATTCTGGATCTAAGTAAAACAATAATGTACAAATTTCACTATAATTATATTAAACCTAAATATGGAGAAAAAGCAAAATTGTTGTTTACAGATACGGACAGCCTTGCATATGAAATAGAAACAGAAGATTTCTATAAAGATATTAGCCCCGATGTGAGAAAAATGTTCGATACCAGCAATTTTCCTAAAGACCATCCGTCCGGTATTGAGACTGGCGTGAATAAGAAAGTTGTTAATATGTTTAAAGATGAGACCGGTGGTAGGCAGATAACTGAATTTGTAGGACTACGAGCAAAGCTTTACTCCTACAAGATGGATGAAGGTGAAGAAGAAAAGAAATGTAAGGGAGTAAAGAAGGCAATCGTGAAAAAAACCATAAGATTTAATGATTATAAGGATTGCCTTTTCAATAAAGAGCCACAGATGAGACGGATGAATGTATTAAGAAGCCATAAGCACGACGTTTTTTCAGAAACAATTAATAAAGTTGCACTGTCTTGTGATGATGATAAGAGAGAAATTTGTGAAGATAATATAAATACTTTTGCCTACGGACATTATCTTTGCAAAACAGAATTAGGAGGCAACTCAGTATCATGAGGTATAACCTGTAATTCTTCTCTAACAAACCCACGTCTTGGCCCATCCGCTAAATAATATAAAACTGGTTGATTTGATGAAACGACACTACGCTTAATATCATAAACTTTGATACTCCAAATAGGATCTGTAGCTCGTCTTTTTTCACCACCCTCGAGTTCACCAGGAGATAATAAATATCTAACTTTAACACTAAGAGGTAATCTAACCTCATCAAGACCCACAACTCGTTGATAATTTTTAGGACTAATATCAACCTCTTTCATTTTTATAGCTTTATCAGGTTCTTTACCAGTTATTCTCGTTGGCGTATTATTCAAAGTTTTCAAAATATCTGGTAATCGTTTCACCCATACTCTGGATCGATCATCGCTTATCATTTCTTGCGCATATTGATGACTAAATAATTTTTCACTTAATGCCCTATTTGCTCTTTCCACAAACGCTTGAGCTCTATGGTTTCCGGCTTCGCTTCTTTGTATTTTCACATTATGGTAATTCATAAGTTTTGTCACATCACCCATAAATTCTCTTCCAGGATCGACCATTAATGTTTTAGGATATTTTAACTTTCTGGAATATATTTTTTCAAAAGCTTTGGATATCTCATGACTTTCTTTTGTGGTTAATGCTTCAGCATCTTTGTATCTACTTGCCACATCAACCACAACTAATGCATATTTATATGTTTTTCTTCCAACTCTATCATGCGGTAAAAATAATAAATCTGCTTGATGAATCTGATTAGGTTTATCCTCTGTCCAGTGAGGCCTAGGTATATATTTTGGATATGGAAGATATATTTGCCATATTGCTTGTTTCTCTAACCATTGTTTTGCTTCATCTTCACTAACCTTCACTTCGTGGGAGGGCTTTGCCTGATTTGCCTTTTCAGCTAATTTAGGAATTGCAGAATATCCTTTCCAATATCCTTCAGTTGAATAATATATCCGCTCGAAGAGCGAGCCCGGCTTCACCGATATTTTTGTTATCTTTTCGTTACTCATTTAAGGATTAACCAAAGTATCTTATAAATTATAATGGAGGAAGAAAAAATAAATTTTAGTGAATATCAAATTAATATGATGAAAAAAATTATAATTTCAAAAATTCACAATATGGAAGATGGTGATGAAATTTTTAATGTAATGCTTGTAATTGAATGAGTAAGAGAAAGTTTAGTAAAATATATTGAAGAATTAGGGAATAAAAAAAAAATACCAATTCAGCTGCCCAAGAGGTTTAAAGATTAGTCAAAATATCTTATAAATTAAATATGACGTCTGAAAAAATTAATCCAAACAGAATTCCACGAGAACCATTTGGGTTGAAAGCAGAATCAACTTTGAATAGAATTACATTAAATCCATCCTCGGCCAGCCCTGGAGAAACATTATATATAAATATCCCTAAACTTTCTGATAATTTAGTGATTGTACCTGGAAGTGTATCTCTACTTTTTGATTTGGAAGTTGATGGGCATGCTAATAACACCCTTGTGAATAATGTGGGCAGTAATCTTGTATCCAGATTAAGGGTTCTTTTTGGTGGTGAAACATTACAGGATACCCAAAGATACGATCTATTTCAAACATATCATGATTTATTTTTATCAGATGAGGATCGCGGGGATAAATTAAGACAAGGTATTTCTTCAGAAAACATGAGAAAACTAAGGACAAATGCCGGTGATAAGAAAACTCAAGATGTTAGGGAAGTAGCTCTTGCATCAGTACATAATACCAAGTATCATATTCCACTAAATCACCCTATTCTAAAAGATCACGGAGTTTTCTATCCAAAAGCTCTAGATCATCATCTAATCTTTGAGATTACGCTAGCCCCAGTTTCTGATATTGTTGTTTTTTCTGATACTACAAAGACCCCCACATATTCAATCAAAAACCTAGAGTTAGAATATTCTTCCATTTCAAGCGAATACTTGGCTCGTGAGGCACAAGCAGCTTATCAGGTTGGAAAAGGATTCTTTTACGAAAATGTTACTCTACACAAAACTTTTACTTTTTCCATAGGCGGGGACACTGTTATTAACCAGCATATTAATCTACCTAGAAGGTCAATGACAGGAATATTATTTTTGTTTAAATTACCCAACGCTGCTGGAGCTCGAAACTCTGAAAGTTTTTACAATCCAGGGATCACCTCTATCAATATAGATGTTGATGGAGTACCAAATCGTTTATACTCTAAGGGAATGATACCTTCTGATATCTGGGAGTCAGTGAAGAAAAGATTTGGAAGAAATGACATGAAAGAAAAGGATTTTTATTATGACAAGTTTGCATTATGGGTTGATTTGAGAACTCACCCTGATAATGATATTCATGGAGGAGGTTTGGTTTTAAACAATACAAGGGATGGGGTAAAACTAGAAATTAAAAGAAAACAAAGCGGATCTGGCACTGTAACCTGTTATATGTTTGTTGTAGCCGATGCAATGATGGAAATTATGAATTCAAACTTACATTCGATAAAGTACTGAGAATCTAAAATTTAAAACCTAATGTTATAATACAAAAAAATATGGAAGAATTGAGAGATAAAATCCCTTTTCATTGTATTATAACTGGACCAACAAATTGTGGAAAAACAAAATACATCATAGATCAACTCCGAGGCCCCTTCAGAAAAGTTTTTGAATTCATTGTTTTAATATGTCCAACTTTTTCTAAAAATAAAACCTATCATAATTTTGCTCGCGGAGATAAGAGATTCTTTGTATTGTCACCCGATGCTAGTAATATAGACGAGATTAATGAATTATTAACTGATTGCCAAACTTTATTCTCTGGAACAAACACATTAATAATTTTAGACGATTGCGCTGTATCTAATGATCTGAAGAAAAGATCAAACAAGTTTATAGATTTAGCATTCTCCGGAAGGCATCATGGTTTATCAGTTTGGGTTCTCACTCAGCAATTAACATCAATTGCAAAACCTTTCCGAGAAAATGTGGCTTGTGTGGTCTCATTTCATAATCCGTCGCAGAAAGGTATGAAGATGTTTTTTGAAGATTATGGAGGCGATTTGGATTATGAATCATGTAAAAAATTTATGCAATTATTAAAAACTGAAAAATATTCTAGACTATGTTTATGTCTACGTTACCCATTCAATTGTTATTTGGAAATTCCAAACGGAGCGTAGCGAAGTGCGGAACACAACCAAAGGTAGTAACCTGAGGTGATTTAAAAGAATCTTTGTATTATTAGAAAATTATAAGATGACAGAAGTTGAAGATTATATAGAAGAACAACCTGAGGTAAAAGACAATGTAAAATCTGATGATATTGAAATTAAACAAGAATCACTAGCTATTCTCGCATCTCTAGGAAATACAAAGGAATATTTAGGAGTTGATATGAGTCTGGGTGATGTAAAAAAATTATCAGTAAAAGATGTTGATAAATATTATAATCGGTATCAGGCGGTATTAGGTAAGAAAATTAGCGGTGGGTTGGTAGATTCATCTCTTCAATTAGTTTCGCAAGTCATTTCTTACATGGTTCCTGTAGATGATATAGAAGCTCTTTGTTCAGATTTGAAGAATGATGATTTGGTTAATCGTGAACTGACAAACATTGTAGGCCTCTTAGCATTGAAAGCAGGAAGACTTGCAGCACTTGCTAGCGGGCTGTTCCAGGTTGCTAAACACATAAAATTCAACAAAAATCAACAAGTTACAAGTACAACTGAGCATAAAATACAAGAGGATATCAACAAAACTGAGCAGTCTACTAAGCAAGATGCTAGCGGTACTGATACTGTCTACTGAGCATTATGTGATTGATTTAAAGATTTCTTAATGATATGTAAAATAATGTCTGAAGAAGTTGTTGAGCAAATTACAAGAGATCCTCCAAAAGAAGAGGAAAAAACTGTGGGAAAAAAGGCAAAAAATCCTAAAAAAGTAGAAGCTGGTAAGAAATTAGCCGAATATAATAAAAAAGCAAAAGAAGCATTAGCCCGGGAAAACCAACGGGCCGCGGAGCAAATGAAACGAGAGGATATAAAAAATGAACCAGAAAATAATGAAGAAAATACAAAAGCGTGGCTTCCAGAATTATCTTTTACTACTGTTTTATCCATAATTGGAATAGGGTTTACAGCATTTGATATGTTTATGAGATACCGGGGAACTCGAACCGGCGAAGCTGAATATTACAAAAATAGAATACCTGATTTATCGCAAGTTCCTAAATTACCACAACCATCAAATATCCAACCACAACCGTCAGATCGGCCAAAAATTGGAATGATGTAATGTAAACCCTAAAGGGATCTAAAGATTTCTTACTGATGTAGTAAAAAATCATGTCAAACGAAAACAAACTTGTGAAAACTGTTACTGATTCAGCGGTCCTTATCGGATTAGCTGCTGGAGTTGGATATGTAGCTAAAAAAGCAATGAAAGAATCATTTATGAACGATCCATCCTCGAGTATTGTAAATTATGCTAAGTGGGTCGCTGTATTGTCAGGTAGTATGTATCTAAAAACATATTTAGAGGATCAAAAGATTTTACCAAAATAATTATTTATAGACCTGAGTGAAGCGAAGAAACATGGCAACAATAGCAATGATGTTAGGAGGAGCTGTATTAAATGCAACTGCTTTTGTTGGTGGTTCATATCTTGCAAAATATCTATCTGGGGATAAAACAGATACAGAAAAAATACGACACGATAAAGCATTAGAAAAGTATCAAAAAGATTATGCAGAATATCAAGAAAAAAGACAAAAACTAATTGATTGGAAAATGAAGAAAAAAGATGATAAATACCAAGCCTCAAAAAATATTTCAAAAACAGATGAAGCTTTAGAATTTTATGCTCAAATGCACGAACCAAAATTCTCTGATTATTATAGACCCAGTGAAAATCAAAAGACGGGTGAAATGGCATATGTGGGCGGAGGAATGTTGGCGTTAGGTTATGCGGCAAGTAAGTTATTTTAGGTAATTGTATGTGATTAGTTTAAAGATTTCTTACTGATGAGTAAAAAATCATGGCAGAATCAGAAAAAACTCCACTATTGAGTAAAGATTTTAATGATGATGATGATGATGATGATGATGATGATGATGATATGGAAAAGCTTGAAATGAATCCAATATCATCCACCACTAGGGTAATTAACCCTGATGATGTGGTGGTAGAAACATCGTTTGGAGGTGATGATAAAGAATCTCCACCGATTAATGAAAGTGAAAAAGACAATAGGTCACAAGCTTTACAAAAGATAAAAGAAAAGTTCTTCAATTTCAACATACTAAATTCACCATTCAGCGCAAGAATCGATGATGTGGGAAGGGTATGGGTTAGATTGACTGATCGAGTTGATAATAGGGAGCATTTACTAATTGAATCTAATGGGGATTTGGTAAAAAATATTGATTCTCTTCCTATTACATTTAGGAAAGCACTTGGTATTGATTCTGTGACTCTTATTCAAAATAATGAAAAACTAATTTATGAATTGAATGAAAAGAATAAAAAAATTAATGAGTTAAATAATGTAATAAGTGAGTTAGGCTTAATTTTAGAAAAAAATGAAAAGGAAATGGAAAAATATGTTAAAGTTGATAGAAAAGAGTTGAAAGATATAATTTTAAAACAACAAAAAAGATTTGAGGAAATTGAAGGTGATTTAGAGTTGGCTGAAGAACGGAAGGTATTAGCAAAAACAGAGGTTGAAAAACTTAAAGTTGAATTGAATCGATACAAAGATGAAATAGATAAGTATAAGAATGAGAATTCAAATTTAACAATGTTAGAAAGTGGTAATGAAAGATTAAAAGCTGAAGTTGATAAATTTCTAGAACTAGCAAGAAAGAGTATTATTTACAACCAAGAAAAAATATCTTATCTGGAGAGTAAAAATGAAGAAATACTTAAAAATCTTTCATTACGAGAACGTGTTAAGGCTATCTTCAAAAAGTATGGTTTTACAATATTTTCTGTTGTGAGTGCTGTTGGTGCCATTATTGGAGTTATAGTTTCTAATCTTTCAAAAGGTATATCAAAATTAGGAAAAGGCGTTGGAAATGGATTGAAAGCCCTTGGTAAAAAACTGGGCGAAATATTACCAGGATTGGTTGGAGCTATCGTGAGCTTTCTATTCAAAACAGCAGGTGAAGTTATTGGATTTTTAGGTAAGAATGCTTGGTTATTGATAATGGCTGTGGTTCTATATTTTGTGGAAAGTATAAAAAAGAAGAGAAAGTAACAAATTTAAAGATATCATGCCGTTCAGTAAAATACAATATGGAAGAATACAATAGAATTTATCCTGGATTACCTAATAATTCAGATCCAGTCAATTTCAGACTACAAAAATCGAGTGAAGTATTACAAAATATTGAGAGAGAAATTAAACATTATGAAGATGTAAGGAAAAAATACAATAGAGCAAGAGGAATATTTACAAAAATAAGTGTTTGTAGCGGAATGCTTTCTGTTATTCTATCTGCAAGCGGGCTTGGAACTTCTCTTACTGGTTTTGGGGCTATTATTGGTGTTCCCTTGGGTGTTGTCGGTGGAATTTGTGGTGGAGTATCTGTTGGATTTGGTGCGGCATCAAAAAGACTTTCAAATAAAGTTAGCAAACACGAACAGACTGTTTCCATAGCAAAATCAAAATTAAACACCATTAACGATTTGGTTTCAAAGGCATTGAAAGATAATGTTATATCTGATCAAGAATTTTCTATAATTTTAGCAGAGTTGGAAAAGTTTCAAAAACTAAAACTTGAAGTTCGTCAAAAATTTAGGAGAGATACAGAAAAAAACTTAAACATGTCACAGATAAGAAGAGAAGTTCGTGCAGATCTATTAAAAGAGTTAACCGGTCCCACACATTAAAAATTTCATATGAAAGAACTGATGTAGGATGTAATTGTTTTGCGTTGATTAGAAAAGAGGTTAACTAGTCTAAAGACTTTTCATATTATTCTAAAAGTAATAAAATGACACTATGGATGGATTTTAGAAATAGGTACCCAAATGTTGACCTTGATAAATTTACATTTGTGAATGATTCATATGGAGGATATATTAAGTGGAAAGTTAATGGAACAACAATCATGTCCAATGATGATCCTACTGGGAAAACATGGACTGAAAATCTTTCTAATAATTTGAAAACATTATTATGGCAAGATTTAGGCCTGAGTGAATCGAATAACTTGAGTTCATTCCCAAAGAGTTTAACCATGACTAACCAAAGTTATCCTATACCAGCTATTAACTTTGATGACTTTACAAGTGACATAACAAAAATGCTAACCTCACTAGATATATATGTTTCAAATACAAAGAAATTCACAGCTCCAATGAGAAACATATTTACAAATCAAATTGTAACTTTCAAATCTGGAAAACAAAGCAAGAAATGGTTGAACTCACAAGATTTCAATTACTGGCCGCAACAACTTAACTTTGCAGTTTGGTGTGCAACATCTGGTTGTGGGATTAGTCCTTTTGAAAGTCTAAATTATCCCAAAGTAGTGAATAGCTTCATTAAGTTTCATATATATTTCACAATAAGGCGGATATTATATGAATTAAGCCTTCCTCTACCCGATGAGCAGCCATTTGTAATAAACAATAATCCATATAGTAAAGCAGCATATCAACGTTTGTGTGCAGAATTTGGGATTAGTAATACAGAAGATTTTAGGTTTAAAATTGGAACAAACAATGGATTGGGAGATATATTTTATAAATACGATGAAAGTTCACCCAAAGAAAGTCAATATCCTGGTGGTGATAATAAATTTTCAGATGACCTAACTGAGAGAGAAAAAACTGTTGCTAAAGGATTACAAAAATTTTTTAAAAAGGACGCAGACTATAATCACGTTAAATTAATTTCATTTATTCGTAATGATGTCTTTGGTGATTACAGATATGCATGGTTTATTCCAACAAGTGGGCATGGACTCACTAAAGCTGGACTCGGTAGATTGAATAGATCCGCTGAGGCTTTTGTTTATTGTATATTAGGAGCACAAGTTAACACAAGAAATTCGATTTATGGTAATGGTGGTGGAGCAATCGAGACGCAACAAGAATTCTTAGCTTTATTTGAAAGTAGTGTGATTGAGAATGACATTTCTAGTTCTATACAAAGATATCAATTAGCTGTACAAGAAGCGAAATTACGACTTGATTTAGCTATTGCTCCAGGTTTGTGGTTGATGCCAAGTAATATGATCATAAACACAGAGAGCGTGGTTGGATATAATAACAAACTTATGAAAGCAACTGGTGATATGAAATTTGGGGCGAATAATTCGCTAAACACGGAATCAAAACCGGTCGGAATAAGTCATAACATGAGATCTTCAAAGGTAAAGTTACCTCATATAGCTGAGACAAATCCAAAACCTTTACTGATCGAAGGGAAACCAAAGGAAAACCCCGTAGGGAAACCAAAATCCACAACTCAGAATGAAAAGTCCGGCTCTGCCAGGGATAGCTTCGCTCGATCGGACGTGACCACGCAACATGAAGATAATATATTAGCAATTATAATTGCGACTGGCGTATTTGCGTGGTATCTATTTCGGTAGTTCATGACCATTTCACGTGATTATCATTGTTTATGAATTAGCTTTCACGTGTAGAACAATAGATTGCATACTTTTACGACATAGCAACAAGCAAAATGTAAAGTGGATTTGAAATCGAAAAGTAGATTTTATGTTTACTTTAAAAAGGTCGGTTTCTAACGTCGCACAGGAATGTGATTACGTCAATGGAAATTTAAAGATGAATATGTTGTAATCAAACAAAAATGTTAAGCATTACCATGTATGAGTCCGAAACTAGGATTTATTTTGATCCACCACTGAAAAATCTTCGAGAGATACAGCTACTAGATTGTAATATAAAAACCAAAAGATTGATTAATTTCAAGGAACAACAGATAATATTAAATGAAAGGAATCTGGGGTTAATAATAATTCAACCCGGTACATATTCGTTGCGTGATATTCAATCGATCTTTCTTAATGATACTGATAAGGCAAAGATAACAATAATTGAGACTGATACTGTTGACTATCTATATTCAAATAAGAACTTCAACATTAAATTTACGAGAGGGTTAGCTGTTGGATTGGGGGTGCCTGAAGTTATAAATCCTGGTAAATTATACCCTATAAATATACAGATTAGGGAACCACTAAGACTTATGTGTAGCATAGTGGATAATAAGTCGTCATATATGAATAACACTAAATACGGAGAACTTGTGAAACTCTCACCATCACACCTACTTGCAAACATACCCTCAAAGGATTACCCAACAATTCCAGTTCGAAAATATGAGAGTGTCATAAATCACTTTGATTTAAGCATATTAGATGTTGAATGGAAAAAACTCGATCTGAAGGGTTCTCCCATAACTTTTAGTTTAAGATTTAGATAAATTTTTTATGTTATATAACACATGCGGGCGTTATACAACATTATATTTTTTGTTGTGGGTCTTGTTTTTTTCGACATTCCTTACAAGAAGCTTTCTGTTTACCATGTTCACATATTTGGGATCCTCCGCAATCCTTACATTGTTGTTTTTGTTTATTATGTTCGCATATTTGTGATCCTCCGCATTCTTTGCAATTATACTTAACTCTATCATGTTCACATATTTGTGACCCTTTACACTTTTTGCAAAAATACTTAATTCTATCATGTTCACATATTTGAGATCCCCCGCATTCTTTACAAAAATATTTACACTTTCCATGAACACAAATATATTTATCATTAATAATAACTTTAGAAATTATCTTAATACTCTCTTCATCTGTAAATTTTTCAATCTCTTTGATTAAATTTTCTTTATTCATTTTATAATAACCTTTAATTTTTAACTCTCTAGCAATATTTCTCAATTGAGGCACATGTAATATTTCTAAATTCTCCATTTAATATTTCATTAATCATCTTTTTAAACCACATTTATTTTCATTTTTTTTTTTTTTTTTATTATTGTATTAATTTAATTCTGGCATAGGCTTGGTAAAGGCTTGGTAAAGGCTTGGTAAAGGCTTGGCATAGGCTTGGTGATGGATTGACATCGGCTTGGCATCGATCTGATAAAATCTCTGTTTAATTTTATGATAATTTTTGATTAAAATTTTTTTTTTCATTAAAAAAGTGCGCTGCGCTAGAATCGGCCATTCACTACTACTCTATCCCTGCTTTGAGTCGTGCTTTCCTCGTGTTGATTTTCACGGTATTCGAACTTACTCGGCGACGATCTCGCGCTAATATTTCTTGAATATCTTGGAGATCACCTTGCTGGGATGTACTTCCAGGACGAGTGAAATCGGTTTCCACAAAATTTACATTACTTTCAAAAAGGCATCACCGAATAATGGCGGAAATTCAGCGTTCTCAAGTGCGTTACTATTGCCAGGTAACCTGGCCTACGAACGGACACCTTTAAAATATAGATATATATAAACATATATATAAATATATATATATACATATATAAAAACTCTCGGCTCGATTTACTCGGGCTTGCGAGCCACGTGGTCTGACCGGAACCGACACGATTAGTAACCTCGCTACGCTCGGCCTTCGGCCTCGCTTCGCGAGGAACTAGAACTAGAAATACGACTCCCGCAAAAACCTCGCGAAGCTAGTTTTTGAAGAAGTCACAATGCTTTTATATTTTATTTTATTGGTGCAAATTACATGATCAGTATACCGGTCAACACAGTGTTTAAAAATCGACCTTCATTTACCTCTTTCACTGCCACTGAGATACATTAATAAATTAATAAATTTAATAACTAGAAATACGACTCCCGCAAAACCTCGCGAAGCTAGTTTGTAAAGGACTCCTAATGGTTTTTCCTATGAGGTATAAAACCCCAATTTACGTATTTACTTATTATTATATTATTTTTACTTTTTGTACTTTCTCATTTTTTGCAATTATCATGATTATTATTATCATATTATTATCATTATCATTTTTAATATTATTACTGGTATTGATATTATTATTAGTATTGTTATTTTTTATGTTTAACATAATATACTGTTATTGGGTTGGGGTGTATGTCCTAATCTGGGAAAAGGTATTGTTCCTCTACAACTACATGCAATTCTGTTTTTCTTGTGAATAGGGTTTGTATCATAGGAAGTAAAAATTACTCAACTCTGAACAATACCATTTCTTCTTTTAAGCTTAGAATCTAGTCATGGTTGCCACAGCCATAAGATCTTTAAATTTCCTGACTTTTCCCTGACAAATGTAAAATTTCCCTTACCAACTAAATTAGAAAAGTCACAAATTAGTCCTGGTAGTGACCTCCAACCTCCTCTCACAACCAACCTCTCCACCCATTTATTTAATATGCTTTCAGAAAGTCACATACAGTGTACGTGGATTGATAGTTTCTTACGATAACCAATTCATGGAAAAAGGATTGATTTTCTTGGAAACCCAAAATCAGCTTGTCATTTAATTCTACCAATCCAACACATTTCATGTCACATTCTTGACCACACCAAACCAAAGCTGAATTGGCAAGAAATAAATTAGTAGTATTAAATTTCACTTTTCCCTGACTTGATTTGAAATTCCCTTACTTTTCACTGACCTTGAAGAATTTTTTCCCTTACCATTTTCTGACCTGTGGCAATCATGCCAGTGCAGTCATTTGTCCATACAGTTAGTGTGGAAAATCATGATTGAAAGCATAGGGCATTTAGGAAACTTCAAAGACTTGTTATTACATACAGCACCCTTGCAATGAATACATAAAACAGCAAACAGAAAAACAGCTAAAACTTTTAGCATTTCAAACTTTAGTTTCTCCCTTGTAGAGTTTTTCCAATGTAAAAGGTCAACTGCATATTGTGGTTGTTATTAAATATTTGTATTTGACATCATTAAAATGAATTAAACAGCATTAAGGAAAAAGGTTAAGATGTTGTCTAATTTTGCAAATTAGGGCTTAAATTAACTTTTCATTTGTGGGAAAAGGGTGGGTGCTAAGAGAGTAATTCCCAGGAATGCATGGAACTCAAAGGTAAAAACCCATTTTGAAATGGCTATGGAACTTGTCTGTCCCAACGAAACTTTTTAATTACGTAATACATATATGTAGCAAAGAAATAGAGCAAAGAGAAATACTACTCAGAAGTCCGTAACGACATCTGCTTTATTTACAAATAATTGCATTGAACAGTGATAATATTGCAGAACCGGTAACTTATTGTTTGGTATCTATTCTGTTGAAAATGCTGAACATAACTGCTACATCAAACAAATCTACAATATATTTTCACTGTTGCAATGATATCAGATCACATAATTATAAATAATTGCTATCACAACTGCAATCTCTGTATTGGGAATTTTTTTCAAATGGAAGGCAAACGTTTCACTACGAAAAATACCTACTTGCATTCTCATTGCAGTATTAATACTACGTGACTGTCATCTTTCATTTCTTTGCGGTTGGTTTCTGTTTCCCCTTTCCTGGCACTTTTTTCACGACGATATGGTAATCTGTTTTGTCGTTCGTCTTCTGATTCTGGCTCCTACTCCGTGTACCGGCACAGATGACGTAAAACAAAGCCAGACAATAACAAACATGTTACTGAATAATTTTACACACAATGATGAAACAATGCGCTACGTCATCTGTGCCGGTACACGGAGTACGAGCCCTGATTCTGTCTGCATGCTGGAAGTCGTTCCTACTCGGTTTCCGTTCTAAGTCATTTTGCTAAATTTTGTTCGCCAATTTCGTTATGTAATCGCTTGCTCATGTCCTGTATACCTAAAACGAGTCTTTGTTTCTATCCATAACAAATTCAATATCCAATCTAACTTGATGGTAACTTGATGGTATTCCTGGTCCTTTTCCTTGCTGATTCCTTTGTTTTTTTTTGAGCGAGCAGTTCTTGTCTTAGCTGCGATGTCTCTTGTTATCGTCCCTACCGTCGTTTCTCAATCTCTGCTTTGAGTCGCCGCTTCCCGTGTGCATTTTTTGCGGCATTCAAACTTACTCGACCACGATCTCTCACCATTCTTTCTTGTATATGTCGGAGATCTTCTTGCTGGGATGTACTTCCAAGACGAGTGAAATCGGTTTCCACAAAATTCGCATTATTTTCAAAACATCATTCAAGGAATTCGTAATGTCGGAATTTCACATGGAGTAATGTTGCCAGGTAACCTGGCCTGCGAACGGACACCTTTAAAATATAGATATATATAAACATATATATAAATATATATATATATATACATATATAAAAACTCCCGGCTCGATTTACTCGGGCTTGCGAGCCACGTGGTCTGACCGGAACCGACACGATTAGTAACCTCGCTACGCTCGGCCTTCGGCCTCGCTTCGCGAGGAATTAATAATTAATTATTTTATTAATTAATTAATTAATTGCTTTAAACACAATATGTTCTTACATGGAGGATGAGTTGAATGCTCCAATTATTTTTTGTTTATGTTTTTTTCTAATAATTGCATGAGATTCATTGTAAGAAGAATCTTCTGATTAGATATATTATTGTCTACTGCAGTCATTATTTCATTCCTAGGTAACCACAATTGAGAGCATTATGAATAGTGCATGTTTCAATTTATGTACTGCAGTAGTACCCCAAGTGATGCCATATCAACAGAAGTGTGAGATACAATGTCATTACATAAAATAAAAATTGGGGGTAAAACAATTGGATTCTACAAAAAGTTTAAATAAAGGTTTAATAATAGTGTGTGCCGACTGTATAGTATGTGGTCGTGCTATTTTTAGGTCATCTCATAAAATCAATACATGTAAGAAAGAGTTACTGAAATCTCAATATGTTGATAATTATTGCTGCACTACATAGTCCTGTAAAAAAATAATGTGAAATCAACATCAATCAGTCAAAACTGTATACCACATGAAAGTTTAATTGTGCTGTTACAGAAACAGGCAAAATATCCATAACCAAAAAGAGAATAGTACATTATTTTGAATATATGAAAATTTCTATTATAAAAACTACAGAAGAAAGATTTAATATACGCATGGTATTTCATCGAAAAAGTCATGGCAGGCAAAGGTATTGAACTTGTAACCAATGACATATGGTAACGAGAAGCACTATCATTATATTATTATCATTATTATTATCATTACTGTTATTATTACTGGTATTGATATTATTATTGTTATATTTTTTACGTTAAACATAATATATTTTTATGGGGTGGGATGCATGTCCTAATCTTGGTAAAGATATTGTTACTCTACTACTACAAGCAATACAAAAATCTTCTTAATAGACTTTCCATCAGAGGTGGTAGTAATCAAAACAGCACCAAAGAATACCATTTCTTCTTTAAGGCTTAGAATCTAGTGCAGTCATTTGTCTATACAGTTTGTGTGGAAAATCATTGAAAGCATAGGGCATTTAGGAAACTTGAAACACTTGTTACTACATACAGCACACTTGCAATGAATATATGAGAAAGATCATAAACATTTTGGCATTACAAAATTGATTTTCTTCTTTATAAAGTTTTTCCAATGTAAAAGGTTAATTGCATGTTGTGGTTGTTATGAAATATTGATATTTGACATCATAAAAATAAAGTAAACAGCAGAAAGTAACAAAGTTAATATGTTATGTCTAACTTTTCAAATTAAGGCTTGAATTAACATTTCATTTGTGAAAAAAGGGCAGGGGTTCTAGATAGCAATATTATCAGGGGAGGGGGGTTCATTGCACTCTAAGGTAAAACTGACCCATTGTGAAAAGGCTATGAAACTTGTTGTCTCTACGCAATATTATTGAAACCTTTCAATCAGAGAATACATACATATCTATAGAGCAAAGAGAAATACTACTCAGAATTCAGTAATCACATTTGCTTTATTTTGAAATGATCGCATTGATCACTGATAATATTGCAGAACCAGTACTTTATAGTGACACAGGGTATATATTCTGTTGAAAATGTTTAACAGAACTGCCAGATCAAGAAAATTTACAATATTTTCACTGTTGCAATGATATCAGATCACATCGTTATAAATGATTGCTATAACAACTGCAACTCTCTGTGTTGGGAATTACTTCAAACTGGAAACGCTATCGTTTTATTATGAAAAATACCTATTTACATTCTCTTGTAATCTGTTGGTCATCTTCCGATTCCGTTTTTAGACTAATAGAATTATTTTCAAGAGATATCTCCAATCGTTGAAGTCGTTCTTACTCGGTGTCCCTTCTAAGTCGTTTTGCTAAATGTACTACGCCAATATATTTCGTTATGTAATCGTTCACTCATGTTCTGTATTTCTATCAATAACACATTCAAATTCAAAACTAACTTGATTGAATTCCTAGTCCTTTTCCCTGCTGTTTCGTTTGCCTTTTTCTGGAGCGATCAGTTGTTGTCTTGGCTGTTGTTATTCTCCCTGCTGTCGTTTCTCTATCCCGGCTTTGAGTCGTGCTTTCCCCGTGTTGATTTTCACGGTATTCGAACTTACTCGGCGACGATCTTGTGCTCATATTTCTTGAATATCTCGGAGATCACCTTGCTGGGATGTACTTCCAGGACGAGTGAAATCGATTTCCACAAAATTTACATTACTTTCAAAAAGGCATCACCGAATAATGGCGGAAATTCAGCAGTTCTCAAGTGCGTTACTATTGCCAGGTAACCTGGCCTGCGAACGGACACCTTTAAAATATAGATATATATATATAAACATATATATAAATATATATATATATATATATACATATATAAAAACTCTCGGCTCGATTTACTCGGGCTTGCGAGCCACGTGGTCTGACCGGAACCGACACGATTAGTAACCTCGCTACGCTCGGCCTTCGGCCTCGCTTCGCGAGGAAATACGACTCCCGCAAAAACCTCGCGAAGCTAGTTTTTGAAGAAGTCACAATGCTTTTATATTTTATTCTTTATTTTTTTTTATATTTTGTATTTTATTTTTATATCAGCGTAATCCCCATTATTTTATTTCTTATGCTGTGTTTGGTACACAATTAGTGACACCTGGTGCAAATTACATGATCAGTATACCGCTCAACACAGTGCTTAAAAAATTGACCTTCATTTAGCTCTTTCACTGCCACTGAGATTGCACCAGAGGGAATAGAAGTAAAATTATTTATTATCTTGACAGGGAATACAGAGTCGATGAAGTATCACAATAATATTCACTTAACACAAATTGAAAATGATTGTAAATCTTTTGCAGGTGAAATCTTGAAGAGTTGATATGAATGCTTGTGTTTACCACGGTGTAAAAACCTGTGTTTTTTTCTTTAGTTTTATTTTCTTAGTCTCTACTGCTTTGTCTTCTTTGTTGTACATCACTTTTAAACACAATATGTTCTTACACTGAGGGTGATGTTGAATGCTCCAATTATTTTTTGTTTATGTTTTTTGGTTATAATTGCATGAGATTCATTGTAAGAAGAATCTTCTGATTAGATATTTTATTGTCTACTGCAGTCATTATTTCATTCCCGGGCACAATTGATAGCATTATGAATAGTGCATGTTTTAATTTGTGTACTCTTTTCAGTTGCAATGGTACCCCTAGTGGTAGATAGAAAAATTCCTCTTCCCTCAAAAGAGATGCCATATCAACAGAAGTGTGAGATACACTGTCATTACATAAAAAAAATTGGGGGTAAACCAATTGGATTCTACAAATACTTTGAATAAAGGTTTGGCAATAGTGAGTGCCGACTGTATAGTATGTGGTTGTGCTATTTTTAGGTCATATCATAAAAACAATACATGTAGGAAAGAGTTATTAAAATCTTAATATGTTTAAAAAGATTGCTGCCTACCTACTCCTGTAAAAAATAATGTGAAATCAACATCAATCAGTGAAAAGTATATACCACATGAAAGTTTAATTGGCTGTTACATAAACAGGCAAAATATCCATACCGAACCACAGAAGATTATATTATTTTAAATATATGAAAATTTCTATTATAAAAACTGCAGAAGAAAGATTTAATATAAGGATGGTATTTCATCGAAAAAGTCATGGCAGCCAGAGGTATTGAACTGTAACCAATGACATATAGTAACGAGAAGAACTTTCATTATATTATTAGCATTATTATTATCATTACTATTATTATTAGTGGTATTGATATGATTATTATTATATTTTTTATGTTAAACATAGTATATTTTTATGTGGTGGGATGCATATCCTAATCTTGGTAAAGGCATTGTTACTCTACTACTACAAGCAATACAAAAATCTTCTTAATAGGTTTTCCATCAGAGGTGGTAGTAATCAAAACAGGTCCAAACAATAACATTTCTTCTTAAAGGCTTAGAATCTAGTGCAGTCATTTGTCTATAAAGTTTGTGAGGAGAATCATTATTAATATATGAGAAAGATCATAAACATTTTGGCATTACAAAATTTATTTTCTTCTTTATAAAGTTTTTCCAATGTAAAAGGTTAATTGCATGTTGTGGCTGTTATGAAATATTGCTATTTGACATCATAAAAATAAAGTAAACAGCACAAAGTAACAAAGTTAACATGTTATGTCTAACTTTGCAAATTAAGGATTGAATTAACATTTCATTTGTGGAAAAAGGGCAGGGGTTCTAGATAGCAATATTATCAGGGGGGGGGTCATTGAACTCTAAGATAAAACTGACCCATTGTGAAAAGGCTATGAAACTTGTTGTCTCTATGCAGTATTATTGAAACCTTTCAATCACAGAATACATACATATATATATATATATATAAACGTTTGATAAAGCAAGGACGGACAACTTCTGACGATAAAAATGTTAAAAAGTTAAAAATTTAATAGAAGAAACGTTTCGGTCTTAGACCTTCGTCAGTTAGACTGTCGTCAGGTCTAAGACCGAAACGTTTTTTCTATTAAATTTTTAACTTTTTAACATTTTTATCGTCAGAAGTTGTCCGTCCTTGCTTTATCAAACGTTTTTAAATTCATTTTTGTGGTGAGGCTTGGACTGTGAATCTTCATTGATCCTCCTGACGCAGTGGCATTCTTTGTTGGCTTGAGGCATTTTATAACCGTTTTTTATATATATATATATATATATATATATAAAAAGTTATGATGCTTCGAGCCAACAGGGATGCCACACGCCAGAAGGATCCAAAAGGATTCGTAGTCCAAACCTCGAGTAATGAAATTTGTAGGCAATTGTGGAAAACGAGGACGGACAACTTCGAGCGAAAAAAAAAATATATATATATATACAGTAAAAAATCTAAAAAAAGTTTAAAAATTTAATAAAAATAGACGTTTCGGTCAATGACCTTCATCAGTTGCAGTGCCTTTTTTTTTTTTTTTTTTTTTTTTTTTTTATAAATATAATAACCATTCCAGATATAGTTCGCAGAGCCAGAATTAATGGATGAAAAGATTTGTTCCCTACAGGATTGGAGCTCTCGTTGTAGACAATCGACTTTGTTCCGCGAGGCTAGTAAGACAGCAACGCAAAGTTCCCTTGACGTTCGTTGGAGTGAAAGCTTACAAAGCTTCACGAGGTCAACATCATCGACGTTGAGTGCCAAATTAAAATTCAAACTAAAACCAGCCGGGATGACATTGTTATCCAAGCAGTTTATATATATATATATATAGCAAAGAGAAATACTACTCAGAATTCAGTAATCACATTTGCTTTATTTTGAAATGATCGCATTGATCACTGATAATATTGCAGAACCAGTACTTTATAGTGACACAGGGTATACATTCTGTTGAAAATGTTTAACATAACTGCTAGATCAAGAAAATTTAAAATATTTTCACTGTTGCAATGATATCAGATCACATCGTTATAAATGATTGCTATAACAACTGCAACTCTCTGTGTTGGGAATTACTTCAAAATGGAGACGCTATCGTTTTATTATGAAAAATACCTATTTACATTCTCTTGTAATCTGTTGGGCGTCTTCCGATTCCGTTTATAGACTAATAGAATTATTTTCCAAAGACATCTCCAATCGTTGATGTCGTTCTTACTCTGTGTCCCTTCTAAGTCGTTTTGCTAAATGTAGTACGCCAATATATTTCGTTATGTAATCGTTCACTCGTGTCCTGTATTTCTATCAATAACACATTGAAATTCAAAACTAACTTGATTGAATTCCTGGTCCTTTTCCCTGCTGTTTCGTTTGCCTTTTTCTGGAGCGCGCAGTTGTTGTCTTGGCTGCGATGTCTGTTGTTATTCTCCCTACTGTCGTTTCTCTATCCCTGCTTTGAGTCGTGCTTTCTTCGTGTTGATTTTCACGGTATTCGAACTTACTCGGCGACGATCTCGAGCTAATATTTCTTGAATATCTCGGATATCATCTTGCTGGGATGTACTTCCAGGACGAGTGAAATCGGTTTCCACAAAATTTACATTACTTTCAAAAAGGCATCACCGAATTCCCAATGGCGGAAATTCAGCAGTTCTCAAGTGCGCTACTATTGCCAGGTAACCTGGCCTGCGAACGGACACCTTTAAAATATAGATATATATATATATATAAATATATATACATATATAAAAACTCTCGGCTCGATTTACTCGGGCTTGCGAGCCACGTGGTCTGACCGGAACCGACACGATTAGTAACCTCGCTACGCTCGGCCTTCGGCCTCGCTTCGCGAGGAAATATATATATATATATATATATATATACATATATAAAAACTCTCGGCTCGATTTACTCGGGCTTGCGAGCCTCGTGGTCTGACCGAAAGCGACACGATTAGTAACCTCGCTACGCTCGGCCTTCGGCCTCGCTTCGCGAGGAATCATCTAACATTAATATTTAACCACGATCAGTTCTACAGAACGGGGTGCTTTTTAGTCTTTTCCGCCTCATCAAAAGATCACTATCAGTTACCTTTCTTCCAAAAAATTCTTGTGATTGTATACCACTTAACCATTTTGGGTTACAAGTAATCGCTTGTAGCTCGATCACCAGACCGCTTAATGGACCAAATTTCTTTATTATTCTGCGGACACTGATCATTTGATCATAAACTTCAACGGAGGTATAGACCTTCGGCAATATTCCAGTTGGATTTCTCGTCATCGCTTTAAGCCTTCTATGGCCGCCACATAACTACTAGACTAGCATTGCAAGCGTTACGGGCAAAAAGAGCGGCTGACGACAACAAAACGATTTTGAAGACTTTTTCTACCAATTCATTTGGCAGCTTTTCGATGTCACAATTGCCATTCATTCTCGGTGCCAGTAAGCTAACTTCATCCGGAACAAACTGAGTAGTTATTCAGTTGTTCCTTCCCACCATCAGTTTTCTCATTGCAGTTATATATTTTGTTCTGTTCCGTCTGCCTTACCGCCACCTTAACTTCAGGCACAGCACTTCTCATATCAACCACACCAATTCTAATTTCAACAACGTTATGTTGTCTATTTTTTCTACTGTCATCAACATTAATATAATATATTTTTTCTTTTCAGAGTGAGTTGAGACACGCGAGTCTTCAATCTAATGCTTGTTTCTAACTTTTATGTATTCACTTGTCTTTGGCTTATTTAAATTCCATATGTCAAAAAAATTTTATGACCATCCAATTTCATTACAGCATACGCATATAGCCGCCGCGGTTGCCGTTGTTGTTAGTCCAGCAGGGGTGGGTGGGGGGGGGGGGGCAAAGGTTACGACTGTACACCTATGCTGAGTGCACCCTTAAAAATAACATTAAACTAGCTAGTAGTAATCGCAGAATAGGAAGTAAGTACGAGCTTTTTTAGGTTTACTATCAAATGTGACATTATTTGCTAATAAATGAATGCTACAATACTAATTGACACGGACAGTGTGAGGTTTTGTGTGACAGCCGATCCAAGAAAAAGGTTAGGGTAGCATGTAGGCTCTAACACGAGAGGGGCTGGAGGGAAAGAGGAACAGGGACCCTTCTGTCCTATTCCTTTCGTCATCTTTTTTTTGTGTATCTTTCTCTTTTCTCTTCCTGTTTGAAAGCTCGTTACGTGGGCTACATGTTAACAACCATGCAACATGCAATTGTTAACTGTGCCACAGTGTACCTCTGTGTGACTTTTTGTGGTTACTCCGTCCTACGGAGTACCACTATGTCATGGCGCTATGCGAGTTCGTCCGTAACTATAGAATGTGACGTCACAATAGGATGACGTCTCTGGCCTAAGGCCAAGGTCGGTGCGTGCAAATAAATGCATTTTTATGTCCTTTTAGATCGTTATTTCTTAAAAACTTAATCGATTAAGGAAATCCTATTTCAGGTTTCTTCTGCCGGGTAATTGAAGAGAAAAATTATTTTTCAGGTTTTCGCAGACACGTGAAAACAGTTCTGAAACCAAGAGATATTATATAAAAGATATTATACAAAAGTCTGGCATAATCCCTACTTTTAGTAGGTAATCTAATAAAGATTCAATATATTAAATTATACCTGAGAATTTATTTCTTGAATTTTAGAGTTTAGAAAACAACAGAACGACGAACGCGAATAAAAAAACATCGACATTCACTTCTACAAAAATTTGAAACACATAATATGAATCAGGGTTCAAAATAAAATTTCGGCATCTGGCCTAAATTTGTCGGCTTTTTATTTTCAAGGCCCATATTTTACCGGCTGTCAATACTAGTAATGTTCTCACACTTTCCGCTAATACCTGTTGCCTAGCACGTGACCAAAGTCTTCCTGAATGAAATTTCGCTTTCGTCCATGGGAAACCTTGGGATTGTAAACCGATTAAAACAAGATTTCGCAAATATCCCATGCTTTGGACTGCTGATAAAATTTAAGTGCCAAAATATTTTCACTTTAATTAACGTGTTTCGCTGTGACAGTTCACTTCCAAACAAATTATGTGAACGGCTCCTTTGTGTTTATTTAAGCGTGAAATATGGAACTTTGACAAGACAAACTATTGCGCTTCTTCACTCACAAGCACGGAAATCCGTGTTATAAAGCAATATGAATACAAAACTGACTTTAATTTGAACATGTGAAAATGCTTAACAACCGGCACTAAACAAGTTTTTGTGCCAAAAAATGTTGTTAACACATGTAGAAACATAAAGGCGGTAATTTATGCAAAGGTTTTTTTTCAACGCTTGAACAAACACGTAAAAGAGTTGTTCCCGTAGCCTGCGAATACAGCCGCTTCAATTCTCCAAACTATTTTCTATTCTTTCTATCAGTTTAAAACGTTTTTCAAAAAGCCTTTGAATTGTTTGAATTTTCTATAATATCTATATTAGATAATAGTCACTCAAAAATATTATAATTGCTTAATTTTTCCACTGAACATTCGAAACATAAAAGAAAATAAGATCTGCATGCATTGCATATAGCCAATGTTCACCTGACTCTGGATGTTAAAGAAGTACCTGTATTTTTTCACTATGAAAAAGGCTTTTAAAAAACGAGTTTTCATTTATCCTTAACATTTTGGAGTAACCACACGCACTCACTGAGTGCCTTTAATTTATAGAGGTTGTACTGTAGTGTAACAAAGAAGTATGAAGAATCCAGTTTCTTGTATTTTAATGGAATGAATATGACGTTCAACAATATCTTATAAAACTGCTTTTTTTAAATGTTTATAGGAGATCGATGTAAATTTAAAGTTCGAAAAACTTCACATAGCAGTCGGCCATATTTAGAACGGGTCGCTGTAAATAAACGATAAGAGCATCTGCAGATTCAAATGTGAGGAAACTAGTAGTATAGGAGGGATTAATCAAATACGGATTTTAGTATAAGCCGTTTTTCAGAGAGGAAACGCTTAAAACGGTAACATATCTCTAGAAGCTGTATTTCAAGGTGGAAAGACTCACAAGGCAAATAAATACGAATTGGTGTGGTGCACGAAGATGACCCGAAGATGCCCCGAAGATGATCCGAAGATTTTCCGAGCGTTTTCCGAAAATTAAT
The DNA here is from genome assembly GCA_949710005.1 of Ricordea florida. Taxonomy (NCBI): domain Eukaryota; kingdom Metazoa; phylum Cnidaria; class Anthozoa; order Corallimorpharia; family Ricordeidae; genus Ricordea; species Ricordea florida. The sequence continues at coordinate 24,016,918 of OX453277.1, read as the reverse complement.
GAGCTATTTCAATTTAGACAAATATGCATACTATAAATCTTCGGAAAAAACGTTGGCGCAACGCGAATCCTTGTTAAGATAAGAAAAAATGTCTTCCCCATGGGCGTGGGGGCTTATATGGGCGAGCGGTGATAAGAACCTTATTCGGGAAATGGGGCGCCGGGAGCTTCCACCCCTTAGCGAGAGAGTGAAAGCTCAGTTTAATGCGTCCGGTGTAACCGCCCGCTTGCGACGCCTAGAGCGTGAAGCCGAGACCTTTGACTTTACGCAGCGTATGAAAGCGTTGGGCTATGTTGGGCGGCGCTTCCAGAGTGTCGATTTAAAACTAATCTACCGTGAGTGCCACCTTACTCACCAAAGATGGGTGAAAGAGAAAACTGACGGGTGTATTATGCCCTGGGAATCCCACGAGGTCTTCATGGATCTTGTGGGCGATACGATGAGAACCTATATGACCATTGATATGGATGATATTATTGTCTCATTGTTGAATGGGGAAAAAACTCGCTTTCATATGCAGAAAAAATTCGTAAAAATAATGATAAATCTGCAGGAAAAGTGGCGGCATTGTGGTTAAGTCGCCTAGTGCGTCTCCGGGGACATCCTTTTTTCGGTCAGGCAATTAGAGAGTAGCAATCAATAGACCCCAAAAATGGATGTAATGGTCGCTGACAGCTTGAAAAAAGAAAACTATTCCTCTACTTACCTCTCGCAGTTAAAACTCTTAGCAACCTCTTTCTTAGAAGACCCTCCAATTTCTCCCCATCCCAACCCAGAAAGCATCGAGGGGTATCTTTCAGCCAGCACTCGACTTTGCCAGCGTGTGGTTTCAAAAATTGTTGATGAAAGAGTTCGGGCTTGATTTCTTCGAAAGAAAATCGATAGTAAACCTTGTGAATCATATTGAGGACAACTTGAGTTTTGTCTCAGGCTACCGCCGGTGTCCAAAGCTGATATGGCTGTTGAAAGTAATCTTCGAACTCCGAAAGGACCCCGAAAGAGCAGCCCTGTGCGACATCTCAAACATTCGACCGACGACGCTTCGAAAATACGAGGATCTATGGTCCAAGCTGAAGTCATCGTTCAACGTGGAAATAACAACCTCCACTTAAGCGAGTTTTTCGCGCATTTCTGCGACCAGTTCGCTGCGAATCTCGGTCCGCAGTTTTGTCAGATCGAGGTCCTCGTTTTTTGTCAAAGCTTTTTGTTTAATCTCGCGCTTGAGAGTTTCATATTTTTCAACCTCAGACAGAATAAGTTGAAATTCCGTAGCGCTGATTTGGTTATCCTGTAAGGCTTTCGAGACCAGGTCGTTGATGGTACTTAACTTCGTCTCACCAATCGCGACGGTTCGCTCATGCTTGGAGATCTCTACGGCGATCCGTTTACTGACCCGGACCATCGATGCTGACACGATTCCGAAGATGCCACCAATAGCACCCAGTGGAACCCCAACGACAATCCCAAGGCCGGTCAAAGAGGCGGCTAGGCCCGAAGCCGAAAGTATAACGCTCAGACTTCCAGCGGTTAAAGCTACCCCGTTTAGAATTGTCCGAGAGCGGGTATATTTTTTCCGAACCCCATCGTAATGGGCGATACTGTTTTTTAGGGCGGTCTGAATGTCACAAATCTTTTGAAGCCGAAATGAATGCCCCTCATCGTTGGGGGCGGTGGGAACCCTTGGGTACAAACAATCAGATTCCATACCCCTATATACAGAGTTCTAACAAAACTTCAACCTTGGTCATCGGTACCGTCCAAACTCGAAAGAGATTTCTTTTTGTGGGGTCGACGGGGAGATAAAACGGTCGCAAATGCCACACCGAAGGACCTTGAAGCTTCAGCGGTTCGACCTTCGCCAGGAGATAGGAGGGCTTGCCATCCTCATACGAATTGTTGGGGGTCACCAAATCGCAGTAGATTGAAACAGAGGGCGGTCCCCATTGTACAGGAACGTGAATCAGAACGCGCGGGACTTCGGATATCCCCAACAAGTCGGCTAGCTTGATGTCTAGGATCACCTGTACTTTCGAGAAGAAATACACTCCAGTAGCGGTTATCCGAAGTTCACAAGTGCCCGCGGCGACATCCTTTCCATGCCCATAGACAATTGCCTGTTGTAGACAGTGGAGGTTGTACTCCCCCTTCGGAATTGAGACCAGAATGTTCCCTTTCGCTTTCCTGATCGTGGCAAAATCGGCTTTTCCTTCGCGAATGAGGTTCAATTTGTCCCATGAGTTGAGAGCGAAGAAATATATATCCATCGTTTTAAGTATTGTGAGTTTTATTTCGGGGATCTTCACGGTTCGAGCTGCGACACTCGAGGGCTCACCAACGACCGGAGGGTGAAGTTCGTTTACACCCTCGCTTGCCGCTATGCTGAGGGACATTTTATTTAACCGCGTATCTATACACCATGGATCAATCCCACGAAATAGATCTTTGGTCTGTTCTAAAAACAGCGTTTCCAAAAAAGGCCGTAGAGTTCGGTAAAACCTTGGAAAAAATTAAATTTCCTAAACAGAGCAATTTTCCACAAGCTCTCCTTCTCCGCAGCCCGGACAAATACCCCGTGCCTGCCGTTTCGTTCGCTGAAACGGGGTCTGAAATCACACCGCTGCTTCGAGAGCTAGAGATCTTTGTTGACCCTAAGATCTCGTTCAAAGCAGGAGTCATAGACTTCTGGAAGGAAACTACTATCACACATCGCTCGGCAAAGGAGGCTCATCGTTGGCTTTCTTCTCCCACATACGAATATTGGCCTCAGCAGCTGAACTTCGCCACATGGTGCGCAACTGCAGGGTGTGGGGTGTCGATTACCGACCCGACCAATAAAACCTTCCCGCCCATAGTTCAGTGGTTGCTTCGCTTCCAAGTATACTTCACCGCCCGCCGTATCCTATTCGAGCTCGGCTGCCCCCTCCCCGGAGACAAGGCGTTCCAAAAAACAAACAACCCACTTCGCAAGTCCGCCTTTGAAAGTCTCTGCATCGAATTCGGTCTGCCTAGAGCCCCGGACTTTCGCTGGAAGGGCGGTCGTAACCACGGGCTTGGAGACGTGTTCGTGGATTATCCGGTCGAAGGTCCAAAGAACGAGTACGTCATCCGCCGCTATGACACCGAGGCCAACACATGGCCTGATAGCCTGAATCTCTTCTCAGATGAGGGTGGGAAAAAGAATCAAGGTAATCTGTTGACCTTTATCCGAAACGATGCCCACGGCGGAGCGCAATACAGCTGGTTTTCACCGAAAAAAGGTAAAGGTCTGACGGAGGCTGGCATGGGGCGTCTAAATCGTAGTATCGAGGCTTTAGTTTATTGTGTTCTTGGCTCGCAAGTCAAAACCCGATCTACTATCGTGGGGGCGAGCGGCAGTGCTGTTGAGACCCGCCAAATGTTTAGACAACTTCTAGAGGAGACAATCGTAGTAAACGATATCTCCACCGGCATCCAGAATTATCAAAGGGCTTTGTCCGACGCTCGAGCGCAGCTGAATCTGGCTGTCGCCCCAGGGCTCTGGTTGCTCCCCAGCCGCCTTGTTATTAATTCAGAAAGCGTTCTCGGGTACAACAACGAGCTCCAGAAAGCGACCAGTGATATGACCTTCGGGGTCAATCCGCGTGTGAACGAGCGGACACAACGCCGCACGCCCGTTGCACCGAAACCAAAAGCCCCAACCCCCCTGCGGTCGAAAACAACGCGGAAAACAAAAGCCCCAGACCCCCTTGTACCGAAAATAACACCAAAAAGAAAAGAACCGGCCCCAACGGCGCACGAGAGAAATTTAGCTGCAGTCACTGTTGTGGCCGCAGGAGCGACTTGGTGGTTGTTTAGGTAGACTTCTTCTTGTAGCGCTCAATGAGAAACACGACCACGGCTACGATCAAGAGCCAGGCGTTTTTGGCTAAGAAACCAACAGCTTCTCCAGCCGTGCGGAAGAGAAACGAGACAATGGCGCCTATGGCCCCAGGTAGTAGCTCCCCGATCTTTTTTCCGATGGCCTTCAGTCCCCGCCCTACCCCTTGCGCTACGCCGGCGAGCCCCCGCTGTAAAGCCCCCAAGATAACCCCAATGACCGTTCCAGCCGCTACGAGAACCCCCAGGACCCCTACTCCGTATTTCTTGAAAATAGCCCGAACGCGGTCCCGCAGAGACATTCGCTCCTCAACGGCTTCACTTTCCAGCTCAAGCTCTTGAATCTCTTCCTCGCGCGCCGCAATCCGCGTCTCAGCGGCACGCCTATCTTCCGGTGAAGTATCGGTGGCGTCTCTTATCTCCTTGTCCTGTAGGTTTTGCTGCTCGAGCTCCTGAGTTCTGGCGTTATTCCGTTCCAAGATCTCGTCCGTGGATGGACCTAGACGTTCTTTCAATTCTTTAGAGAAGTTCTTCGTTAAACTTCCATCCAAGGTTTTCAGTGGGCGCCACGTCGCGTTTTCGTCCAACCCATAACGAATCATAGTACGACCATCGCGCACGCCGATATCGACTCCGTCAAGGTAGGGAAACTCGCTCTCCACCTCGAGCTTCGCATCTTCCAGCATTCTTTGTAGGATTGGCTTCCCAGTAAAAGGGTTGGTTACCATCTTCGTTTTTGGTCGTGCCCTCTGCAACAACATTGTATCAACAGGGTCGGTCGAAAACGACGTTTCTGCTGTGGCAGGCTCACGGGGACGACTTCGCGGTCTTAAGTCATACATCCCGAATTGTTCTCCACCCTCCGGCAGATCGGCGGGGTCGAAGCTGGGGTTAACCCTCCCACCTTCAGCGCCGGCGGGCTCGGGGGACATCAAAGGGGTCATTTCATCAGGGTTGATATCCATGTTTTGTTTCTGCCTATATATACAAGAAAATTATGGCGTTCATCTCCATGAAGCTTGACCCAAGGATGGCGCCGCGCGCTCTCATGGCCACAAAAGGAAAGCGCGTCACCCACCGCTTGACCTTTAACCCTAGCTCAGCGATCCACAAAGAGACTCTTTACGTTGAAATTCCCAAACTTCCCGCCGACACCGTCCTAGTCCCAGACACCCTAGCCCTTGTAGGCGAGGTGTCGCTAGGCGGATCGTGGAAGCACGTTAACAATCGCGTTGTCGACAACCTGGGGCGCTGTTTGATTCGGCGCAGGATCGTCAAGATGGGCGATAAAACCCTAGAGGACCTGGAGCGCGCTGACCTAGTTGGAGTGTTCTCCGACCTGTGGCTTCCCACCGAAGAGCGAGCTAACCGTATCGAGCAAGGGATCCAGACAACCGCGGTCAACAAAATCCGCTCAGAGGCGGGAGACAAAGGCGATGTGGCAGGGGACGTAGCAATTGCCGAGACCTTCCCCAAATATAGGATCCCACTTGACTTTAAGCTCTTGCGCAACCACGGCGTTCTCCATACGGCGAGTCTTCCACCAATTAAGTTGGAGCTCACTCTCGCCGCCGCCAAAGATGTCATCGTAAGCTCGGATACGACCAAGATTGGGGGCTACACACTAAAAAACATAGAACTTGTGTATCAAGTGATTGAGTCCCCCGATTACGCGCAGCACAACCCGGTCGCGGTTATTTACAACCACATCTCGCACTACAAAGTGATCTCCTTTGCGAAGGCCACCGAGACGATTCTCACGGACAACATCCCCGTGCAACTAAAAAGCTTTGTGGGTGTCCTGTTCCTGTTCGTCGACCCGTTTCCCGCGGGAGGACGACACAGCGAAGCCTTCCCGAATCCGGGGGTAACAAAGGTTGAGTTCGACTTAAACGGCGTCCCCAACACGCTGTACCCCAGCGGCATGCTCCCCGCAGATATTTGGGAGACGGCGCGAGCCGGCGCAGAATGGTTAGTGCACCCAGCTCCACTCTCGGTGGTCACCCGCCCTACTGGGTTCTCACATGACAAATACGGGATCTTCATCGATCTCCGCACGGCTCGCGACCACCTCGTTCACGGCGACGGACAAGCAGCTAGCGGTCCGGGAAAAAATTTTCAGTTCCGGATCTATCGAAAAGCCGGCGGTTCTGGGCACGTCAACTGCCACGTCTTCCTCCTAGCCGACGCAGCAGTCGACCTTGGAAGTGAAGTCGTCTACTATTAATCACCGCCCCTATATAGGCCATGGATTTTCTCACCGACTTGATACCCGGCCACCTGCTTATCGTTGGCCCAGCGGCGTCGGGGAAGTCGAGACTGGTCGTCGAAGCTCTCCGCGGTCCATTTCGTGGGAAGTTCCACGTCGTGTGTTTGATTTGCCCGACGTACGTCCACAACAAAACATATCGGGGATTTGCCCTGAAGGACCCCGGCTTCGTCGCCCTGGCGCCATCGAACTCGGGCGGTGAAATTGAGAAGTGCCTCCGGTTGGCGGTCGCGGTCTTCGAAGGTCGTGGCCAGGTGTTGCTTATTCTGGACGACTGCGCCGCCAGTGAGGACGTAAAAAGACATCGCAGCGCTTTGATCGAGCTGGCTTTCTCCGGCAGGCACAAGAATTTTTCAGTATGGCTTTTGACCCAACAATACACGAGCGTGGCAAAAGCGTTCCGGGAGAATGTGGCAGCGACGTTGACGTTTTACAGCCCGAGCGAGCTCGACGGGAAAACGCTTTGGGAGAACTACGGGGTGGGACACTCGAAGGAGGAGCGACACCAAATGCTCTCCGCGCTCAAGGAGCATCCGTACGCCAGACTTTGCTTCCGTCTCCGCCATCCATTCGATATCGTGTTGGAAATCCCAGCTCCCAGCAAAATTGTTTCGGCAGATATATAGTCATGGATGACACCGTGCTGGATGAAATTCTCCGCGAAGAAGGGATATGTCCCAGCGAGCCTCCCGTAGACGATGCTCGGGACGAACGGGAGGCGCTGGCTATTCTCGCGGCCTCGGGCAATACGAAGGAGTACTTGGGGAAGGAGCTGTCGCTGGGCGACGTCCACAAGCTCTCGAGGAAGGAGGTTGCTTCGCTCCATCTTCGTTACCAGGTGACCCTCGGAAAACAGGTCGAGCACAGTCTCTCTAGCGGGGTTTTGAAGGTCGCGTGCAAGGCGGTTGGTCATTTGTTGGGAGCAGTAGGGAAAAAACTGGATTCCGAGCAGGCACTGTTAACAGACCTCCAGCAGGATGCTCTGATCCGACGTGAGTTGAGCTACGGAGCTGGCTGGATCGCTGTCAACGGAGGTCGATTGGTGGCGCTAGTGGCTGCACTGGCTCATGTAGGTTGCCACACAGAGTCTTCGACGGCCGCAGGCCCAGATGCTAGCGAACCTGTGGTTCCTCTTGCAGAGTCTTCGACGGATCGCTAGGGTCCCGCTAGCATTTTTTTTTTTGGTGTTTGTATAGTATACGAGCCCTGTCTGAAAGTGATGGAAGAAGAAGATCGTATTACAGCGCCAGCCGCTCCGGTAGCTCCGAATAAGCAGAAGGATCCTAAGAAGGTCGCGGCTGGCCGAGCCCTAGCGGCTAGGAACAAAGAAGCTCGACAAGCTCTGGCTCGAGAGCGGTCTCGCAAGAGCCACGACGACGAACCACACCGAGCTACGACAAGCTGGAATTGGGGGCTCCTGATTGCCGCAGGGAGCCTCTTCGCCAGTCTGTATAGTCTGTATCTAGCGCATCTCAAGCAACCGCAGCAGCAGCCAAAGCTTACTCACCCGCCACCCGAGCCTGCGCGGCCTCGCGAAATTATGGAACCGCAGCAGCAGCCAAAGCTTACTCACCCGCCACCCGAGTCTGCGCGGCCTTGCGAAATTATGGAATAGATTTTTGTATTGTATAGTCTCGATGGACAACAAAGTCGTAAACACTGTTGTCGAAGCGGCAACTCTGACAGGCATTGCTGCTGGTATCGGTTGGTTGGGGAAAAAGGTTCTCAAAACGCCTATGATCTCGGACCCTTCCTCGTCGATTGAAAACTACGCGAAGTGGGTTGCAGTTCTCTCTGGAGCCGTCGCAGCTAGGCAATACTTAGTCGATAAAAAGATAATCCCAAATGAGTAGAGATGGCAACCATAGCGTTGATGCTTGGTGGGGCTATCCTGAACGCTACGGCCTTCGTTGGTGGTTCGTATCTCGCACGGGCGATTTCTGGGAAAGGTCCCGATGCAATGGCGGCTGAGCGTAAGCGTCACGACAAAGCTTTGGAAAAGTTCCAGGCTGATTGGGGTGCCTTTCAGAAACGCCGCGAGAATCTGGCTGATTGGGAAGCAGAGCAGGAACGACTGCGAAATCGCGCTGACCAAGACACAGCTGCAACTAACCGCGCTCTCGACTTGTTCGCTAAAACCCATCCTCGTCCCACAGCGGTTGATGACCACGACGCCCCGCAATGGAGCGATTATTACCGTCCTTCGATTTCCCAACGAACAGGTGAACTAGCCTATGTAGGGGGTGGGATGCTCGCCATTGGGTATGCTGCTAGCCGATTAATGTGAGACACATTTTTCGCGATGGAACTATAGACCAATGGAAAAGAAGCTGTCCGATATCTACTACAGCCCCCAGGGCTATTGGAAGGGGTTCGCTGCCTCGAAGAAGTTGGCGGACGCGGCTGGCACCTCTGAAGATGCCGCCCTGGCGTGGCTAAAAAAACAGGCAATGTGGCAGATCTACCTCCCGCCCCCGCAACACATACCAAGACCGAAGTTCAATGTCTCAACACCAAACGAGGTTCATCAGGCCGATCTTCTATTTCTACCTCATGACCGCCCGGGACGTGGGCGGAAGCTTTACAAATATGCGCTCACTGTGGTCGATGTTGCCTCGCGCTACAAGGAGGCTGAGCCGTTGGCTTCAAAGGAAGCGAGAGAAGTCGCGGGAGCGTTGGAGCGCATCTACAAGCGAAGCCCTTTGACCTGGCCCAAGCTACTTCAAGTCGATCCAGGAAAAGAGTTCATGGGTGCTGTCTTACCGCTACTAGCTCGCCACAATACCGAAGTTCGGCGTGGCCGCGTGGATATCCACCGAGACCAAGCGATCGTTGAGAGGTTCAACAGGACTCTAGCCGAGCGGTTGTTCGGTTACCAGTACGCCCAGGAGATGCTTCTTCCCGAAGGAGAAAGATCGGTTGAATGGGTGACTCGGCTGCCTGCTGTTGTCGCGGCTTTGAACAACGAACCGACGCGGTTGATCGGAAAAAAACCGCAGGATGCCATCGAATCCAAATCGGTGGTAGAAAAACCTTCAGCTGTTGTACCGGGGAGGGCGGTTGGTTTGTTGGAAGAGAGACTTTCCTCTGACGCCAGCGTACGATATTTATACCAGCCTGGTGAACAGGAGGGTGGACGAAGACGCGCAACGGACCCAATTTGGAGCCTCGAGGTGTACGAACAGGCGCGTGCGGAGATTCGACCAGGCGAACCTGTGGTCTACTTTCTCAGAGACGGGCCAAAACGAGGCTTCGTCCGCGAGGAGCTGCAGGTAGTACCTTGGAATACCGAATTACCTCCTGAAGGTGTACTCAAGGCGTTCGGTGTGAATCCCGTCGGGTAGAACTCGTCTCTTGTCGTAGTAGGCGGAAAGCCCGAGTTTATCCTGGTGGTACGTTGTCATCTTTCCGTGGTCCATTCGGAATCCCCGGTTTTCTGCCCGGTCGAGCGCTCCATCCAGGGTTGTTTTGTAGCGCCTCCAGGTCAAGTCGTTGTCTTTCTTGGACATCCCCTTCGCCGAGGTTTTGCTTTTTCCTGTCCCATCGTCGACGTAGTACGCCTTGCTGCATAGAGCGATGGCCCGGGTTCCCTCGAACTCGAGTTTGAACAGGCCCGGCGTCCGGCCGCTCCATTTATCCCAAGCCAGCCATTTCTTTTTGCAGCCCTCGAACTCTTCGCGGAGCTCGGGGCGGACGACGTCGTCCAGGTTTTTCCCGGCGATTCCCATGTACAGGCTATCGGTATCCATCTGTAGAAGCTCGAAGGAACTTCGGTCTACGAAATGGTCTAGGAAGTCGTAGTAGAATTCGAGCATCCGTAGTTTGGCTAGCTGATAGACTGTGATTCCGATTTGGAACGGGCGGGTGACCTCGATCTTCTGCTTCCTCCTGTGGATCTCGTAGGCGGAACCTATTTCGTCGAGGTCCTCGAACCAGGAAGAGCGGAGAGCACGATCGACCACCGCTTCGTCGGCTGTGTAGGAGACCAATGTCTGGCGCTCCAGCGCTTCAATAAATTTGCCGTAGCAACTATTACCCAGCAGTTTAAACAGGTCGGCGAATAGTGCTTTGTCCTTGTTGGTATCCCCTTCTCGTCGAGCTTCTGTAACCTGGTCGACGAACCAGCCGAAGATCTTTTGCGGTTTGTAGTTGATCGTCCGGTACACCGCGGTGACAACTAAACCGTGGACTAGGTACCAGCGGATCAGAGGGGCGTACAACAGAATCTTCTTCGCGGAAAGCGCTCCTACAAGCTTCGGATCTGTTGATCGGGTTCGTCCCATTCGCTCGAGATGGTCCAGCATCTCTTGGGGAACCGCTTCGATGGGGATCTCCTTGTTGTAGAAGAGCGGGGGCATTTCTTCGAACTTTGGCCAGAGGTGTTCGGGAACCTCGATGTCAACCTCGGCGAACCCGAACCACATTCCTTCTCGTAGAGCCTCCACAAACCCATCGACAGCCCTGGTTGGCTCGTCCGGACTACGGTAGTGGATCACCGTTCCCTCCCCACAGGGCATAGGGGCTGCCATGGTAGAGAGGTAGAGCGCGTTCGCGTCGTAGCCGAGGATGCGTTGACATTGGTGGGCCTGGGCCGTAGGCTCGTATTGGTGCGACCGGATCCGCGAGTCCCCCACCTCGTGGTAGCGGGTAAATACAATCGAAGGCCCTCCGACAACCGCCGCTTTGAGCATGTCGTACGCTTCTTTGTTGGGGGCATACAGCTCGGGCGGGTTGGGGCTGAGAAGTGTGCCTCGCAAGACGAACCTCATCGACACCCCAGGTAGACTAACCGCATCTTTGAAGATGTCGATTCCATACGCGGTGTAGAAGTCGCGCATTTTGGCCAGTGCCTCGACGAAGGGGCCCACGTCGAGATTGTTGTAGTAGCGGAGCCAGTCCGCGAAGGTCTGCATCCCCTTCTCCCGGAATACCCGCTTGCAGTCTTGATATTCCGAAAGGGAAAGAAGATATTTGCCTTTTAGTTTCGAAAACCACTGTGGGTAGTCCGGTAGTCCAGGGAAGTCGAGCTTGTCGTGCGAGTCGAACCATTCGTACGGAAACCAAGACTTCGTGAGAGTGCAACCGTAGGCTTTGACCCAAGCATCGTCGGTTTTGCCGGGACCGATGTAGTTCAAAACGTCCAGAAATTTGAAGCCCGGAGTTGTGATATACATAACCTGGTTTTCCTTACACCCCACTTTGATGGACTGGTCGGTCGTCTTGCAGATTTCTGGTACGAAGTGGTTCCGGATCAAATTCAAATCGTACTTCCCCGAATTGAATCCAAGCACAGGGACTTGGTCACACCACTCTTCGATCGCTTCCCGATACTTTTTTGGTAAGAGCTCGATGGTGTCGGGTAGGAACCTCGCGCGAACATGTTCGCGTATCCGAACGGCCCGTCGTTCTAGCACTCGAACAAATTCTTCGACCAACAACTCTGACTCTCGTACGCATAGGTGTTCGGGAGTCGGATCCAGGGTGTCTGATATGGAGACGGAGATAGGAACGTGGGCTCCCTCTATAGTCAAATCGGCGGTCTGCTTTTTCGCACTGGACTTGTCGAGGTAACTCTCGAAGTCATACACGATCGCGTGGGGGTAGGTCTCGGTTTTTTGTTCGAGGATGCGATCTTTTCTCCAAGGTTTAGGCTCCTCGTGCTGCCACCGAACCACAAGGCGATAGCCAGCAGCTCGGATTTTGGCTTCTCGCTCGAGCGTCTGTTGGTATGCTATCTCGCGTGTAACAGGGCTGCCCTTTTTCTTGGAAAGATTCCGAAGTTGCTCCTGGCGTTGCTTCGGCGATGGGAAACAGCGTTTGCACCCGTGCCATAGGCACCCGTTGAATTGGAAGACGGTCTTTGAAATGGGATCATAACCGTCTACGGCGAAACCTTCTATCACTCGCTCGCCTCCATGTCCACATAGCTGGTGATGGATATGGATCCCTCTGGTGCGGGCTTCATACTCGAGCCATTGGACGGCTTGGACGCTATCCCGTTTTTGTGGGTAGAAGGCCTTCTCAAAGGCAGACTGCGGAGCTTCCACTTTCTCTCCTTTGCAGACAACTTTTGTCTCACCTTGGGTGCAACGCTCGGCGTGGCGATGGAGATGGCAGGACTGTGTAAACCTTGCATTGCACTCCCCGCACACGAATTTTTTCGCGAGTTTCTGGATGTCGCGAATGAGAAACGCGTGCCCCTCGTAGACTCCGATCGTCATTGGTGGAGTGCCTACTTTTTCATAGTGAGCCGGGTGCCTCCGATGCAGCCAATCTCCAGACTCTTGTGGTTCGTATACCCGGATCCCGAGCCGGAAGTGCTGCTCTACTTTCCGCAGCTCGTCCTGAGAAACCCCTGGGCAAGTCTCGGGTGATTTGTATATCTCTCTAGCGAGAGCTCGAGCTTGGCGAGTGCAACAATCCGCACGCGCACCTCGATAAACGGCGATACACCGAAAGAGGCAGAGGTTATCTCTGTACGTATCCAAGGAATACATCCCAGGCTTTCTTCTGAGCCAGCTGGGTAATGGTCCTGTCCCCAACATAGGCGCCTGCCGATCTACTACAACTCTTACTTCCACAGAGATAAAGCGGATGAAGACCCACTTGGTGTTAGGTCGCTCGATTTGGGCACCACTCAAGCGCTTCTCGTCTTCCGCCTGCACCCAGTCTCTGGCTTGCGTCTCGAGATACTGAAACCAAGGGCTACCTTTTACGATTTTGTGAAACAACATAATTTTGCCCGTTTCGAGGTTTCGGAGTCGATAGGTGTAGCTGTAGCGCAGATAACAGCTGGTCTCGACCTTCTCGTGGAGCTTATCCATAATCCGATCCACGAGAGATCCGGCCACGCCTCGGAAGAAAGACCACTTCCAGAAGCGGCGACCAGCTTCCTCTCCCTCTCTCTCTCCATCCAACTCTTCAAATATACGCGCACCTTCTCGAACCAGAGATCTCGCTAAGGGAGCTCGACGGTTTTCAATTTTTCTACGAACTTCTGCCCTCATCGTTGGAGTAGTTTTCTTTCGGACACCCTCCGTGAGAAGCGCAGCGTCAACCTCTCTCGCAAGTTGACGGAGTTCACGAGCCCGCTGCCACTTCTTATGAGGATTCTCTATATCCCCTCTGGTAATAGCAGGGTATCTCCCCGTCTGTAGCGCTCGCCGGAGTCGTTTCCTCCACTCCGCGGCGCGAGCCTCCCCGATAGCTCGTAGGAGGTCAGCTTTTAGCATCTTAGAACCTACAGATAATCCATAACTTCTTGCTAAAGAGCGTAACTCTTTGACGGTGGGCATATTTTGAAGATACCTTTGATGCACCACTTTCTAAATGGAAATACTTTTGCGTTGCGTCTATTATACTCCCACTACGGTTTAACCCTTCCCCTTCATACCATCTAAAATAAACGCTCTCAATTTTGTCAACGTGTTCTATATATATACCGCAAAAAAAAAATGTGCTCTTAAAGTCTACGAACTTGAATAAATCAACCGTTGGTCGATATAGCCACCCCAAATAGGAAAGGGGGCGCGATCCTCCTCTTCGATAAGATCTTGAATTAACGGAGGTAAACGAGCAATCTGACGTTCTAAAACTTCCATCTCTAACTCCAATTGCTTCATAACATCTTCTAACTCCTCTATCTCCACCTCATCCCAATTATCCTCATAAGACATCGTTTTACCAAATTTTCACTTAAGGCAACAAGAAACAGTAGGCGCGCAAGGATTCGCGTTGCGCCAACGTTTTTTCCGAAGATTTATAGTATGCATATTTGTCTAAATTGAAATAGCTCATTAATTTTCGGAAAACGCTCGGAAAATCTTCGGATCATCTTCGGGGCATCTTCGGGTCATCTTCGTGCACCACACCAATTCGTATTTATTTGCCTTGTGAGTCTTTCCACCTTGAAATACAGCTTCTAGAGATATGTTACCGTTTTAAGCGTTTCCTCTCTGAAAAACGGCTTATACTAAAATCCGTATTTGATTAATCCCTCCTATACTACTAAACTGTAACAAAAAATGTCTAGTTTAGTATAGGTTTCTGGGTGAAAGTTTCTGAATCAAAACATTTTCAAAGTTCTAATAATATCTTGAAAATGGTTTGGTATCATTACGAAGCAAGTCTGTGGAAACAGCTAGTGAACAACATTTAGAAAAAAATTCGTGGTTACGAAATTATCGAAATTTGGCCAAAATACTCGACGAGCGCACCATATCATTCAGAGAGCTCATGCTCGATGGAATACGACTACTGTACCGAACTTGAGGGTACACTCAACACTCACTTGGTTGTACAATTCCACGTTTTATTACCGGGGCCCAGCCGAAGCCTGGCACCGGTTATAGAATGCAGACGGTTTCTGTCGTTTTTTCAACGTTACATTGTTAGGGATATATCGTTGACTGAGATATATCGCTGGCTCGTTACTTTTGCTCGCTGGCTCATTGAAATCTTATCCGCCGTTTTGAAAAGCACGAGGGATGGAGGACAATCAAGAGAAAGATTATAGCTTTTTGTTCCCCATCCTTTACGATGCACTAGTTTATGAGCGAAAATTAAAGAGTGAATATTTGGAGAGACAAATTTACGAGCGATCACTTAAGAGTGAACCTTCCATCGTTAAACGTATCGAGAATAAGAGCGACTTATCAAAGCTATCTACACTGAGTGAACCTTCCATCGTGAGCGGTGCAAGAGGTTAACTATATCTATGCAATCCCGTGTCCCACTGCGCCCCGGTAAGTTCCACGCAGTGGTTCTTGTTCTCTTACAAACAGTTGCACACTTTTTCGCCCCGATTCCTTGAAATGAGTCTTCCATAACAACTCTAAACTGTCCCTACTCCGGTTTCAAATGTCAGTCAACAAAAAAACTACGTGGCTAATGTATTTTTGTCACATCCGATAACGAAATGGCAATTCACACTTCCGGCACTACCATTTCATTTCATTTCATTTTGTTGGAGACCACAATCGGTCATGCACAATGGCAGACGAACCCACTAGCTTGCTGCCACCACAATGGGTAATGCACAATTGAAAACGAGCACAATTACATACAAGAACAGCTACTTGATTCATTGGGTTGGAGACAGTAAAAGGTCGGCTTACGTCTATAAATATGACAACCCAACAAACTGACAGAGACAAATTTCGTCCAAAGAAATCAACGCCAAAGATGTCGTTTCTACGCCTAGTAGTGATGCAAAACGTTCTGAGGCTTTCAAAAATAATTTCCACGAATCCTTTAAACAGCATTGTACGCGAAAACGTTGATTGAGAAGCAGTTGATGTACTTGAGGCAGTCGAAATCCACAAGAAAATTCAATGACGCAGCATATAAATTCAAAATGGCGCCGAAAACGGAACAAATATGTGTGACCAACCAAAGGAATGTGAAGAATTTGGTATTAAGTGCCTCTACATGCTCAGGGCGTAAACAAAATTGGTAACCGCGCCTCGTCGAACGCAATTAATCAAATCATTATCCTTTTTGTAGCTACTGCGCGTGCGCGAGTAGCTACAATGCTATCGGGTTTGACTGTCCGATTTTTCCGGATTTGCTTCGGGTCTTGTTCGACTTCATTCGCGAGCGCGTGGTATGATGAGTAGTCAATTTGATAAATATCGGATGTCGATGGACTTAACAAGTTTTGCCGAAAAAGCCTGCTTATTTAGAGCTTTTATTACTTGGAATGCGGTAGTACGTCTTTTTTCGAAAACAAATAAAAAGTAGAGTAACCAGTGGATTTTCCGACCAGTTTCCGTAAAAAGTGCGATCTCTTTCCGTGAAAATAGCGACATTTAAGATTGCTTATACCAAGGCCTATAGCACTAAAGCAAGTACTGTTGACTTTGTTCTGTTGACATTGTTAGAGTTACAGTTGTTAGAGTGGACATTGCATCCTTGACATTGTCAACTCAGTTAACGTCCCATAATCCAGAGAAACAAATCAAGTTCACATTGGCACTCACATTGTTATTGTTAAAGAACTAGAGATATTTCCTTGAGCCCATTGAACAAATAGGAACAGTTTATTGAAATTCCTCTGGTTGTAAGACATCATGTGATATGACTAGTGAAAACACACGACAGTCATTTGCGTGATGGTGCTATTTGACTTTACTGGAACTACCAGAATACATGATGAAAAATAAATAACTGTTTTAATACAAAACTAGACGCTCTCGGAAGCGTTCACTCGGGCTACACTTTATAATACGGCTTCGAACAAACGTGAATGTCAGTTTACGCCTAAGGTTTGTATATGTTGTATACTATATGGCTGGTTCCACGACCGCAAAACAACCTACCACACTGTATATCGTACCGTAATTCTTGTCGACGTGTTTTTAGCTGAGCGATTTTATCAGAAATTTCAGTGATAATTTGGTTTGTTTACTAATCGGATTAATGTTGACCAATCAGCTTTCTTGGTTCCCACGATAGAAAACCAATTGTGAAACTGGATGCCATTCATCGTGATTGCAAGTTATCGAGGGCGAAGAAGCGATATGTGAAAAACAACAATTTTACTCCTCAATCGAATATACTATTCCACACAACCACGCCGGAAAAAACTTGAGTTTGAATAAGAAAAGAATCCAGACATGATTTTGAAGAGGGAATTCGGGCTGACAAACATATTCTCCGAGTAAATAGCTTTTTTAGCCGTTTTGCGGTCATAATTACCAAGAACTTTATTATAAACAATCAACAAGTTAAACAGATTTTAGAAACAGTCTTAAATAACATTATGTCTAGCAATCCTTTGTAACGTCAACCGTAATCAAACTTTGAGCGTTGTCACGCTTTTGTTGTCACGTCTATGTTTTGCAACTACTTTCCACGCGACCACGCATGAGACAGACCGTAATTGAGAAAACTTCATCCAAAAATGCTACCAAAATTTAAATTAGATGAAAAAAAATCCTTATAACCTCCTTTATTCGTGTAATGTTGTCTTGCACAAATTTTTATGCTCCCTTACTTTAGACTCGCCAAAGAACTAAAACCTAAGTTTAATTTACAGTCTGAAAACCATTTATTTACAGTCTGTCATCAAAATAACGCCTTGCATTAGTTTCGAAGCTGTATGCAGCCTCGGCTGCCAATTTGTTACATGTTTGTTTGTGAAAACGTCAATACAAATGTTCAATTTATTTATGTGCAAGCTTGTTATTCTAGTTATCTTATAGGACGCCCCTCCCCCACCACCAACCATTCCGTTATTCAGTGAAGATATATTCATACCATTTTAAAAACACGCAGTAGTTACATGCACGCCATGCGGGCCTATGTTTTGGATTGCTGACAGAACCTGCTGCAGTTTGTGCTACATGTGATGCAGCTTCTCTAACGCATTGCACAAAAACAAAGTCTAAAGTACACAGGTTACGTCACGTTTCATTTAGTCACATAACTTATGACTTTCATCTGTCACGTGTGTGTTGGTCATGCCGCTAAGGATGACGGATCACGTGTCTGTTGTCATCTATGACGTTAGTACAACTTATTACATTTATAAGTCCATTAGTAAGTAAGTAAGTAACTTTATTTAATGAGGATAAAAACACTTTACAGTCATTGACTGATAAACTCGTGGCCCTCCCTTAAAAAATTATTAAATAGATTTAGGCAAGCCTAAAAGCGGAGCTCCTCACACAGACCCTCACACATTGAAAATGCTGTCACTAAAGTTATTAAATACGCCTGGTGTACGTAACTACTTAAAGAAGATTCGATAGCTGAAATAATTCGTCAAAAAAAAACATCTAGCTCGCGACTCAACGGAAGAACCATTACCTGGTCAGCAAAATTATAATAGTTTTAAAGCAACACCAAAAGCAGCTAGGCAGCTCTTTAACAAATGAAAAATAGACTCTCAGCTTTATGCTTATGTCCCTCCAAAAACGCTTGAAAACTTGTAGGAAGAAGATTTTTCCTCCAAAACCGCTATGAATAGTCCGATTCTTCAGCAAAACATTGTAGATTGCTGTAGACTGCTGGCTGTAGGTTGTGTAGCCGCAGCAAGCCGCGAAAGGCGCGCGAAAAACAAAGCCTCGTTTCGGTTTCTATCCCGGATGACTATGGCCGCCATGTTGGGGCAACGTCGTCGTCGTCGTCGTCGTCGTCGTCGCTAGGCGCACGCGCCCGCGAGCCATGCCGCCAGCCACGATGACCATGAAAACTCAAACGCATGGTTTTCTCAATTTCTATCCTCGCACGGTAGTTATGGGGCTCCGCTAAAATATAAATCACAATTATTTTAAAAATATCTAACTATGAATAATAATAAGTATGAAACTGATAAAATTTCTAACATCAATAAAATGGGGTAAAAATCTAGTTGGTGCATGCGATACAAAGAGTTAGAGGAGATTAAGAAATTGTGAAATGTTCAATATTTGAATAACCCTTCTTTATAAGCTTGACGCATTTCTCTTTAAAAACATTAATGCTATCACAGGGTCTTATGTTATGATGTAGAAGCAAACGTTTTCCCTCCTTCTGTCGCTCTGTTGCTCTTAGGGCATCGTAACGTGATGTGACTATAACGCGAGGATCTTACCGATATGTCACTCACACGTATCAACTTACTAGATATGTATTCTGGGCATTGACCATGTAGACATTTAATAATAAGGCATAGCTTATTAACATTGATTTCTTCATAGAAGGGCAACCAGTCCAACTTGTTAAATAAGTCAACAGTTCGTTCATCCCTTGCTCTTTTAACATCCAATATTATCCTGGCCACTCTCTTTTGCAGTCGAAAGACTCGTCTGATATTTGCTTTAGATGTTGTACTCCAGACTGCTCCACCATACAGAAAAAGGGGCTTTATGGTTGCATTGTAGAAGAGTATACGTTCATTTAAAGGTAAAAAATGCCTAATTGATCTCAAGATACCGATGCGCTCAGTAAGTTTCTTACATAAATGTTCAACATGCTCGTTGAAAGAAAGGTCCGGGTCAATATATACTCCAAGTAGTTTATAGCTTGTGGTAGATTCCATTACATCTCCCGTGCTGGAACGGATTTCCATCTGGTCGCAGTGGTCCATCTTTGCACGCAGTCTAGTACCGGTTACGAACATGGATTTTGTTTTGGCCATGTTCAGCTTAAACCGGTTATTGCCTGTCCATTTTTCCAGTTCCAAGTACTTTGACATAGTCTGGAACAAAGTCCAGCGGTATTTGTGTAAGGTGAGTGTGAGCTCAGAGTGGTGTCATCTGCGAAGATGTCCACAGTAGTAGGCTGCGATTTAACAAATTGACGTCAGTTTTTTATGCGTCTGTCCTCTTATTGATGAT